>BTPG01000001.1:133135147-133152647 GCA_036245525.1 Semisulcospira habei | reverse complement strand
ATAGCGGGGTGAGTGTTGTGGCGCTATAGTGGGGTGAGTGTTGTGGCGCTATAGCGGGGTGAGTGTTGTGGGGCTATAGCGGGGTGAGTGTTGTGGCGCTATAGCGGGGTGAGTATAGTGGGGCTATAGCGGGGTGAGTATTGTGGCGCTATAGCGGGGTGAGTATAGTGGCGCTATAGCGGGGTGAGTGTTGTGGCGCTATAGCGGGGTGAGTATAGTGGCGCTATAGCGGGGTGAGTGTTGTGGCGCTATAGCGGGGTGAGTGTTGTGGGGCTATAGCGGGGTGAGTATAGTGGGGCTATAGCGGGGTGAGTGTTGTGGCGCTATAGCGGGGTGAGTGTTGTGGCGCTATAGCGGGATGAGTGTTGTGGCGCTATAGCGGGGTGAGTATTGTGGCGCTATAGCGGGGTGAGTGTTGTGGGGCTATAGCGGGGTGAGTGTTGTGGGGCTATAGCGGGGTGAGTGTTGTGGCGCTACAGCGGGGCGAATGTTGTGGCGCTATAGCGGGGTGAGTGTTGTGGCGCTATAGTGGGGTGAGTGTTGTGGCGCTATAGCGGGGTGAGTGTTGTGGGGCTATAGCGGGGTGAGTGTTGTGGCGCTATAGCGGGGTGAGTGTTGTGGGGCTATAGCGGGGTGAGTGTTGTGGCGCTATAGCGGGGTGAGTATAGTGGGGCTATAGCGGGGTGAGTATTGTGGCGCTATAGCGGGGTGAGTATAGTGGCGCTATAGCGGGGTGAGTGTTGTGGCGCTATAGCGGTGTGAGTATAGTGGCGCTATAGCGGGGTGAGTGTTGTGGCGCTATAGCGGGGTGAGTGTTGTGGGGCTATAGCGGGGTGAGTATAGTGGGGCTATAGCGGGGTGAGTGTTGTGGCGCTATAGCGGTGAGTGTTGTGGCGCTATAGCGGGGTGAGTGTTGTGGCGCTATAGCGGGGTTAGTGTTGTGGCGCTATAGCGGGGTGAGTGTTGTGGCGCTATAGCGGGGTGAGTGTTGTGGCGCTATAGCGGGGTGAGTGTTGTGGCGCTATAGCGGGGTGAGTGTTGTGGCGCTATAGCGGGGTGAGTGTTGTGGCGCTATAGCGGGGTGAGTGTTGTGGCGCTATAGCGGGGTGAGTGTTGTGGCGCTATAGCGGGGTGAGTGTTGTGGCGCTATAGCGGGGTGAGTGTTGTGGGGCTATAGCGGGGTGAGTGTTGTGGCGCTATAGCGGGGTGAGTGTTGTGGCGCTATAGCGGGGTGAGTGTCGTGGCGCTATAGCGGGGTGAGTGTTGTGGCGCTGTAGCGGGGTTAGTGTTGTGGCGCTATAGCGGGGTGAGTGTTGTGGCGCTATAGCGGGGTGAGTGTCGTGGCGCTATAGCGGGGTGAGTGTTGTGGGGCTATAGCGGGATGAGTGTTGTGGGGCTATAGCGGGGTGAGTGTTGTGGCGCTATAGCGGGGTGAGTGTTGTGGCGCTATAGCGGGGTGAGTGTTGTGGCGCTATAGCGGAGCACATTGCTTAGTGGCTGGCGCAGGACTAAGCTCATCCATGAAACTGGCCCCAGCACGCAGATCTACGCCTGTAGGGGGTCCTTTCTGCACCCTTGCTACTCCAGGAGAGGAGGTGGTTGGGTGTTCATTGTTCGACAGACAGACACATCAGGTGTGAGGTTACCCGCCTCAGAAACAGGTCTTGCCGCTCATAGTTGTCAGGTGTGTTCAGTCCGCTACCTTGTTGGTATCGTACCTGAATGTCGGAGATTACTAGACTGTCTGGATAGAAAATAAGTGTAAAGAGTAAAAACGTGTGTTGCACGGAAGGAAGGGGTTGGGGGTGGAGGGTATGGGTGGGTGGGGTGCGGGTGGGTGGGTGGGTTGGGGGCTGGGTGGATGAGTGGGTGGGTGGGTTGAGTGGCAGACTCGAAGAGACTCAGTAACTAACCGACTGACTTATTCGTTGCGTCTGGAAATAGGCAAAGTGCAGACAGTTGGAACACAAGATGGCGGGGCCTTGTACAATATAGCACAATACACTTTTTATTTATTTCATTTTTTTTTTCTCTGGATGTTTGATAACAGCTTGGTAGGAGATGAGGTGTGAGAGAATATTCCAAACTTGCAGTGCATTGGGAAACCCAAAAACAACGCAAGCGACTCTGATTTCTAATTCAATCTGTGGAGGAGCGAATTTTGCCTTGGGGAAAAAGTAATGACACGATCATTTGACTTGACCTTGACGGCTGTGAAATGTCATGTCACACTGTCCGCGCTAGACTAACGTATTGTAGTTCAGTTAACCTGTTCGCTGTCGGAATATTGCCAACACCACCCAACTGCAAGAGGCAAAGAACCTCATGAGCCCCCGCATTCGCGGGGGCTCATCAGGTTCTTTGCCTCTTGCTGACACCATTTATGTCCGTGTTCCTTGGTCTGACTTAGTATTCGGGGTTGAAATTGCCCTGCTGACAACATTGATATCAGTGTTCCTTGGGTTGACAGTATTCGGGGTTAAAATTGCCCTTCTGACTACATTGATATCAGTGTTCCTTGGGTTGACTTAGTATTCGGGGTTGAAGTTGCCCTGCTGACAACATTGATATCAGTGTTCCTTGGGTTGATTTAGTATTCGGGGTTGAAATTGCCCTGCTGACTACATTGATATCAGTGTTCCTTGGGTTGACTTAGTATTCGGGGTTGAAGTTGCCCTGCTGACAACATTGATATCAGTGTTCCTTGGGTTGATTTAGTATTTGGGGTTGAAATTGCCCTGCTGACTACATTGATATCAGTGTTCCTTGGGTTGACTTAGTATTCAGGGTTGAAATTGCCCTGTTGACTACATTGATATCAGTGTTCCTTGGGTTGACTTAGTATTCGGGGTTGAAGTTGCCCTGCTGACAACATTGATATCAGTGTTCCTTGGGTTGACTTAGTATTCGGGGTTGAAGTTGCCCTGCTGAATACATTGATATCAGTGTTCCTTGGGTTGACTTAGTATTCGGGGTTGAAATTGCCCTGTTTTCAACTTACAAAGGTATAATTTTGCGTGGACTGGTGCTGTAATATGGTCACGCCGTTTGGAATGCGTACGCTGTTGCTCAGACATGGGCAATTATACAATTATACACTAAATGCTTGATGACAGATCCCAAATCATTTTTCCTCTGCCTTATATGGACTAGGGGCGGCTCTGGGGGTGGGGGTGGGGGGGGTGGGGCGTTTCAGGGGTTCCGCCACCCCCCCCCCCCCGGAATTCTTTAAAATGCTATAACAATCCCTGTTTGGACAAAGCCCCCCCCCCCTCCCCCGTTGTTTGATATTTTGGCGAATGGTGAGAGTCTTAAAACGCTCGCGCCTTCTCTCCCCCCCCCTTCCCCCCTCCCCCCCCTCTCTTTTCAAATTTTCGGCCCCTGAAAGCAAGGTCTTGCGTCGGGTCGGCCTTTTTGTATCAGGTCGAAGGTCCGAAACCAAAGGTTGTACCCCCCCCCCCCGAGGTAACTGATCCGCCCCTGTGAACTCAGTGTCATAATTCCAAATCAGTTTGGTGATTAGTGTCACTGACGGGACCGGAGGAGAGGCTGGGAGGGGGGGGGGGATGTCGGCGAAGGGGTTGGGGTGGGAGGCACGTGGGGGGAGCGGGGAAGGGGGTGGGCGGGGTGCTGCTGCTATCACAGACGCGGTATTTATTTTAACACAATCGCCGGTACAAATCCCGCGGCTCAATTACAACTCTCAATGCTGACGGCTGCAAACGATTTGCCAGGGCGGCATTTACAGGCTGCGGGGGGCTCGTGACGATCTCTGCCTTTGGTAATATGCATTGAGGAGTTTCATTTGTAATGATATTGCCTAGATTTTGTTGATAAATAATAATAATAATAATAATAATAATAATAATAATTACGGTATTTATAATGCGCTTATCTTATAATAATTATAACTCTAAGCGCGCACTCACAACTCGCGCACGCATGCGCATGCTTTAGACAACGACTCACGTACGACAAATAGTGAAATACATTACGACAGTCGACTTGGGGTGGGGAGTGTGGTGGCATAGTGCTAGAACTGTTGAAAGAGGTGAGTTTTGAGGGCGGACTGGAAGGAGGAGAGAGAGTGTTTCTGACGGAGTGATCAGTGATGATGAGTCTTGGCTGAGGTACGTGTGTCCATGAACGAACCCACTGCGCAGAAGGCCCGATTGCCTTTGCACACTGGGAAGTCAGTTGCTGTCTTTATTATACATGCATCGAGTTGAGCTGCGAAGCTTCAGCTACAGAGAGGCTGCACAATTTATCTTTTGATAAACGATCGTATCGGCCGTCTTGGCAGCTGCCAGGCAGTTATCCGCCATCATTACCCAGCATACCCCTCGTCTTCCTGATACCCAGCAGGCGTCGTCATGACTTGCGGAAGCAAACATACTGTCAGTAAGGCTGAGTAATACCTCCCCCTGTGCCTAGGCGACATGCACCAGCGGCGCCATTGTTGCTATTTTCGCACCTGACCGCTGGTCGCTCAGACGGCTGTGCACCAGATCGGTTGAGAGCGTGTGCTCTCTGCGCTTGTAATCTCGGAGACAGAATCACGTGACGTTTGATTGCTGCAACTGAATAATATGAATAAACCCTTTTCCATATGCAATCCGGGCGCGGCAATAATGTATCCTTATGCTAGCACCATGAAACATTACACGATTTAGCAGATTTGAAAAATAGCTTTATTCCTCAAGTGGTAGACTGATTTTGCGACGTCTGCGTCGCCGGCTTTGCGGTGACTGACCCAGAGTCACCTCGATGAGGTCCTTCCTCCACACACACCTTCCCTTTCGCGAAGCAAGTTTGCTGCTTTCACAGCATAAATCTTCTTAAAAATGCAAGATAGGTCGACTCTACGGCACATAACCTGTCTCCTCCACCTCTACACAAAACTGGCGCGCAAGGGGAGGTAAGCTAAAACCGGAAACGAACCATTTTTCGGTTGCGATCACAGTCTTTCAAGTCGCGGGAACGTACGAGACCACACTACAAGTGCAGAAGCCTACCTGCGCGCGCAGTTCTGGTGCACAGGACCCGTCCCGGCGAGCGGACAGATGCGAAAATCACAGGTGCGTTTATTCTAGGTACAGGGCGAGGAATACCAACTCGGCGTCAGTGTTAAACCCAAATAACTAACTAACTACCTCTTGTATCTGTTGTCTTGCCTCCTACGCATCCACATCAGGTTACTGTGTGAGCTTGTCTGTGAGTGCTGCCCTGGAGGAGGCTTATAATTATCTTCTCGATCAGTCATCAGTTGTGCCTGGTGCAAGCTTTGTTGGACACACTCCGCCGCTAATATTGCGTCACCACACTAACTTCCACCGCTATTTGCGCGTATGAGTAATTGGATGCGACGGGGTTTGCATACACGAGAATCGTCAGTTTTCGCGTCTGTCAGCCACGACCAAACGCAAGAAGTCTTTAACAAGTTGCTTCCAGTTTCCAGAAGCCAACCTTCATACAATGTACACGTACATAGATCTGCAGGCTGGCGTCGGCCCCGAGGACCTTTCGCTCGCCCGACAGCCATTGTAGAGCCAAGAGGCCTGTCTATGTTATGACCGATTTCATGCTACAGGCTGCTGGCGCACGGCATACTGATGCTGGCCTGACCACCTTAAGCCTTTGGTTGTCGCTAGTGGTTTGTGTCGCGATGATTCCTGTAGAAATAATTGTGACAAAAACCGCTACCGACAGCCAAGGGGTTAGCGCAGTCTCCCCACAAAAAACAACAACAACAACAACAACAACAACAACAACAACAACAAAACCTAAAAAAACAATAACAAAAAAACAACAACAATAAAAAACAAATTAAAAAACAACAACAAAAAACAACAACAACAAACAACAACAAAAACCAAACTAAAAAACAACAACAAAACAACAAAAAACAAAATATAAAAAAAAATGAATAAAAGAAAACACCAACAAAACCAAAACAACAAACAAACAAACAAAACAAAACAACCCCAAAACAAAGGTTCGTAATGAAAGTCATCTGCTAGGCACTAACTCATATCATACTGAGGCTAAAAGCTTCAAATCTGTACACAGCCATACATGCAAGCTACATTACCGTACTTACAAAAAAGGATATAGAACAATGCCTTTAGTTCAAGGGTGGTGCCAGAATAGCTTGGCGCCTAGAGGCGCCAAGCTGTTCTGGCACTACTCTTGAACTATTTTAGTCAAACTTATTCCACACACTGGTGTATTCCGAATGATTAGGGTTAAGAAAGTGCGGGAGGAAATCTTCATCGGAAGGTCAGGGTTAACCCCATGATTGCTACCGACGATCCCGCGTCGGCGGAAAGACGCGTAGTCACGTAGTTAGGTAGTTACGTACTCACGTAGTTAGCTAGTTACGTAGTCACGTAGTTAGGTAGTTACGTAGTCACGTAGTTAGGTAGTTACGTAGTCACGTAGTTAGGTAGTCACGTAGCTAGGTAGTTACGTAGTTAGGTAGTTACGTAGTCACGTAGTTAGGTAGGTACGTAGTCACGTACTCACGTAGTTAGCTAGTTACTTAGTTAGGTAGTTACGTAGTCAAGTATTTAGGTAGTTATGTAGTCACGTATTTAGGTAGTTACGTGGTCACGTAGTTAGGTAGTTACATAGTCACGTAGTTAGGTAGTCACGTAGTTAGGTAGTTACGTAGTCACGTAGTTAGGTAGTTACGTAGTCACGTAGTTAGGTAGTTACGTAGTCACGTACTCACGTAGTTAGCTAGTTACGTAGCTTGGTAGTTAGGCATTCACGTAGTTAGGTAGTTACGTAGTCACGTAGCTAGCTAGTTACGTAGTCACATACTCACGTAGTTAGCTAGTTACGTAGCTAGGTAGTTACGTAGCCCCGTAGTCACGTAGTTAGGTAGTTACGTAGTCATACGTCTTTTCCACCGAGCGGTAGATAGCTCAATGGTGGTGCCACGATCACGTAGAATCCGAGAGTTATAAATGAATTTCATTTTCAGATTGAAATTGTCAGTGCAGAAGCAAAGGTAAAGGATTAGCCTGTGTGATAGACGTCACGATCAAATGTAATCTCGCACACCTTCATCACTCTCCCCTTATCTACCCTCCCTCCTTTTCTCTCTCTCTCCCCCCCCCCTTCCCCATCTATCTCCTTACCCCCTCCCTCCCAAAACACACGTGCTCCACACCCTGTTTTAGTAGTGTCCACAGGAAACGTGGTAGGCAAATGATAACGAAACTAAACACTGTTTTGACTCGACGAGGACTCTGGCAACGTTATTTGTTTCCGCTTGATTTGGTTTTGTATCAGCGAATTTAGCTTTTAACCCGTGTATCCCCAAGGTCCCATTTCTCAAATTTTGCAGGTATTGCCTAACGACTATGTACCAGTTGCAGGAGATGGCTTGACCATGATAATTCATGAATTATCGTGGTCAAGCCATCTCCTGCTGTAGGGATCCGGGGCTAAAACGGTTAATAGTGATCCTTCAAAAAAAAAAACCCGCATGCTTTTTTTCTGGTGAGAGCTCGGCCCGCGCTGGCATTTTATGATCAAACCACACCCCTTGTAAACACAGACCCACGACCCCTCCCCCACCCCACACCTCCCTCCGCCATCTTCATTCTGCGAGAGGCATGGATTCTCATGTGCTCCTGCGGCAGCTAGGGGCTCATCCGATATGTATCTTGCGGATGTGAACAGTCAGCGGGGGTTTCAGTCTGAGACTAACAGCAGTACACAGACCTTGGTTTCTTAGTTCATCAGACGTGGTACTGAAGTTGGTTGGTTGGTTGGTTAGTTCGGGTTTAACGTCCACAGCACCAAGGTGATCATGGACGGCCCTGACGGGCGGTTTATGGGGGGGGGGGGGGGGCAGCGAAATCTATTGCCTATGGACGGAGTACGACCTGAACACTGATCAACTCAGGCGCACTCCAACTGTGCCACTTTGATTTACCAGGACCTTTCAACGGACATGCTATTGAACAAATCCGTCGGGGGGGGGGGGGGGAGGGGAGATCCAACGTTTTGTTTGGGACCATCAACCTGAAACAAAAGGCCTCCCCGACGCTAGACCTTGCTTCCAGGGGCCGAAAAATCGAAAAGCGGGGTGGAAGGGGGGGGGGGGGGGGCGGGTGGTAGGAGAGAAGGCGCGTGCGTGTTCAGACTCTCACCGTTCGCCCAAACTCAAACAACCAAGGGGGGGGGGGGGGGGGAGGGGGGGGAGTCCAAACACCCCTAAAAGGGACATTGTTTTAGCATTTTAAAGAATTTTGGGTGGGGGTGGGGTGGGGTAGGGTGGGTGGGTGGGTGGGTGGGGGGTCTGGAACCCTTGTAATCCCCCCTTCCCATATCTGCCCCTGTCTAGTTTTTTTGTGTGGTCCAGTTGAGTCTGCTGGTGTGTGAGACATACGTGTGTGACAGACCTTTATAACAGGTTAATACGCGCATACTGGCCCATGCTGGGTGTGTCTGCGACTAGCTGTTACTCACAATAACAATCGCACTCGCTAACTCAGTTGCTAATGGATTTTGCAAATGACTAACCATCCCCAAGCCGTAAGAAATTTCCATTTGCAAGAAACGTTTACACTGAAATTATGACAGGTCCTTCAGTACGGACGCAAAGTTCGTGAGAATCTATGTCCTTAGCCTTAGTCTGTACCAGCCGGTCCTACCCTCATTTTTCAATCCCCTAAATAACTCAGCCGCCCACTTGCTGCACATTTGCCATGCACAAAAAAGGGACATCAACCGCTGTCTCATTTCCTGGATATGATCCTGGTTCTGTACAAGTCCTATACCCAAGCGCAGCCAAAACTGGTACACACCTCAAATCATCATCCGCTTGGCAACTCAAACTAGGCAAAAAAGAGTCCGCTGGTTAAGCCAAGGCTGGTAGGAATCAAAACACCAAACATGTCTCTTCTCACCTACCAAGAGATTTCAAGCAAATTCCAGCATACTGCCTCTGTACAAAATGTCAAAGAAGGCAGAAGATTTTTTTTTTTAAACACCGGTCCTCTTACTGCCTCACCTACCTCATTTAAATACGTACCGTGACCTCCGACCCTCCCCCCCCCCTTCCCACCTCCGCCCCTCCCCTTTACTCTCCCACCACCGTCTACCCTCACCCCCCGGCTTCTCTTGCCTTCCACACGTTTTTGTGAGCTCTGCTCCTGCTATAAGTATCGTCATAATTTGTATTCATCCAGCGAGAAACAGACCCCTCTAGACACGGCCTAATGCAAAATTGTTGCAACATTGCACTGGCTGACGTCATACACAATTATGACATGATTACTCGGAATTTAACGTGCGCATGCGCCATCTTTGAAGCCAGCTGGTTGCTGACTGGGCGACTAATTAACATAATCAAACACCGGACCCATTCGTTACGAACAACGGCGGCATGGTTCGGAACGCAGTCAGTGGCGGAGAGATTAGCTATGCCGCAGTGAACAACAGATACTCGGGCCGACCAAGTCGTCGCGTTTTGTTTACCGGCTAGAGCCACTTCGACTTTTTTTCTGTCTCGTCAGCAAGCGGAGGTGATCGTGACCGCCAACCGCTATTTGCAGCTTTAGTGTACTCCAGTTGAGCTGTCAGAACTGATGATTATGATTATGATGATGATAATGATGATGAATGATGATCGTCATCATCATCAACATCTTCATCACTGATTATTGTTGTTGTAATTATTGTTGTTATTGTCACAGTCGTCATCGTCCTCATCATTATAATCTTACAGCTGTTTGAAACTTGTTATCACCGATACCAGAGTTATGATTTAGTCGCTTCCTGTAAAATGCTGAGCTTGCAAAATGTGCAGTCGTCAGCTTGGCACTCTGGTAATTGTGTTATCAGTGTTGCAGTCGTTACGGGGAGGCACACCTTATGCCAATAACAATATTGGTGGCATTTTCACACGCGCGCCAGTGAATGTATACTGCAGTATAATATTATGCTCATTGACTACTTCTGTTATCGGCGTCTGATCATGATCCAGTATTGCCATGGTTATATTATATTATACGCACAAGTTTGAAGGTGTTACACGGTAGTCACGCTTTCTAGCCGTTTTCACCCTTCACCTGCCAGGACGTAGACACAGATTGCTTTCGTTTTTCTTTCTCCGTGACTATGATAGTTCAAGGGTGATGTCAGAATAGCTTGGCGCCTATGGGCGCCAAGCTATTCTGGCATCACCTTTGAACTATCATGGTCAATCTTTGTTATTTCAAGGCAAGTGAGCGGCAGCCGAAACCTGATAAGTTTGCGTCAGAAGAAAACCGGGTGATGTCAGTGTTCGGGAAGCGAAGATCTGGTAACACTCGCTGGACTTTTGACTTTTGACTACACGCATAGGCCTATGTGGCGGTCTGTGATTTTGGACGTTACGGCTACAGCAGTAAGGTCCAAACTCACAGATCGCCACATTATCATTATGCATCTACCAGACTGTCTACCTGAGAGGCCATGTTACATATTCAAATTTGGCAGTTCAGGCAGTAAGAGGACCGGTGTTTTTAAAAATAATTTTTGCCTTAAATGAAAAGAAAAGGGGAGACTACCAGTGCTAATATTTTAGGAAGGTTACAAAGTAAAGTAGGTAAAAGCACTGTCAGGGGAGATAAGTGTGCATGATCGACCAGTGATCATAGATCTTGTGGTCAAAGCACAAAAAAAAAAAAAAAAAAAAAAAAAAAAAAAAAAAAAAAAAGGAAAGAAGGGGTGCGCTAAGAAAGTGACTGGAAGCAATGCATATGGAAACATTTTTTGTTTGAAAATTTGTAGTAGGGCTGAATGTTTGAATTTGCTGGAAATGTCTGGTTAGATGAGAGGAGACATGTTTGGGGCTTTGATTCCTACCATCCTGAGCTTATCCAGTGGACAATTGTGGGCCTATGTTGAGTTGCCGTTGACGTAGTGATTTGAGGGGCACGCTGATTTCAGCTGTGCTTGGGTGTGGGGTCGGTAAGGAATCAGGTTCATAGCCAAGAAATGAGACAGTCAATGTGCTGTTTTTTTTTTTGTTTTTTTGTTGTTTGTTTGTTATTTTGTGCATGGCAAATGTGCAGCTGGTGGGCGGTAGTGTTTTTAGGGGATTGAAATATTAGGGGATGACTGGGACTGACTATGGCTAAGAGACTGGACAGTACGGAAAGGGCACTGTGTTCCGTGGCTTGAGGCACAGGCGAAAATATCGGAAGTGGGGTGTGTCTCATAATAATAATAATAATTACGGTATTTATAATGCGCTTATCTTATAATAATTATAACTCTAAGCGCGCACTCACAACTCGCGCACGCATGCGCACGCTTTAGACAACGACTCACGTACCACATATAGTGAACTACATTACGACAGTCAGCTTGGGGTGGAGAGTGTGGTGGTATGGTGCTAGAACTGTTGAAAGAGGTGAGTTTTGAGGGCAGACTGGAAGGAGGAGAGAGAGTGTTTCTGACGGAATGAGAGTGGGAGAGTGTTCCAGGTGGATGGGCCGTATACTGAGAAATATCGGGGGCCGAAAGTGCTGTGTTTGGTGCGGGGGATGTGGAGGCGGAGAGGGTCGGAGGCGGAGCGGAGGGAGCGGGGAGGAGTGTAGGGGTGAAGTAAGTTTGAGAGATAGGCAGGAGCGCTGTTGTTCATGGATTTGTAGCAGAGAGACAGAATCTTGTATTGGATGCGTTGGGAGATGGGAAGCCAGTGAAGGAGTTTGAGCAGGGGAGTGATGTGGTCGGATTTTTTCTTTCTGAGGACGAGGCGGGCACATCTCCCACATGATGAGCACATACTAAGTGGCGTCATCAGCATCATCATCTCTTCACTGAAGAGCCGCCCTCCCAGTAAGCAAAGCATCATCGGGCCCACGATGGCCGCCCAGTGGGCCCGCGCACGGCCGTGCGCGGGCCTACTGGGCGGCCATCGTATGCCCGATGGTGTTTTGCTACTGAGGTTTACAGAAGCCATAGACTGATTTTCGTGAGCCGACACCCCCCCCCCCCAACACACCCTCCCCCCAACCCCTACCTTTTGAGAGTCTGTAGGCGTTTCTTTTAAAGACTTATGCGACATTTTAGCATGACATTTTAAAGGTATATTTTACATCTTGTTTTAAGGCCTTCCTTTTAGTCTAGCTGACCAGATTTTTACCCATCCCGCCGTGAGATGGCCTTAGACGCCTGCGCGGCGTTAAACCCCAATAACTAACTAACCTACCCATCCCTCCCCCCCCCCTCACTCCCACCCTACCCCACCCCCATCCAGTCGTCTCAGATGCACAAATTTTCAGAGGTGTTCCTGTATTCGGCGGAAAAGGCCTCAGTTGCTGCATACACCCATTATGCAAGGTTATTAGGCGAGTCGGTTTTCTGCAAGGAAGTTCAGAGGTCTGTATAAATTGTCTACACCAAAAGTAAACATTTGTTCTCATAGTTTGACGTCACGAGTACCGCAGGACTCCGGCAGTCGTGCGCATGTGCGGCCGGTGTTTCTTGTCTGTGTGTGTGTGTGTGTGTGTGTGTGTGTGTGTGTGTGTGTGTGTGTGTGTGTGTGTGTGTACGCGCGCCGTGAATTTGGTATTTTGGTTCGTTTGGACTGCAAATAACTCCCTCCGTTTGAGGAGCAGCTGATAATATGAAGCCTATTCAAATAGCTCGGGTCACAAAGTGATAATTATATACGGTTTTTACTTGAGCCTCGGCAGCGGCTGCAGGATGGATGTGAATCCTTATTTTGTTTTGCTGACGAAAGAACGTGTTTGTTGTAATGTCGGCATATGCCCAATGCGCAAAAGGCCATCGGGCCGATGTCGGCCGCCATTGGCCCGCGCACGCGGGCCAACGGCGGCCGATATCAGCCCGATGGCCTTTTGCGCATTGGACTCCTCTCTCTCTCTCTCTCTCCTTTCTTTTAGTCTCTCTCGTCTAGTTCAGTTCTCTGTTACCGGTCCGTCTGAGTATAATAAATAAAATTAAAAAAAGCAAAAAAACAGCCAGAGGCTTTTGAGAACGTACATGCCTCTTGTTAGCAGAATCGGTGCAATCTTTATCTTCGGTTTGCGAAAAAAAAAAAAAAAAAAAAAAAAAATCCGACAGGTTTTCAGTGAAACGTGCTACCGTTCCTTGCTGTGTTTTCAGTTCCTGTTACTGAGACAGTTTGTGCCGCTGGAAACAATAGGCTGAGGTGTTTTTGTCTGGGCGCTATTTCAGGAGTCGTGCCAAGTGTGTGCATGTATCCATGACTACAGTTTTTGTTGCTATCAACACTGGGTTGTCTCACGGGGAGTTAGCTTTAGCATCTCTCTCTCTCTCTGCTGTTTACACACGTGTGTGTGTGTGTGTGTGTGTGTGTGTGTGTGTGTGTGTGTGTGTGTGTGTGTGTGTGTGTATGTGTGCGTGCGCACGAACGAGCGCGTGTGCGTTTAGACTTGCATTCGTTTCCTACTGCTAAATAGGCTTCAGCCGAAGTTTGCAAACTCTAATGTACTAAACGTTTTCTTGTCTTTCTGCGTTGACTCCTGTTGCTACTTCTCAATACGCAAAAGGCCATCGGGCCGACGTCGGCCGCCGTGGGACCACGCACGGACGTGCGCGTGCCAACGTCGGCCCGATGGGATTTGCGCACTGAGTTTCTCTTCATTTAAGTAACCCCTTGAAACGTGAAGGTCTGATGTCAAAACTGTAAATTCTTGTCAGAATGAAATATCATACCCCCTCCCCCCTCCCCCTCTTTGCCCGCCCCCTTCCTCTGCACCCTCCCCACCCCTTTCCCCCGATTTTCCGGCCAGGTGATAAGTGAAAGCAGTGCAGCATCACATATCCCCCCCCCCCTCCTCCCTCCCTCACCCCCCCCCCCTCCACACACACCTTTTTTTTTCCGTTGTTAGACTTATTGGCTAGTGAAAGAGGTTATTCATCGTCTCTTTCCATCACGAAAAGTAAATGCCGTTGTTTTTGTTTTTGTTTTTTGTGTGTGTGTGTGTGTGTGTGTGGGGGGGGGGGGGGGGGAGAGGGGGATTCGTGAGTTGCAAACTTTATCGTCGTGAATCCTTAGTGATAGTTCCCCCCCCCCCCCCCCCCCGCCCCCACCAAACCCCACCCCCCTCCCTCTTGTAAATTTGCTAGTGCCGGTGTGACTTTAGACATCCAAAATCGCAGATCAGCACACGGCCCTAAAAGCGCTGGGGTTACTCCGACCTTTCCTGACTATAGAGGTTTCCCTCACACAGGAAATGAAGCAGTTTGCCAGAACTAACCACTTTTCTTGTGAGTGCGGGCCTTTTAGTCCTGAAATAACACGTTTCTCTCTCTGCGGTACAACACTGACATGAAACAAACGGTCTTGCTAACCGCCTGAACCCCCGCCCACTGTATCTGCATCTTTGTTTCTATCAAGGACCAAAGGACAAAACCGTCCCCCCAAAAAAAACACGAATGCAAACTTGTCGGCCGCAAGAGGCATAGATCCTCATGAGCCCCCGCATTCGCGGGGGCTCATGAGGATCTATGTCTCTTGCAACTAGCTGGATCGTGTTGACCTTTTCTCGGCAGCGAAGGGTTAAAGGTGCACTTTCAGGCGCGGATCCCTGCCACGTGAAGCAACAGATTTCCCTTCTGTTGTTGTTGCGGTAGAGAGAATGAGAAAACAAACGTCTATAATTAGGGTGGGTGGGTGGGGGTGTCTTTTTTCGTGATGTTTTTTTGGGTCATTTTCTTCTCTGTCAAAGTATAGACAACAAGAATAAGTGATAAACAAGGGAGGGGGGGTATGGGTGGGGGTGGGGATGGGGTGGGAGGGCGGGGGGGGGGGGGTACTTTTTGTTAACCCGTCAACTTAGGCCACTCCGATTTTTCAGACATTATTTCAGCTAGCTGATTCTATTGCCTACAGAATAAGTCCCTGCATCGCGTTGACTTTAGGGTTCCTTTTAACAACAGTCGTTAGATCCTGGGCCGGACGCCGAAACCGCTTCATTCAACTCATTCGAGACGTGCCGCCTCCGGATACGCGGCATAAGCCGCGTATCCGGAGGCGGCACGTCTCGAATGAGTTAACCCGTTCAGTGCCAAGAAATACTGAAGCGTCGCCCAGCTACAAACAGGTACGGACCCCCAAGAGCCCCCGCAGTTGCGCAGATCTAAAGCCTGTTGTCGACACGACTTTCAATCTGTTACACCTCAAGCGCTGGCACGCCCCAACCACTACACAAGTCTTATTTAATGTCCCACTGGCACCGAAGTGATCGGGGCGGGATACACAAGAACCTTTCCGGTCTTTAGTGGTCTCGTAATGGCGGCATGCCCACCTTGCTGATTGGTTGATCACTGGGGACGGCGCCATTTACAACTGAATTGCACAGATCTTGATCTAGATCTGGAAAAGTGAATGACGTTTTATACTTTTCTGCTTATTTCAAACAAACTGATCTTTAACATGGTTCTATTACCAAATCTGCACCACATGTTTAAAAACATATTTTGCACTGATCACGTGATGGGTTCGAGACCGGAAGACCTTCTGTGTGCCGATTTTGGCGTGCATGTGCTTGTGGTGTGACAGATGGTGTACGTGACGTCACAATGCTATATAGTACAGAATGGCGTAAGTGACGTCACAACGCTATATTGCACAGAATGGTGTACGTGACGTCGCAATGCTATATGGTACAGAACGGTGTATGTGATGTTACAAATGCTTTATCAATACCCTAGTTTCTGCCCAAACTACTTCTCCGAGTTTAACCCATTCTAGCCCAGACACACCACAGCAAGATAAGGATCGACCATGATAGTTCTAGGGTGATGCCAGAATAGCTTGGCGCCTATGGGCGCCAAGCTATTCTGGCATCACCCTTGAACTATCATGGTCGATCTGTGTCCTGCACTGCAATGCAGTCTTCAGAGGACAACGGCAAAGTTGGGGGATTTCGGTCTTGGGGTACAATGAGTTAAGAAAAAGGCCCACTACCGCTGTCACTGTTCACAGACACACTTCTGTGACAGATGGTTACGAAACGCTACACACAGGTCTAGTTATGGTTCATTTAGACACAGGACAATCCAGTTCAGCACACGTCGTCTTTATATCACGTAACCTGACAGTGACTCCACTGTGTTCTATAAATACAACGCAATCAGTATGAGAAACAGCGAAAAATAGACTGACAAGCTAACAGCTGCGCGGAATAAATAAGTGCGATCACGCGTGTGCTTTTACTGCGTGTCCAAACTGCCACAGAAGCTCATTAGGTGTGTCAGTCGATAAGGCATAACAAACCCAAATATTGCTGAAATTTCTATTCAGTTTTACGCGTAATGGTACTTTGAATTAAAATAAAAACTTTCTGCCATCTGCTTCTGTTGTGTTAGGCTACAACATAAAGTCCGTATGTTGTGTTAACTTCAATGGCCTGTATTTCATTTTTTTTTATTTTTTTTTTTTTATACGAGATTATATTTATGCGTACCCAGGGAGGGTTTGCTACCGACTGCTGCTGGGGGAGTCCTGGCCCGCTACATAGCTTTTCAATCTGTGAGCGTCCCCAGAGCTCAGTTGCACGAAAGAGCTTAAAAATGAGTCCTGCGCCAGCCACTAAGCAAGGTGCTCCGCGATAGCTAGCGGAGCACCTTGCTTAGTGGCTGGCGCAGGACTAAGCTTGTTCGTGCAACTGCGCCCTTCTGAGTGCTGTGCACCAGTTTCCAAGCGAGCGACTCCAAGCTGTAGACAACCATCATTTTCCACAAATCATAAGTGTCACTTTTCACACCGCGTTGTAGGGCCTTAAACGGACTCTTCTCATCTGCAAAGGACATAGACACTCATGAGACCCTGCCACTGCAGGGACTCATGAGAATCTACGTCTCTTGCTGCCAGAGATGAACCCCCAGCTGCTCCTAATTTTGAGGCGGTAGTTGCGGTTTCAGGTGTGCGACTGGTATACACGTTCTGGCAGCCTAGCCCAGAACACGACCCGCTAATTATGCATAATTTAATCTGATTAGGGTCAGCTGCAGTCTGGTATGACAAATCGTCACGTGACCTTTAAAGCTGCACGCGCAATTCCAGGATGACTATCGCGGAACAAAGGGAAAGCTCTGCATGTGCCGCTGCTAAATCTTCCAAAGATTCGCACTCACAAAATGGCTGTTTAGCGTGTCGCTTTGACGTGTTTAAAAAAAAAGAAGAAGTAAATGAAGTGTTTAGAAAACGAGGCAGTTACATCGATGACTAATTAATATTGATTGATTGATTGATTGATTGATTGATTATATTGATGAGTATTTGCGGTAGAAGTCAGGTAGCAGGCCAGGTCTTCTGCCTTGAATTTGTTGACGTTTGAAGCGATCTGCTGCCGAGAATAGTTAGCAATATCTGCTTGATAAACGTTACTGCGCAAAAGGGCTAACACTTATCAAGTTTGTGACTGTCGTGAATTGAAAGGGTTTTCTGTTCTCCTTTTCCGTTGTAAACAGAACAGCTCCACTGACTGGACTGAGCCGC
>BTPG01000001.1:132995147-133130147 GCA_036245525.1 Semisulcospira habei | reverse complement strand
CTTTCCCTTGGAATGGCGCCATGGCGTGTGATTCCCGACAGAAAATATGTTACAGGGATAAAAATAAAAACCGATAAAACGCCAAGCTCCAGATACAGTTGTACAGGTGAGCGAGTTCGAAGTTGTACGCTGGTTTGGGTTTTTCTCCTTTTAGTTTAGAATGCAGGTCTGCTAGTTTCTTTGTTTGTTTTTTGGGCTGGTTGGTTGGCTGGCTGGTTGGCTGGCTGGTTGGTTGGTTGGCTGGCTGGTTGGCTGGCTGGCTGGTTGGTTGGCTGGTTGGTTGGCTACCATCCTGGTTGGTTGGCTGGTTGGTTGGTTGGCTGGCTGGCTGGCTGGTTGGTTGGCTGGTTGGTTGGTTGGCTGGCTGGCTGGCTGGTTGGTTGGTTGGTTGATTCTTTCTTTGTCTATTTCTTTGTTTCTCTGCCAGTTCCCTTGTTTTGTCTGTTTTGTATTTGTTTCCTTTTTGTTCTTGTTTTTGTGTGCTTTGTTATTGTTGTTTGTAATAGTTGTTGTTTCTTTCTTTGTTGTTGTTATTTGGTTATTGTTATATATATATATATATATATATATATATATATATATATATATATATATATATATATATATATATATATATACACACACACACACACACACACACATTTTATATATATATATATACACTATATATATACACTATATATATATATATATATATATATATATATATATATATATATATATATATATATATATATATATATATATATATATATATATATATATATATATATATATATACACACACTATTGTTTTTCGTTTGTTTATTTCTTCTCTATCTGTGCTATCTGTGTGTCAGTGTATCAGTCTGTCTGCCTGTCCGTCCTCGCGTCTGTATATTTGTTTGTTTGTTGTTCTTTACTTCAGATGCCAAACCCTTCATGTTACCCATGATCTTAAACTAGGGTGACTGGCAGGTGTCTGTTACTGTCTTTAACCCATTCAGCCCTGACGCACTACAGCAGGAAATGGGTCGACCATGATAATTCAAGGGTAGTGCCAGATTATCTTGGCGCCTGTCGGCGCCAAGCTAATCTGGCACTGCCCTTGAATTATCATGGTCGATCCATCTCCTGCAACTGGTGCATAGTCGTTAGAGGACGCCTCCAAAATTTGGGAAATACGGCCGTCGGGCTGAAGGAGTTAATCTGGGCTGACTGGCAGGTGTCTGTTACTGTCTTTACGCTTCCTGCCTTGTGGAACACAACACGCCCACCGGTTGTGAGAAAGTATCTGGCTAGTTACAATGACAACAAACACTGGGCAACCTCAGTATAGCGCGATACTTGGAAACCACGCAGCCAACGCGCGTTATTCTCCTTCGCGAAATGCTGAGGTTGCACAGACAAACAACATGCAGTGAGCAGCAGCTGGGGGCTCAGTTCCACGAGTGAGCTAAGTCCTGCGTCAGCCACTAAGCAAGATGTTCACCCGCTTCAGCGGAGCACCTTGCTTAGTGGCTGGCGCAGGACTAAGCTCACTGCAGCTGAGCCCTGATCTCGGGCCGACTTCAGCCCTGAGTAGTTGCCCCTGCGCGAAACGTGCCCTTGAGGATGTATCCTCTTTCTGAGACCAATGTGTATCCTTGTTCCTGGGTGGTTGTGGGTTTTGGTCTTTGAACTAGGAGCTCAGATCTGAAATAAATATGAGGTTTCTTTTTGTGGCGCGGAAGAGGTGAAACATATTGCCGCAGAAAACTAATCGCTAATAGTAACATCTGGGGCAGAATACTGTAAATCTATTTTCTCTACACCGTCCTACTGTCTCAAGGCAGCTTTTTTTTACCTGTCCTCTCTCCTACAGATGTACGCTCCATCAAGACAACTCAGATCCTCTGCCGACAGCCGCATTTTGTGTGTACCTTTTGTCCGTACCAAGTCTTTTAGCCAGCGGTCTTTTTCATATCTTGGGCCGCTGTACTGGAACGAACTCCCCTCCCATGTCCGCCACAGTGCTTCAAAAGACGTTTTTTAAATCTGCGCTAAAAACACACCTTTTCCAACTCCATTACCCCACTGATTAGCATTGACTGCTGAGGATGCTGTTGTAGTTTTGCCATGGTGCCTGGAATGTGTGTGTGTGTGTGTGTGTGTGTGTGTGTGTGTGTGTGTGTGTGTGTGTGTGTGTGTGTGTGTGTGTGTGTATAATACTGTGTACAGTTTATGTAATTGTATTTTTTAAATTTGTAAGGCGCCTACAGCTGTGCCTGATGTTAGGCGCCATAGAAATTATTATTATTATTATTTGCTTAGGAGATTTATGATGCACGTTTATTTACAGGGTACATTAGCTTCCGCTTTGGCCGCTTCCACCATGAAAACATATCGTACATCATACCAATAAAAAGTTTCTCCATTTAGCTGATGCTTTTTAACGAGGATGATTTAATGTACACATGAAAAGAAAATAAGGTATTAAAGTGACCTTGAACAGGAAATGCTCTGCGTGCTAAAAGTCGCCTGTAAAAGGTATGCGTTCTTAAAGCGACCTAGTCCATATTATACTGAGGCTAAAAACTTGAAATCTGTACACTGCCTTATGCAAGCTACATTATAGTACTTACAGATAAGGATATAGACCAATGGCTTTAGTTCAAGGGTGGTGCCAGAATAGCTTGGCGCCTAGAGGCTCCAAGCTATTCTGGCACTACCTTCGAACTATTTTAGTCAAACTTATTTCACACACTGGTGTATTCCGAATGATAAGGGCTAACACGGCGTAATATCAATGTTCTTAGTATTTCTTACAATAACACTGGACGAAAGGGCGAACTTAATTTACGAAGTTCGAATTTTCGTAAAATGGAAGATTGTCTGACTTCGCCTCTTCTTGTCTGTACGAAGAAGAGTTCCCTCCGTTACGCCCCCCCCCCCCCCCCCGGGTCTGTCCTGGGGGGGCTTGGGTGGGGTTAACTACGTTTTAGTTCCCAGGGTCACCCTGGTCAGCCCCACAGGGTGGGTTTTCCCCCTCTATTCTGGGGCATGTGTTTCTGCCTACCCTTGGCCCATTCACCTGTATTTTTCTTTTTAAACTCTCCCTGCTGTCTGCGCTGCCTGTAGCTCTTGATATTGGATGTGCCGTGTTGCTAAATGGTCTTAGCTTTATTTAGCGTATTAGACCGGCTGGCGACATACATTCAATATTCTGTTTAGTTTTTTTTTTTTTGGTTTTTTTTTTTACAATCAGTGCGGGCACGTCCTGAGAAAGTCTTTTTGCTGTCGGGACGTTAAGCAATGTATAACTAACCAACCAATCCGTTACGCTCAAAAGGCAATGGAAAGCCTCTGGCACGTGTGCCTGCCCATACGGATTGTGAAAAGAAGGGTAGAAGGTGTACGCTGAGGCAAGACAACATTGAGAACCCGTTGTATCTCCACGCCATGGACCAGATCGCGTGATGAAGACTTGTGTGTGGTACGTACTTTAACTCATTCAGCCCGACGGCCGTACTTCCCACATTGTGGAGGCGTCATCCAATGACTGTGCACCAGTTGCAGGAGATGGATCGACCATGATAATTCAAGGGCAGTGCCGGATTAGCTTGGCGCCGAGAGGCGCCAAGCTAATCCGGCACTACCCCTGAATGATCATGGTCGAACCGTCTCCTGCTGTAGTGCGTCAGGGCTGAATGGGTTTAATACACTTCCGTGCGTTTTACAGTCTCGTTCTTGTTTAAAGACTCAACCTTTTGTTAAAATATTAACACGTTCGAGACGTTCGTAAAGCCGCGTATCCGAATGCGGCCCGAGAAGCCATCAGAATTTAGTAAAGAGTCGTATTTCCTTGCGTTTTTTCGGGCCGTTTGATTAACTCATTCGAGACTTGCCGCCTACGGATACGCGGCGGTTCGCCGCGAATCCGTAGGCGGCACGTCTCGAATGAGTTAATTTGTTCACAGAAACATATGTCATGCGGGCCGATGATGGCGGCTTGCGTATGTAATTCTCAGGCAGCAAACTCAGTTAAAAACAATTAAGCTATAAACAAACAGCCTTCAAAGTACAGTTCCACGTCTCCCTCGCCTCGCGCGCAATAATTTCTTCACCATACGTCTACTCTCCCCCTTCCCATCCTCCCCCGGGGCTAACCGATTTCTGCCGTGATATTGGCGCAGTTTTCTTGACTCAAACGATCCGTGAACTAGAAGTTAAAACGATATTCGCCTGGAAAGGGGGACCACCCACTCCCGTAGGAATTTTCAAGAAGTTTTCCTTGACCGGTGTACTACGCCAAGATAACGACCCTTACGACAGATGAACTTGCCAAGAGCGTTCTACGCTAAAGTGATTCCGAGTAAATCTGGCGTGGGAGTAAAGCTGGCCCTGTTACACCGGATGAGTGGCTGGCTCACTGACTAGCTGATGGTTGAATTATTAGTGACTGACTGGCTGATTGACTGACTGGCTGGTTGACTGGCTGGCTGGCTGGCTGACTGACTGGCTGACTGGCTGGCTGGCTGACTGACTGGCTGGCTGGCTGGCTTACTGTCTGAGTGGCTTGCTGGCCGGCTGACTAACTGACTGGCTGGCTAACTGACTGGCTGGCGAACTGACTGGCTGGCTGGCTGGTTGGCTGACAGACTGGCTGGCTGGCTGGCTAACTGACTGGCTGACTGACTGACTTCTGTCTGTCTGTATGGCTGACTGACTGGCTGGCTGTCTGGCTGACTGACTGACTGACTGACTGATTGTCTGTCTGTCTGTCTGTCTGGCTGGCTGGCTGACTGACTGGCTGACTGGCTGGCTAGCTGGCTGGCTAACTGACTGGCTGACTGTCTGTCTGTCTGTATGTCTGGCTGACTAACTGACTGACTGATTGTCTGTCTGTCTGGCTGACTGACTGACTGGCTGGCTGTCTGGCTGACTGACTGACTGACTGACTGATTGTCTGTCTGTCTGTCTGGCTGACTGACTGGCTTTCTGGCTGGCTGGCTGGCTGGCTGACTGACTGGCTGGCTGGCTGACTGACTGTCTGTCTGTCTGTCTGGCTGACTGATTGTCTGTCTGTCTGGCTGACTGACTGGCTGGCTGTCTGGCTGACTGACTGACTGACTGATTGTCTGTCTGTCTGTCTGACTGACTGGCTGTCTGTCTGGCTGACTAACTGACTGACTGACTGACTGACTGATTGTCTGTCTGTCTGTCTGGCTGACTGACTGGCTTTCTGGCTGGCTGGCTGGCTGACTGGCTGGCTGACTGGCTGGATGGCTAACTGACTGGCTGACTGATTGATTGTCTGTCTGTCTGGCTGACTGACTGGCTGGCTGTCTGGCTGACTGACTGATTGTCTGGCTGGCTGGCTGGCTGACTGACTGGCTAACTGACTGACTGACTGTCTGTCTGGCTGGCTGACTGACCACCTGGCTGGCTGGCTAACTGACTGACTGGCTGACTGACTGACTGGCTGGCTGGCTGGCTGACTGACTGACTGGCTGGCTGGCTGGCTGACTGACTGGCTGGCTGACTGGCTGACTGACTGGCTGGCTGGCTGACTGACTAGTGACTAAAGAAATCAAAGATGAAATTTGGCTGGACGGACGGATGGCAGAACAATCGGACGGATGGATGGATGGATGGATAGATGGATGGATAGACGGGATAGATGGATGGATGGATGGATGGACGGGATGGATGGATGGATGGATGGATGGATGGATGGATGGATGGATGGATGGATGGATGGATGGATGGATGGATGAATTGTGGATTGACGGATTGTATAATTCCCTACGCTCAAAACAATTCTAGCAAAAAAGAGCAGACGTCTGCAGTACGGCCAACTCTCTGTATCTCTTGCACACCTTCAATGGAGGATGTTTCCTCTTCGCTACCACACACTGACACACAACACCCAACTCTCTGTATCTCTTGCACACCTTCAATGGAGGATGTTTCCTCTTCGCTACCACACACTGACACACAACACCCAACTCTCTGTATCTCTTGCACACCTTCAATGGAGGATGTTTCCTCTTCGCTACCACACACTGACACACAACACCCAACTGCAAGAGGCACAGATCCTCATGAGCCCCCGCATTTGCGGGGGCTCATGAGGATCTTTGCCTCTTGTCGACGCATTTCCGTACTTGTTTTTCGGGCATAGGAGGTCGCGAGACGCTAGCCTTAGGACGCGAGTGAGAAAGGTTGCCAATAATATCGCAGGTAATGCGTAACACAGCCGCCAGTGTATCCCCACCCCAGCACTTCACTACACCTGTCTCTCCGCAGATTTAGCCACCCAGTCAGCAGAAGATCATCGGGTGGACTAAGGCTGCAGTTGGCTCCGGCCAGCTACGGATCGTCTGTGCGCAGACCGGCTCCTGGCTCCAGTGTGTAGCGTTGTAGAAATGACGCGGTCATTTTCCACCGTGTAGACTGAGCCTCTGTAGTTTGATGATATGCGTGTTGATAAGTGGCTTTGGACCCTATAGTCATAGGCAGTAGGTCGAAAATTAAAGATGAGCACATTTGTTTGTTTACTTTTCGGATGTGTGTGAAGGCGGGCAGTAGGTCGAAAATTAAAGATCAGCACATTTGTTTGTTTACTTTTCGGATGTGTGTGAAGGCGGGGGGGGGGGGGGGTGGGGTCGGGGGGCGGGGGGGGGGGGGGAGGGGGGGGGGCAGGGGGGAGGGGGGTTAGGTTGGGGTGGTATATACGGTCCCGGCCCCGGTAGCTGGACTCGCAATCCAGGGGGAATAAAAACTGAGACGGGCTTGTTCCATAGCATGTCCGTTGAAAGGTCCTGGTAAATCAAAGTGGCACAGTTGCAGTGCGCCTGAATTGGATCAGTGTTCAAGTCGTACTCCATAGGCAATAGACTTCCCTGGCCCGCCTAACCCGCCCATCAGGGCCGTCCATGATCACTTTGGTGTCGTGGACGTTAAACCCCGAACTTACCAACCGATCTTCCGACATGACAAATCGCCATGGGCCGGACCCACATTTTTCTTCTTGTTATGCTCAAACTTTCTTACAAGCGAAGTTATTCACATAGAAGGAGTGCTGTCGGGACCTCACCGCCAAAAACTGTTGTTATACGCGATTTCTCAAAATTCCGAACTTGTTATGAACGAAGTAGATGCAATATTGTTTCATATGCAGCTTTATTTCACAGTGTTTATTTATTTATTTATTTTTTTTAAATCGCATGATGATGATGCCTTCTACGATGATGATATTAAAGATGATGACAGCGCGGATGACAACTGACGATGTCACAGCCTTGTCACAACGACGACGACAAACTACACCCGAATGTTTGTTTCCCGCCGGCTTTGGAATCCTGGCAGTCAAGTTATACCGAACATATATTTTTTTTGCGCGCAGTAGCTGCATGCATGGGCTTGGCTAGTAGGACTGAACACACCCTGGTATAATAGCTACCCAATGCGCAAAAGGCCATCGGGCCGACGTCGGCCGCCGTTGGCCCGCGCACGTCAGTGCGCGGGCCAACGGCGGCCGACGTCAGCCCGATGGCCTTTTGCGCATTGGGTAGGACCTCTACACTCTCATCCGTCTCCCAGACCATCTCGTCCCTAGTGCCCTCCAGATCCTATTCTGGCGAGTAGGCTCTGTTAGCCTATAATAATTATCATACTGAGGCTAAAAATGCTTCACATTTGTACACTGCCATAATATGCAAGCTACATTATCAGGGTATGTAGACAGGACTACCTTGTGGAAGGCGGGACTACGTCCCCCAAAACCCCACTAGGCTGCAATGTATGCTTGTATCTGACAAAGTATAAGTCGATGTTGTTCATTTCAAACATCTGCTAGCTGCAAATAGATTGGAACACTTGCAGCTCTTTGCAGAATTTTGAAAGCTGGCAGAAATTGTCATAATTTGAAGAAATCGGTGACCTTTTGGTGTGCAAAATTTGATGGATAACGTGTCCGATTCGTTGGGACAGATTCTGCTGCAAAACAGCGTCCACACTACACTAAACTGCATTTGTCAACATTTTTCGGGTTGTACAAGTGGTATTCTGTGTTTAAATTAGGGAATTTTAGTCTCTTTCGAGCTAAAAAGTGTGCCTGATGTTGGGACTACGATGTGCAGGAATGGTCGCGGTTGCGCCGACATGGCCTACGGTGTGAAGAATGTGGGACTACACTGTGCAAAACTCGCTGCCCCCCAGCTTACGTTGATTGTTAAACTTATTCACTATGTAGCTGGTCTGATTTTAATATACAGTAAAATACTGTCGATAAACTAGTTGAAATTCCACTAAAAGGTCAAATAAAGATATATGCCGGAAAAAGAAGTATTTCACACACTGGTGTATTCCGAATGATATGGGTTATTCAGATTCGGCTACGCATTACCAGTAAACCCGTCACCGCCACGAATGATACCGTTCCGCGGGAAAAAATGTGTAGTAGAGTCTGCTAGTATCGTCAGCAACGAACGAATCCCAACAAAGAACGAGAGCGAATTCACGGTAGACAACCGCGTTGTACTAAAACATAGACAACACGGCTCCAGACATCACCAAGAGGTATAGATCCTCATGAGCCTCCTGGAGATGTTCGGAGTGCTGTCTGTTCTTACGGTACAAGCTGGTTACCAGCCCTGATTTTGCTCTCGTGCGTGGTTGGGAGTCGCTCGTTGCCGCTAACGTAACCTCACTACTCTTGATTGCTACTGAGGATGACGATATCGCTCGAAGGGAAAGACGCGTAGTGACGTAGTTAGCTAGTGACGTAGTTACGCGTCACTTCTGCTGAGCGGTATCTCAAACCAGTTTTCATTTTGTAAATAGTTGGGGGGGGGGGGGGGTTGAGGGTGGGGGGCTTGGGGTGGTGTGTGTGTGTGTGTGTGTGGGGGGGGGGGGGTGGTGGGGGCGCGGGGATGGTCCCATTTGCTTAACACCTTCACAGCCAACGGACTTACATTCCGTTTGTGAAATCTGAGTACGCTGCACGCGCGCCCAAAAGCCACAACTGTCCCAAGAACAGGTAAACAGAGTGTTCTCAGCAAGAGGCATAGATCCTCATGAGCCCCCGCAGTCGCGGGGGCTCATGAGGATCTATGCCTCTTGCAGTTAGGATCGCGTTCGCTTTTTCTCGGCAGTAAAGGGGTTCAATTATAGAGTTAACCCCGCGTGTTCAGCACGGCTGGCAGAAGACAGTGGCTGAACTGAGCACGGCGCGTGTTGTGGTCTGTTGTTTCCTGCAGGTTCAGCTCTCCGGCTCCGGCTCAGTGAAAAGCGTCACCTAATGAGGGGGAAGGGGTCACAAACGCAGGAGTGCGCGCGTCCAAACTAGGTTAATCAGTACCACTGATGGGGTAATCATTAAGGACAACGGGTACTTCTAGCATCGTTATAGCTTAGAAAACAGATGAAACCAGAACCGCAAACGTATCGTGAAGGCAAAACGGGGTGGAAGCAGGTGCATATGTGTGTGTGTGGAAGGGGGGTAGGGGGGGGGGGGAGACGTATTGTTCCCCCCCCCCTCCCCCCTTAAATGTGTCTGAAAATTATTAAGTAACATTGTCTTCGCTGATGATGTTTAAAGACAACCATAGTTGCCTCCAACCGCTCCCCCACACCCACGTCTTTTCTGTCCCTCATTAAACTAGAAGCTCTCAACAATGCCAGTGTTAATTTTACACAGAAAACATTCTTTTTCATTGCCGGGGATTAACAGACCAACACGGGATCTGATTGGACGAGGTCCGTTGTACAACCGTGTGATATCGATTGATGGCTGACGTGCTTAGCAAAGACGAATCCGTTAACACCGTCACTGCCGAGAAACATAGTTCCGAACACCACCCAACTTCAAGAGGCATAGATCTTCATGAGTCCCCGTATTTGCGGGAGCTCATGAGGATCTATGCCTCTTGTTGAAAACGTTTTGCATCTATGTTCCTTTCACGACTGAGGGTCTCTGACGTTGAGTTGACAATGATTTCAAAAACACGATCTTCGTCCATTGGCAGTAACGGATGAACCCATTCAGCCCTGACGAACTTCAGCAGTAGATGGGTCGACCATGATAATTCAAGGGTAGTGCCAGATTAGCTTGGCGCCTGTCGGCGCCAAGCTAATCTGGCACTGCCCTTGAATTATCATGGTCGATCCATCTCCTGCAACTGGTGCATAGTCGTTAGATGACGCCTCCAAAATTTGGGAAATAATGCCGTCGGGCTGAATGAGTTTAGGTACCCAAAGTGTTTTGCTTAGTGCGGAATGAACTTTCTTTTATATATATACAACTCACACGCTTTTCCCGGCCACTTGTGGTGATACAGGTTGTGCGGTCTCCTCCGCTGTTTCGTCGCGATCCTCATGACGATCAGCCACTGAGGCGGGGTAAAGTAAGAGCGACCCGACTGTGGCACCGACACCACATGGAAGAGAAAAGAGTGTGTCGGTTCTGAGGTTAAACCCTTTCAACAAGTCGGTGTATAAATAAATTAAATGTAAATGATGCCTGACCTCCCCTTACGCAAAATAAATTACTCGCGCTCAGTCCGACCTATAGAATGCAAGCAAAACCTAAAGCTAGGTCGGTCCGATGGCCTTTTGCGCATTGGGTTCGTTTTCGTTCGTTGTTGGCGGTCGTTCGTTGCAAACGAAACTCATTAATAACTCATATACTGACGAGCAAAAGAAATGCGGCGTTATTTGGAACCACCGGAAACACTAAATGCGACATTATGGGACCACCGGAAACGCTAAATTAACTCATTCTACCCCAACACCGAAATCCCCAAATTTTGCCGTCGTCCTCTGAAGACTGCTTTGCAGGCAGGACACAGATCGACCATGATAGTTCAAGGGTGATGCCAGAATACCTTGGCGCCCATAGGCGCCAAGCTATTCTGGCATCACCCTTGAACTATCATGGTCGATCTTCATATTGTTGTGGTGCGTCTGGGGTAGAATGAGTTAACGTGTTCCCGATGGTTCCAAAAACGCGGCATTTGGTTTGCTGATGAGTATACTTTGGACAGGTGTGCGGCCCAGAAACAGGGCGAGAAGTTCCAGGAGGAGGCCGGGCAGATCTACACCACGGTGTTCCACAAGTACAACATCAAGGTCCGCCCGCCAGACTTCTACCCAGACCCCGTCCCCGTCACGGTCAAGGCCAATCTCATTCACATCCGGGGCTTTGACCTCCTGACCCAGGAGCTGGAGACCGTTTTAGAACTACGAATCGTGAGTAGACCTTTACACAGCTTGGGTAGTCACCATTTATATTGAATCAGTGGCGTAGGAACACCGACCGCGAGGAGGGGAAGGGGGCGGGTAGAGGAGTTTCCCCCCTTCCCCTAATTAGAAAAATAGAAGGAGCAGCAGAGTATCACGTGTCGCGTGTGCCCCCCCCCCCCCACACCCTCCCGCCTTCCTACCCCCCCCCCCCACCCCCCCCCCAACCTCCAAATATTTTGAGAGATAAGCAGTTTTGGAGAAACAAATATTTTGCGAAGAAAAACAGTCATAACGTTTTAAATTTTTTTAATTGATGTATTTGTGTGTGTGTGTGTGTGTGTGTGTGTGTGTGTGTGTGTGTGTGTGTGTGTGTGTGTGTGTGTGTGTGTGTGTTTTCTTTCTTTCATTTATTTGTAGAGAACTGTTATAAGATATAAGATTTTGATTTTTACGATGTTTGACTTGCGCTTGACGTCCCCCCCCCCCTCCCCCTCCACCCACCGCCCTCCTCACCTTCAACCTACACCCTTCCCAGGCCACCTCCCCCTACCGCCCCTCCTCACGCCCGAAAGCCCCACGTGTTGTTGCCTTCTCTCTGAGGTTAATGTCCCAAGAAACAATAGACCCTCGCTCCCCTCCCTCACCTCATGCTCAAACAAGAATGACAAATAACTGAAAGAATGACTTTTCAGCCTGAACATGATGTGTTATGGATCAGAAGGAAAAGAATATGTTGGAACTCACAAAAGAGGATTTTTTTCCAAAGTGTTTTATCTCACCTGAAACCAAGGAAGTCGCAGACACGAATGAGGGACAAGTTGACGCTCAATCTCTAGCGCCGACAGACCAATTCACACAATCAACCTGGTCTATGACTATACTTGAGGCCGAGTGGTACAGAACGTGCGAACAGGAAACACATGAGGGCTCCTCAGAGCCGAGAGACCCTAAGACTGAGTCGCCAGTACTTGCTTTAACTGGTGGTTATACTCACAGCTCCTCTGCACACTGCGACCTGTTGCTGTGATACGCCGAGATGACGCAGAGGCGATGCCGCTCTTCATGTCTTCAAACCCATGCACGCGATGAATGTCACCAAAAAACCTGCAATTTCACTCTGTCACGTATTTATCATTATAGGTGGATCAATAAATAAGCCATTCTGAGGTAGGAATGAGTCAGCTTGAATTGGAAAATCGTTCAACTGTTTTTGTCTCTTTTGTTTGTTTCACACTATACAGACTGATATTGTTGCTTAAAAATTTGTTCTTTGGTAAATATTCAGTAATGCGAAACCAGTAAAGAAAAGGAGTGCACAGAAGCAGTTACTCTCTATCCACCGACACTCAGCAAACGACAGGACGGGGGCGGGAGGGGTGTGTGTGTGGGTTGGGGGGGGGGGGGGGTGGGGGTGGGGGTGGGGGTTGGGTGTTTTGGTGGGGGGGGGGGGGGGGGGTGGGGGTTGAGGTATTCTAGAGCTATTCACTACAGGATACAGTATATTCAATGTCTTCCAGCTTTTGACCGACTTCCCGTGTGACTTTGTAAAAGTAAGCGTTGGATTAGCCTGGTACCTTGAACACTAAGCTGATCCGGCACTACCCAGGGACCTAGGCCCCTGGGTAGTGCCGGATCAGCTTAGTGCCTAAAGGTGCCAGGGTAATCCAGCACTTTGGAACTATTAAGCCAATTTTTTTTCTGTTTTCAAAATCACGCATGAGACGGATGTCAGACCAAAGCTGTAATTTCATTGGATTCTTGTATCAGCATTTCGGATGTCAGACCAAAGCTGTAATTTCACTGGATTCTTGTATCAGCATTTCGGATGTCAGACCAAAGCTGTAATTTCACTGGATTCTTGTATCAGCATTTCAGCGGATTTATAAAGAGTTAGCACCTTACTTTTTAAAAAAAAAATTAATAATAATAAAAAAATATGACGATGTCCTGTTCATGAAAAAGATGCGTATACTCGCCCCCCCCCTCATCCCCCCCCCCCCCCACCAAAAAAAAAAAAAAAAACCACATACAAAAAACTATTCATAATCGTGCCAATGAGCAGGCATTAAATGCGCATTCACCAGTTTGAAAATGTCTTTTACCTCGGGGAGGGGGGGGGGGGGGGGGGGGGGGGGGTGGGGGGAGGGGAGGGGGAGGGGATGGGAGGTGGGGAAAGGAGGGATTTTTAAATTTATTTTTATTTTATTTATTTTATTATTTATCTTATTTATTTTATTTTCATTTTATTATTATATATTTATTATTTATTTATTATTTATTTTATTTTTTATTTTTATTTTTATTATTATTATTATTTATTTATTTATTTAATTTATTATTTTATTATTTATTTATTTATTTATTTATTTATTTATTTATTTATTTATTTATTTATTTATTTTTTTTTTTGGGGGGGGGGGGGGAGGAGCTTGTTAGTAGCTATACCTCTTACAATTTGGTCGTGTTGGCTGCGTACCGGCGGTGGAGGGGTTCATTTTGATGCGGCATTGTTTTGTTGCAGGACTGGCAGGACAAACGCTTAGCGTGGTACGCCAACCTGGTCAACACTATCGCCGTCAACGTGAAGGACATCTGGTCCCCGTCCATCTTCTACATGAATGGGTCTGTGTTTCCCTGTCTTCTACATGAATGGGTCTGTGTTTCCCTGTCTTCTACATGAATGGGTCTGTGTTTCCCTGTCTTCTACATGAATGGGTCTGTGTTTCCCTGTCTTCTACATGAATGGGTCTGTGTTTCCCTGTCTTCTACATGAATGGGTCTGTGTTTCCCTGTCCTCTACATGAATGGGTCTGTGTCTCCCTGTCCTCTACATGAATGGGTCTGTGTCTCCCTGTCCTCTACATAAATGGGTCTGTGTCTCCCTGTCTTCTACATGAATGGGTCTGTGTCTCCCTGTCTTCTACATGAATGGGTCTGTGTTTCCCTGTCTTCTACATGAATGGGTCTGTGTTTCTCTGTCTTCTACATGAATGGGTCTGTGTTTCCCTGTCTTCTACATGAATGGGTCTGTGTTTCCCTGTCTTCTACATGAATGGGTCTGTGTTTCCCTGTCTTCTACATGAATGGGTCTGTGTTCCCTGTCTTCTACATGAATGGGTCTGTGTTTCCTTGTCTTTTACATGAATGGGTCTGTGTTTCCCTGTCTTCTACATGAATGGGTCTGTGTTTCCCTGTCTTCTACATGAATGGGTCTGTGTTTCCCTGTCTTCTACATGAATGGGTCTGTGTTTCCCTGTCTTCTACATGAATGGGTCTGTGTTTCCCTGTCTTCTACATGAATGGGTCTGTGTTTCCCTGTCTTCTACATGAATGGGTCTGTGTTTCCCTGTCTTCTACATGAATGGGTCTGTGTTTCCCTGTCTCTTTCTTGTTCACCCTTTCGCTGCCGATTGAAATTGTGCACCACCCGACTGCAAGAGGCAGAGATGCTCATGGTCCCCGCAGTTGCATTAACTTACCGCTGTTGCGGGGGCCCATGAGCATCTATGCCTCTTGCATAAACTATTTTTTATACCGGTGTTCCTCACACATCCAGACCAGAAACGTGACTGAGAAGCGTGTAAAATGCAGAGACGACCTCCCCCCAGCCACCCCCCCCCCTCCCCCAAACAACCCCCCCCCCAAAAAAAAAAAAAAAAAAAAAGAAAAAAGAAAAGAAAAAGCAAACAACCCCCCCCCAAAAAAAAAAAAAAAAACCAACAAAAAACAAACCAAACAAACAAACAAACAAACAAAAAAAAAAAAACAAAAAAAAAACAAAACAAAAAAACAACAACAAAAAACAGACAAACAACCCCCCCCCCCCCCCCATCCAAAAAAACAACAACAAAAAACAAAACAAAACAAAAAACAAACAAACAAACAAACAAACAAACAAACAAACAAAAAAACCAACCAAACAAACAAAAAAACAACAACAACAGACAAACAAACAACTCCTCCACCCCCCCCCCCTCCGCCAAAATAAAAACAAACAAGAAAAACACACACACAAAAACAGACAAGCGAACAAACAACTCCCGCCCCCCTCCCCTTCCCCTCCTCCTCCCCCCCCCAAAAAAAAAATAAAATAAATAAAATAAAATAAAAATAAAAAGAAATAAAAATTGAGAAAATAAAAAAATAAAAAATTGTTGTAGCTGTCCTTTCTAAGAAGTGTTTCTTTCTTTCTTGGAATTTTTTTTTTAATGTTTCTTTGACGACTAGAGATCTTCGGCGTGGAGTCTGCCATGATTTCAAAAAACACAATCAGTGTGCGCTGGCAATGATGGGGTTAGTAGACATCTTCCTATATCAGTCGTCAGATTAACCCCTTCGAATTTCGCGTCTGAGACGACTGCACGCTGGATCGACTGACATTCACGTCAAGAAAACATATGTAAGTGGAACAAAAATAGGTATAAGCAACATAGGAATAACAAGAGACATAAACCCTCATGAGCCCCCGCGACCGCGGGGGCTCATGAGGGTTTATGTCTCTTGCAGCTGGGTAGGGTTCGCCTTGGCCCGGGCAGTTAAAGGCCCACTACCGCCGTAACTGTTCAAAGATCCATTTCTGTAAGCGAGAGTTGCGAAACGCTACACACAGGTCTTGCTAGGCTTCATTTAGACACGGGGCAATCCAGTTCAGCACACATCGTCTTTATGTCAAATAACCTGACAATGACTCCTCTCCGTTCTAGAAATACAACGCTATCAGTGCGAGAAACAGCTAAAAATTGACTGACACGCTGACGGCAGCGCAGAATCAATAAGTGCGATTACGCGCGGGCTTTAGTGCTGCGCGTCCAAACTGCTGTTAAAGTTCATTAGGTGTGTCGACAAGGCATAATGAACACAAGTGGTGCTAAAATGTGTCTTCAGATTGAACCGTAATGGTACTCTAAGTAACCTGACATTGACTACACTACGTTCTAGAAATACAACGCTATCAGTGCGAGAAACAGCTAAAAATAGATTGACACGCTAACGGGCAGCGCAGAATCAATAAGTGCGGTTACGCGCGGGCTTTTGCTGCGTGTCCAAACTGTTGTTGAAGTTGATCAGGTGTGTCGACAACGCATAACAAACACATAAACAACCCAAGCTGACTGTCACAATGTATTTCACTATTTGTGGTACGTGAGTCACGTTGTCTAAAGCGTGCGCATGCGTGCGCGAGTTGTGAGTGCGCGCTTAGAGTTATAATTATTATAAGATAAGCGCATTATAAATACCGGAATTATTATTATTATTATTAATTATGGTGCTGAAATGTTTGTTTTTTTTTCAGACTGAAGTTGCCGTGAGATGGCCTTGGTTGCCTGCTCGGCCTTAAACCCAAATAACTAACTCAGATTGAAGCGTAATGTTATTTTAAGGGTTTGCGTGTGGTACAGACACCTGACATTTATGTTTGGGCTTGATACCGCAGAGTGAAACCTCCCAGCCCGCTGTTCGACTCCAAAGCCGTGATATCGGCCGATGGCAACATCGAGTGGTACCGGCGAGAGATAGTCAGCACGCTGTGCCCCACAGAGCCGCAAAACAGCACTCAGACCTGCACAATCATACTGGGCTTCACGTCCAAAGGTGAGCTGCCTGCCCTCAATGAATTCTCTTTAACCCTTATCATTCGGAATACACCAGTGTGTGACTAATAAGTTTGACTAAAATAGTTCAAGGGTAGTGCCAGAATAGCTTGGCGCCTCTAGGCGCCAAGCTATTCTGGCACTACCCTTGAACTAAAGCCATTGGTCTATATCCTTATATGTATGTACTATAATGTAGCTTGCATATGGCAGTGTACAAATTTGAAGCTTTTAGTTTCAGTATGATAATGATAATAATAATAATATATTGTATTTATATGGCGCATTTCTCATATTTATAATATAACTCAATGAGCAGGACATAGCCGCGAACTGAACCCAACAAGCACGGCATTCTCTCTGACACACTGTACATAATCACAGAACATTCACGTGGTGCTAAGGGCAATCTCAAGCGAGCTACTGAAATTTTGGAAATCGTTTTTTACATATTTCTGAAATTTGATTAAGTGGACTGAAATTAATACCGAATTCGTAGGGGAGGAAAGAACCGGAGTACCCGGAGAAAAAAAAAAAAACAACCCGACAGTCCTCCCGGATTAATGGTGACACTTACTAGAGGAGAAAAGTCCGACGCCGGAACCGGGTATCGAACCTCGCGCCTCTTGCATCGGTGGCAGGCGCTTTTACACACTGTGTGTAAATGTGTGATATGGGTTAATTAACCCCCTGATGATCGATGAACGCCCAAATGCAAAAGACATAGCGCGGGGGCTTGTGAGAATCTATGTCTTTTGCATTTTACTATGCCTCCGTATGCTGACGTCATGTAGTGTGATGAGGCATGGAGGGTCAGGCAGCGGTGACTATGCTGACGTCATGTAGTGTGATGAGGCATGGAGGGTCAGGCAGCGGTGACTATGCTGACGTCATGTAGTGTGATGAGGCATGGAGGGTCAGGCAGCGGTGACTATGCTGACGTCATGTAGTGTGATGAGGCATGGAGGGTCAGGCAGCGGTGACTATGCTGACGTCATGTAGTGTGATGAGGCATGGAGGGTCAGGCAGCGGTGACTATGCGACGCTTCTCTGTAGCTGTTGGCGGGGAAGGGGTTACAATGTGTGCTAGTCTATGATTTTGGATCTTGCGGTCTAGTGCTGGGTGGTCCAAAATCACAGATTGCACATTGACGGTATTTCGTCGAGAAACAAGTGTCCATTGTGAGAAGAGGGATAGTCCTTGAATACGTGTGTTAAAGATATGGTCGACGTGCTTCAAAAGCTTGAAGTACAGCAAGGGGGAAAATGCCAGAAAAGAGATACCTCCCCCCCTCCCCTCCCCCCCGCCCTCCCCCCCCCCCGCCCTCCCCGCCCCCCCCCCCCCCCCGAAAAGAGATACCTCACCCCCCCCCAAAAAAGAAAAGGAAACAAAAAATATATATATATATTTTTTAATAAGATTATAATCATGATAATAATAATAATATTCTCCACTTGTTTTCGTCTGTTTTGCACTATTTATAAACTTATTCGCTTGCATAGCGTGCTCACGTGTGCACTGCTCCATAATATTATTCCCCGCCGTGAGATGGCCTTGGTTGCCTGCTTGGCGTTAAACCCAAATAACTAACTAACTAACCATAATATAATTCCATATTATGTCATACACTGCTTGACTTCTTTGACGGTAACACTGAATTACACATAAAGAGGCGGTACTGAGGGGCAGAACTGTTTATATCAATTACTGGTAGACACCAGAGAGACTTGTGTGACAGGCCTGACATTCGTATTGCTTTCGGTACATGTAGTTACAAATAGTTTTTTTAAAATTTCCTCCCTTCAGTTTTGCAATTGTTTTTGGGCATAACACTTCAGATTCTTTCCTGTTTGGTCGTTTTAAGCGGCAAAAGGCGTGACAGGTGGTGTGAAAAAAAGCAAAATTTGGGTAATTTTAGTCGACCTAGTGTGTTCATGGGAACCTTATATGAAGCATGTGCACAGTTGTATGCCGGCTTGCAGACGACAGTTTTGTCATGGGGTACTTAGTGCATTAGAGTGTTGCGGAAAACGCTAACAGCGACATTTGTTTAAGAATTGCTGGAAATGTAGCTCCTGTGATATGCTTCTCGTCGAATTTGTGTTTGCTAGGTTAAATCTTTCGTTCATAGGCGTATAGCTTTGTGTTGTACGAGGCTAATAGAGAAATAATCTCATACAGGGAGTTGACCCAGAAATGGCTGTATAAAGGGAGAGCACTGTGCATGTGCACAATACATCGAACACAATTCTCTCCCTTACAAGACTTATTCCAACTTTTTTTTTTTTTAACGCGTTCAACTGCAAGAGGTATAGATCCTCATGAGCCCCCGCAGTTGCGGGGGCTCATGAGGATCTATGCCTCTTGCTGAAACCACTTTGGATCCGTGTTCCCGGGACAGCGAGGGTTAATGTGTGCTGAATCAAGCAAGAGTGCAGAAACACTGTGGCACCTGGCACTGAAGGGGTTAATGCTTGATCAAGGTGTTCCATCAGTCAGCCTCCATCGATATGCTTTCTACAACTGAAGGTCTCCCGCAGCTAGATCACACGCGGACGTGAGGCCGCTGACGTCCATGCGCAAGGACCTTTTGCTTAGTGGTTCATTCATTTTTTTTCCCTCCTTTTTTTTTCTTTCTCTCTTTGTCTCATTAACCCCTTGCATGCCGCTGTACGTGCACCGTGTGTACATTGGCGTTTCTGAAATCTTTGTTTATTTAACAACCACAGGCTAAAACCGTCTAAGAAACATAGATACAAATTGGTCTCGACAAGATGCATAGATCCTCCTGAGCAACTAACGGGGGCTCATGAGGATCTATGCCTGCATCGTGTTCACTGTTTTTTTTGGCAGTGAAGGGGTTAATTTCATTCATTCATTCATTCATTCGCTCATTCATTCATTCATTCATTCATTCATTCATTCGCTCATAAGTTCATTCATTCGCTCGTTCGTTCATTCATTCATTCATTCATTCGCTCGTTCATTCATTCATTCATTCATTCATTCTTTCATTCGCTCGTTCATTCATTCATTCATTCATTCATTCATTCATTCATTCGCTCGTTCATTCATTCATTCATTCATTAATTCGCTCGTTCATTCATTCATTCATTCATTCATTCATTCATTCATTCATTCATTCATTCATTCATTCATTCATTCATTCATTCATTCGCTCGTTCATTCATTCATTCATTCATTAATTCGCTCGTTCATTCATTCATTCATTCATTCATTCATTCATTTATTCATTCATTCATTCATTCGCTCGTTCATTCATTCATTCATTCATTAATTCGCTCGTTCATTCATTCATTCATTCATTCATTCATTCATTCATTCATTCATTCATTCATTCATTCATTCATTCATTCATTCGCTCGTTCATTCGCACACTTTCATTCATTCGTTCGTTCGATCGTTCGTTACTTTATTAATGTATTCATTTATTCCTTTCTGAAGACGATGCGGAGGAGTTTAATAACTCCACCTACATGGAGATCGACGACGATTTCACCAACCACCACTGGGATGTCGGGGTCGAGTTGGCCGAGTATTATGTGAAGGAAGTCCACTTCGTCCTCGAACTTGTGAAGCTGGACCCGCCCACACCCATCACGGGACGCAACGCTTCCTTAGAGCTGGGCTATGACGTCAGAGGAAGTGCGTCATGTCACGTAGTGGGGATGAGAGGGGTGGGGGTGCTAGTGGTGGCGTTCTGGGCGCTACGGAGCTGTCTGTCGGCTGTTATAGTTGACTGAGTGCGTGAGACTGATGACGTCTGAGTGTGATTCAGGTTTAAAAGGAAAACAGAAAAAAAGAGGTTGAAAGCCCTCAAGACCCCGCCGCACATGCCCGATTTTGAGGCCGATTCTCGAGCAGTTTCGAATCGGAGTGTGATCGGGCCGGACTATAAAAAATTGTGCACTGCCACACATTTCCCGACTTTTTTTAGCCGACCGGTTTGAACCGAAGATCAAAGTCGTACCTGTTCTGCAAAATGGCTGCTAGTTTTGACAGTGATGATGATGTGCTTGCATTATCAGCAGTTTTGCATCATATTCGGGAAGAGGCGTGCGAAACATCAGAAGGTGGTACAAAAAGTCTTCTGCCATTTGCAAACCGAAACGACGTGCTTTGCGAGACGCGCTCTGATTGGTTGAAGCTTACAATCGGGGCCGATTCGGATCGGAAAAATAGAGCAGTTTCTAAACACCCGATTCCGAGCCGATTGCGATCGGATCGGATATATGACGTCATCCGAACAGGAATCGGATCGGAATCGGCTTCAAAATCGGGGAAACAACCGGCAAGTGTGGCGTGGCCTTTAGATACAAGGAACACGACGTTTCGGATCAAAGATCCTTCTTCTGGGTGACATGGAAACAAACAAAATGGCTTGTTTCCATGTCACCCGGAAGAAGGATCTTTGATCCTAAACGTCGTGCTCCTTGTATCTAATTTAAAGGGGTTTCAACCTCTGTTGTCTGTTTTCCTTTCACATGATACCCTAGCGGCAACAGTTTGACTACATTGTGATTCAGGTTTATTTCCTTCACTGTTGCTGGGCGCATGATGGGTTTTTAAAATCTGTGAACTCAGCGTCGAAGATGCCCGGCCATCAATGGAACTGTCACGTGGTAACAATTAACAACGTGGTTTCAGCAAGAGGCATAGATCCTCATGAGCCCCCGCTACAGCGGGGGCTCATGAGGATCTATACCTCTTGCATTTGGGTCAGTGGTTAAATTGAATTTTAGTTTCGCTGAAGTCAGTGAACAACAGGTTGGATCTTCTGTTTTCGCATAATGTGCAATTCGCATTGCCCGCATTTTGACTTGAAAACACACAGCCACTGACAGTGCGGCGTAAATATGGCATGCAAACAAAAACAGTCGATCAAACAGACAAACAATTAGCAAACCTGTCAACCTAGCAATCCATGAATCATTCAGGCAGCCAGCCGGCTGGCAGTCAACCAAACAATCGGGCAACTTACCAAGCAAGCAAAACGACAGCCAAACTAACCAGCTAACTAACGAACGAGCGATCGAGCAAGCAAGCAAGCACTGAAACAAACAAACAGCCAACACGAAACGATGCCACGCCCAACAAAACGAAACGAAAGAATTCAAATGTAACGAACCCTAAAAAAAAAAAAAAATCGAGACATACGTAATCCAGACCAAACAGGTGAGTGCCGTAAGCCGTGTAATATGCAGAGAACAACCAGACGAAGAAAGAAACACGCTTTAAAAGTGTTTCTTTCTTGGTTGGATTGTTCTCAAACATACGAACCGACAGACAAAAGCAACCGACGAAAGACATGACAGAACACTGCAGAACAACACTGACACCATTTATGAATTGTGTGCTGGTCTGTGATTTTGGACCTTACGGCTTGACGTCTTAAGGTGCAGAATTGCAAACCAGCACACATTGTGCATCACCTTACCCTCCCCGTCTTCTGTCGTTTGTGTGTTGATTAAATTCACGTTCGTGTCTGTTTCTATAACTTCATGAAAGCAGTCATATATATATATATATATATATATATATATATATATATATATATATATATATATATATATATATATATATATATATATATATATATATATATATATATATATATATATATATATATATATATATATATATATATATATATATATATATATATATATAATTTTTCAATAAATTCTGAGAATGCTGTGCTAATGCCATGGAAATCCAGGCTGGTAAGCTTGCATTGTGTCATCAGGACATCAGCTGTCCTTTTGTGACTGCATCGCTTATTAGATCTTTTGAGCCTTCCACTGAACACCTACTACATAAAGTAATAGGGACTACCCCCAGGCGCCCCGCAACCCGCTGGAGAATATCCAGTCCTCCCCCCGAGAGGGGAGGCTAGTGCATGAATATTCCCAAACAGATCTTGGACCTGCTGGATAGATTTAAGATTTTGCCAAATCTATCCAGCAGGTCCAAGATCTGTTTGGGAATATTCATGCACTAGCCTCCCCTCTCGGGAGGAGGACTGGATATTCTCCAGCGGGTTGCGGGGCGCCTGGGGGTAGTCCCTATTACTTTATGTAGTAGGTGTTCAGTGGAAGGCTCAAAAGATCTAATAAGCGATGCAGTCACAAAAGGACAGCTGATGTCCTGATGACACAATGCAAGCTTACCAGCCTGGATTTCCATGGCATTAGCACAGCATTCTCAGAATTTATTGAAAAATTATGTCCCTTGGTGAGTGCATTTTTTGGCTTGGGCGACGCCTTTGTTATAAGTAATGAATATATATATATATATATATATATATATATATATATATATATATATATATATATATATATATATATATATATATATATATATATATATATATATATATATATATATATATATATATATTATGTTACTAAGGACGCACCTCTAATGCACTTTGTTGTTTGTTTGTTGGTTCGTTCGTTTGTTTGTTTGTTTGTTTGTTTGTTTGTCTGTCTGCAACGTCTAAGTTTCCTTATTCGTATTGAGTTTACGTACCCTTGTGCTTGACCGTGTCAGTGTATCTGCCTATTTCAACCTCTGTATTGCTAATGCACTAAAAGCACACAAATCAAAACAATCGACAAGAGGCACGCGTTCGCGGGGTTCTTGAAGATATGTGCCTCTTGCTGGCCTCAGTTATGTCTGTGTTTCTGAGTCGGACCCGGCGGGTGTCCGTTTGGCCATGGTTTCGGCTGCTTTATGCTGGCCGCCCGAACTGAAAGGGGTTAGGTCAGACGAATTTGTGCCTAACAGCGCTCATCTGAAATCTGCCACACTAACCACGTTGCAAATGATTGAACAAGAGTACTTTCAGAGTAAGAATGCCTACTGACACTTCCCCGTGCCTTATCTGTTTAACGTTATAACTTGTGTGCACGCCTGTGATTTTTTTTAGGTTAAAAACCTTATTTCTTAAAGCCATTAGGTCCGAGATCACAGACCAGCTGTTATTTCACGAAGTAACCTAACAAAATGATAATGTAGTGGACTTTCTTCATATTATGACTGTATTATGTTAGTGCCTTTCTTAAAGCAGCTGTGTGACTGAGCAAATGCTGTGCTGACTGTTTGTTAGTTCGTTGCTGAGAATCATCACTGACTTACATTGCTGTGTACATCATTTTCACTGCTGAACAGTACAACCGTTTTCGTGGAAAACCCGGCGTTTCGTTTTGTAACCTCATGTGTGTGTTGGAGACTTCAGTTCGGCAAAAAGCAGGCAAATCAATATCTTGCGATTGAAATAGGAACTTTCCCATGCCTGTATTTCCTGCCAGTCGACGCATTCATTTTTGTCTTTGGAAGCAGAGCAAATTCAACACCGAGTAACCTCATCAATCCAGAGAACACGGATATGAATTGGATCAGCAAGAGGCAAAGAACTTCATGAACCTCCGCATGTGCAGGTCGCTGATGAGGTTCTTTGCCTCTTGCATGTGGGTGCTGTGCTCACGTTTCCCGGCAGTAAAGGAGTGAATATCCGGCATTTGTTTTGTGTGGAAGACTGATTTACATTTGTGCATACATAGTAGCAACTTCGCGCGCGGCCGGCACTGCTAAAGTGCAACCCCCCCCCCCCCCCAGCCCCCTGCTAGCCATACAGGTAAGCGAAGTAATGAGGCTTGAGCCGGACAAAATAGTTCGAAATATTTATATTGGGTTACTTCCCTTAGATCAATTTTGAAAATCCACTGGCCAGAGAAGATCAGCAACGTCAGACTCTGGGAGAGAACAGAGCAGATAACAGCAGAGAATGAAATTGGGCGAAGAAGATGGGGATGGATCGGTCACAGTCTGAGAAAGCCAGCTTCCAGTATCACTAGGCAGGCATTGTCATGGAACCCCCAGGGAAAGAGGAAAAGAGGTAGGCCGAGAAACTCCTGGCGTCGAGACCTCCAAGCAGACATCAAGAGACTGGGAACCACCTGGAGTAGAATCGAAGGAGAAGCACAGGACAGGAGTTGCTGGAGGTCTCTCGTCGACGGCCTATACCCGGGTAGGGGTGACAGGCGTAAGTAAGTAAGTACTTCCCTTAGATCGCATGGCATTGCTGTGCTCCATTCACAATTTTGTGTAAAATCGTTGCCACGTTTAGTTCAAGGCAGAGAATGCATGTTTGGTTATTTTGCAGATTACTTATTGAAACGTGTGCACGTGTAACTACGATGGGTTAAAGTGACCTGCTCCAGACAGTGACGGGTTAATACTTTGCAACATGTCTTTTGTCAAATGTTGTCAGCGTGTCTGACAACGTTACACAATATGGCTCACTTTATATGATTGCTGAATGTTGAGAAATCAAATACTTCTCTGCTCTTGTATCTCCTTAGTACATAGGAGAGTTCCACTGACTCGCACAAGGGGCAGTAGAAAACTTCTGTTACCTGTCTCTTGTCACATTTTTTTTTTTTTTTTTTTTGGGGGGGGGGGGGGGGGTGGGTGTGAAAAGAAGGGCAGCACAGCCTTAGTTGAAGCCAGACAGCAATGAGAACCCATTGACAGTGTTGGGGAAGTTCAGAAAGCCAAGCCCGCCCTGCAGCAGGTTGCTTTTTACGGACGTTTTCATTTTAACCCACTAAATGCCGCAGCAAGGGGCGAACGCTATCCACTTGCAAGAAACATAGCTCCTCATGAGCCCCCGCAGTGGCGCTAACTTACCGCAATAGATCCTCATGAGCCCCCGCAGTGGCGCTAACTTACCGCAATAGCTCCTCATGAGCCCCCGCAGTGGCGCTAACTTACCGCAATAGATCCTCATGAGCCCCCGCAGTGGCGCTAACTTACCGCAATAGCTCCTCATGAGCCCCCGCAGTGGCGCTAACTTACCGCAATAGATCCTCATGAGCCCCCGCAGTGGCGCTAACTTACCGCAATAGATCCTCATGAGCCCCCGCAGTGGCGCTAACTTACCGCAATAGATCCTCATGAGCCCCCGCAGTGGCGCTAACTTACCGCAATAGATCCTCATGAGCCCCCGCAGTGGCGCTAACTTACCGCAATAGATCCTCATGAGCCCCCGCAGTGGCGCTAACTTACCGCAATGGCTCCTCATGAGCCCCCGCAGTGGCGCTAACTTACCGCAATAGATCCTCATGAGCCCCCGCAGTGGCGCTAACTTACCGCAATAGATCCTCATGAGCCCCCGCAGTGGCGCTAACTTACCGCAATAGATCCTCATGAGCCCCCGCAGTGGCGCTAACTTACCGCAATGGCTCCTCATGAGCCCCCGCAGTGGCGCTAACTTACCGCAATGGCTCCTCATGAGCCCCCGCAGTGGCGCTAACTTACCGCAATAGATCCTCATGAGCCCCCGCAGTGGCGCTAACTTACCGCAATGGCGGGGGGCCTGACGAGGACTAATGTCGCTTGGTGGTCCCGTGTTCTTCGTGCCTGGTCCTGGTCCCAGTCCGTTTGCGTTCTTGACCACAGTGTAGGTCAGTGCGCGGTGGCTCGTCAACTGACGAGACCTCCGTCATCACTGGCAGAGAATGGGTTAAAATTGTGGTGACTCCCGAGTTACGGACAACAGGTGACCTGCTACACTCTGCAGCTTGGGTTAACCCATTACATCCTGAGGATGATTTAAAAGAAAGAAAAAAAAGAATGTGCTTACTGTCCTACGAAGTGTACTGTACAGATTAGGAGATAGATCAACCAATTCAGTTCAAGAGTGGTGCCAAAATAGCTTGGCGCCTGAGGCGTCAAGCCGCTATTCTGACACCACCTTTGAACTATCATAGTCAATATTATTTCAAGCAATAGCGTATCAGGATGCAAAGGTGTTTTTTTTTTTTTTTTTAAGTGTACTGCCGACTGGCTGCCTTTTTTTTTTTTTTTTCAGTTCTATATACCGCCCGCATTTAATAAGAGGAACAGCTGCAGCCGCTCTCGGCCACAAGAGGCATAGATTGACACGAGCCCATGCGGCTGCATCAGTACAGTACTGCGGCTGCAGGGGCTGATGTGCATCTATGTCTCTTGGAGATGGGAGGAGGTATATGGGAGCTAGTCTGTGTAGCATAGTTTCATGGTGACTACATGACATTTCTTTGCTATTTACACACCGGCTTGGACGTATTTTTAACCCTTTGCGTTTCGGTAGTGGTTTTAGTGGCGATGATTCCTGTAGGACTAACCCTAACCCTTCCTGTACGAATCATCGCCACTGAAACCGCTACCAACATTTACGTTCAAGGGTGGTGCCAGAATAGCTTGGCGCCTGAGGCCCAAGCTATTCTGGCACCACCCTTGAACTAAAAGTTGAAACCGCTACCGACACACGAAGGGTTAATGGCCCATTTTGTTGAAATATTGCTTCACTGGTCTTAACGTTTGTTTCAGCACGTTGTATTAATTTTTTACGTCACTGAGTGTAGATTATAATGCACTTCATTTAACACCCCTTGTGCAGGAAGCCACCGACCCTGTGAACAATATTGGTGGCTGCGTGTACAGGTGGGTTAATCATAGCTTTGTTGTGGTTAAATCACTTTGGAAACATCACTAATAAAACTTCGAGAAAACATCCGACATGAGTCGGACAGATTTTGTATTTTGAAAGTTGGATGTTGAAAATTGTGTGTGTGTGTGTGTGTGTGTGTGTGTGTGTGTGTGTGTGTGTGTGTGTGTGTGTGTGTGTGAGACGCATACGTGTAAGCGTGAGTGCACACACACACACATACACTCACACACATGCATACACACACACACACATGCACTCACACACACACACATGCGTACACACACACACACACATGCACTCACACGCACACACATGCACTCACACACACACACACACACACACACACACGCGCGCGAAGTATTCACGTATACAGACACAATGACACGTTTCTAGCTATTTATTTGTTTGTAAGACACTTGCAAGGTAATGTTCAGTTTACACAGGAATAGGCAAGTGCACACACACACACACACACACACACACACACACACACACACACATTTATTAATTTGTGCAATATTTACACTGAACACATGAGTGCTGGCCTGTGATTTTGGACCTTAAGCCGTAAGGTTTAAATTCACAGGCCAGCACACCACACACACACACACACACAAAGATATGCATCACAAACGTTACATATATACATCCCCTCTCGACCACGAAACTACCGCTGACCATATTCACAACATCAATGGTACACTGTTTCTGAATGTTTCCTTTGCCGTCAAGGAAACAGCGCTGAGCTGAGCGAATGTTTTTTGTGCTTGTTCCTGTCATGTCGGGCCATGGGTTTTATGGCCAAGGGCGATAAGCAGGGCGACCCTTGACTGATTAAGCCCGCCCCGACGCACCACAGTAATTAATAGTGCTATCCTCCGGACAATGACCGAGCCAAGTCATCAGATGAACGATTGGTTGTACATTGCTTAACGTCCCGAAAGCAACAATGCTTTCTCAGGACGTGCCTGCACTGCTTGTGAAAAAACCAAACTAAACAGAATATTGAATGTATGTCGCCAGCCAGTCTAATACGCTAAATAAAGCCAAGACCATTTAGCAACACACATCCAATATCAAGAGCTACAGGCAGCGCAGACAGTAGGGAGAGTTTAGAAAAGGAAAATACAGGTGAATGGACCAAGGGTAGACAGAAACACATGCCCCAGAATAGAGGGGAAAACCCATCCTGTGGGGCTGACCAGGGTGACCCTGGGAACTAAAAAGTAGTTAACCCCACCCAAGTCCCCCAGGGCAGACCCGGGCGGGGGATCAGATGAACGAAGGCAACACATGGTTATTACGCATAATTATTCTTTTCCAGGCGATCATGGATCGACCTATTTAGCTGAAAATCAGATCGTAAACAAGGCTAGGACCGAGGTCATTGTACTCGCCTGCTGACGAGATCAGTCATGATTGTAACCTGGCGAAGTTGACCACTACAGCCACACGGACCCACCAGCAATTACTTCATCCACAAGACGCACAGCTAGAAATTAATTCACGAAACAAATCCGTACACCATTATTATCCAGCCTAAAAATGCCACACTTTTAGACACGCACAAATACTGACGTGTATTACGCGTGTTATGTCACCGAACGCAGTGCGCAAAAGGCCATCGGGCCGACGTCAGCCCGATGGCCTTTGCAGACCGGGAACTATCCCGAGATCTCACGAATACAAAGTTTGAACCCTTTTGATGTCAGAACCACCCAGCTGTCAGACACCTAGGTCGTAATGAACCCCCGCGGCCGCCGAGGCCTCATTACAACCTGTGCTTCTACCTTGCCTCATTAAATTTTGTCAATCTGTCCCTCATACGGAGGTCGTGATTTTCGGATGCCTTCAGGGACACGTATGATTGTCGACGCTTTCAAGCCGTCAGGTCCAAAATCACAGCCTGACCAGCTCACAAGCCACGTACCTGACACAGAACGGGTTAATATCTTTTAAGAAAATTCCGAAAATTGGCTCATACATCCAAAGACGAAATGCCGCACACAAAACAGCACTTAATTCAGATCCGCATAGTTTCCCGGCTCAACCATTGTGTAACGACTGCACGCCTGCTGCGCTCAGTGTCTGCATCCCTGCTGCAGTCAAGATGTTGAGCTCTCCGGAGAGTCGTTCTGAACCTTCTCCTCCTCTGCCACTTCGGAGTCCACGTTGCTGCTGCTGCCATTCGGGGCCCTGAGATCCAAATAATAAATGTAGGAACTGACGACCGTACCATCCTGAAGCGTTCCCCCCATCGGCAGCACCCCCACGCGTTGAAACCCGAACTTTTCGAATATCTTGCGCATGGCGACGTTGGTGGAGAAAGTGTCCGCGTACATGGCCTGGAAGCCCAGGCGCCGGCAGTAGTCCACGCACAGTCTGAAGCAGAACTCCCCGATGCCTTTTCGACGTTCCTCGGGCTGGACAAGGACGTAGGAGTCCGCGACAGACTGGCCGCGGTAAAACTTGCTGGTGGTTATGAAGAGGACGGCTACCAGCTTGCCCGAGTCCTGAAAAGAGGCAAGGCATTGTACACATACAGGTAAAGTGGATGTTGCCCAGGTACACAAACAGAAAACTGGAGAAAAAAACAAACAAAAACAAACAAACAAAAAAAAACGTACTTTTTCCAGCACAATGATGACTTCAAAGACGGGGCACAGTAAAGGGGTTCTGAACAAATTTTGAGCACACCGGGGGTTCGAGCCCACGACCTATACGATGAGCCGGAGTCCGACGCACGATGAGCCAGGATCCTGAGCTGATCCCGATCTCCTAGCAAGGAAAAGAGCTTAAATCAACTGGGCTACAGTTAACACACGAAACACTAGAGCTGATCCCGATCTCCTAGCAAGGAAAAGAGCTTAAATCAACTGGGCTACAGTTAACACACGAAACACTAGAGCTGATCCCGATCTCCTAGCAAGGAAAAGAGCTTAAATCAACTGGGCTACAGTTAACACACGAAACACTAGAGCTGATCCCGATCTCCTAGCAAGGAAAAGAGCTTAAATCAACTGGGCTACAGTTAACACACGAAACACTAGAGCTGATCCCGATCTCCTAGCAAGGAAAAGAGCTTACATCAACTGGGCTACAGTTAACACACGAAACACTAGAGCTGATCCCGATCTCCTAGCAAGGAAAAGAGCTTAAATCAACTGGGTTACAGTTAACACACGAAACACTAGAGCTGATCCCGATCTCCTAGCAAGGAAAAGAGCTTAAATCAATTGGGCTACAGTTAACACACGAAACACTAGAGCTGATCCCGATCTCCTAGCAAGGAAAAGAGCTTAAATCAACTGGGCTACAGTTAACACACGAAACACTAGAGCTGATTCCGATCTCCTAGCAAGGAAAAGAGCTTACATCAACTGGGCTACAGTTAACACACGAAACACTAGAGCTGATCCCGATCTCGTAGCAAGGAAAAGAGCTTACATCAACTGGGCTACAGTTAACACACGAAACACTAGAGCTGATCCCGATCTCCTAGCAAGGAAAAGAGCTTAAATCAACTGGGCTACAGTTAACACACGAAACACTAGAGCTGATCCCGATCTCCTAGCAAGGAAAAGAGCTTACATCAACTGGGCTACAGTTAACACACGAAACACTAGAGCTGATCCCGATCTCCTAGCAAGGAAAAGAGCTTACATCAACTGGGCTACAGTTAACACACGAAACACTAGAGCTGATCCCGATCTCCTAGCAAGGAAAAGAGCTTAAATCAACTGGGCTACAGTTAACACACGAAACACTAGAGCTGATCCCGATCTCCTAGCAAGGAAAAGAGCTTAAATCAACTGGGCTACAGTTAACACACGAAACACTAGAGCTGATCCCGATCTCCTAGCAAGGAAAAGAGCTTACATCAACTGGGCTACAGTTAACACACGAAACACTAGAGCTGATATCGATCTCCTAGCAAGGAAAAGAGCTTAAATCAACTGGGCTACAGTTAACACACGAAACACTAGAGCTGATCCCGATCTCCTAGCAAGGAAAAGAGCTTACATCAACTGGGCTACAGTTAACACACGAAACACTAGAGCTGATCCCGATCTCCTAGCAAGGAAAAGAGCTTAAATCAACTGGGCTACAGTTAACACACGAAACACTAGAGCTGATCCCGATCTCCTAGCAAGGAAAAGAGCTTACATCAACTGGGCTACAGTTAACACACGAAACACTAGGCCGGTCGAATTGTCAATTTTCTGGAGATGTCTGATGAAGATTACTTCAGGAGACGGATCGACCATGATAGTTCAAGGGTGGTGCCAGAATAGCTTGGCGCCAACAGGCGCCAAGCTATTCTGGCACCACCCTTGAACTATCATAGTCGAAGTCAAGTCCACTTGTATTGCCCGCGACTTCCGAGTAAGCCTGCCAACATGCTCGCACCGCTACATCAAACAGTTAACCCCTTGACTGCCGAGAAAAAGCGAACCGTAATCCGGCCGCAAGAGACATTCATCCTCACGAGCCCCCGCAGTTGCTGGGGTTGATGAGGATCTATGCCTCTTGTTGACACAACTTGGTATCCAGGTTCCTTGGGGCAGCTGGAGAACACTGGCACGGAATGGCCAAATAGTTCAGAAACATAACATGCCACCACTGGCAGCACAGGGGTCCAGTTACATGTGCTAAGTCGGTCACATGGGCCGATTTCTGGGCACTGATTGGCTGCAATAATATGACATGTACTATTGACTTAATACACGTACTATCCAACTACTTCTTATAGTTATCGCCAACAGTATAGGGCTCGGGAAGCTGACGTCATCATGCTAGTGGTGGCGGCCATCTTAAGAGGATTCGCGACTAAGCGCTCATAGGAAAATCACTGTCAGGGCAATGTCAGGAAAGTCCTGACGTGCTATAGGCAAAAACAGCAAGTCTTGCCATCACCGTAGGAAACCGCTAACCAGAATCTGTATTTGTTTGTTTCCAAAGAGGAAGAAACATGAAGAAAAACGTGTTGCCGAAACACTACTTCGCTACCATCTGAAGACTATGGTATTCTCTTAAATAGACGCCGACGCTTCTAGGCAACGCGGGGAACTTCCCGAGCCCGTGGGACTGACTGGCGCAATGTTCAAGTTCCTTCTAGCGTGTCACATCGACACAGCTCGTGACTAAATACTGACAGACTTGGCCGGTAACCGCACCTGCAGGCAGATCTGAAAGTTCTTCCCCTGCTGCACTTCCGCCCGGAAGTGGCTCTCCGTGGGGAACTCGTCGTAGCCGAAGCCATCGTTGTTGAGTGCTGCCCCCTGCACCAAGGCGTACACGTCCGACAACTCCTCCTGGCAGATGGCGCTGACGATCACGTGACGGCCGTCGGGAAGTGACGTATGCAGCGGATGCATGATGTCATCGACTGCGGAAGTGACGGAAGAGACGCTGGACGCGGGCTGGCTCCTTACCATCCTCCGCACCGGTTAAAAAGGCCGACTGGAAAACGGCACGGAACAATACAGCGTTGGGGCAACAAATCCAGATCAGAACCCCCAGTGCGCAAAAGGCCATCGGGCTGGCGTCGGCCGCCGATGGCCCGCGCACGTCCGTGCGCGGGCCAACGGCGGCCGACGTCGGCCCGATGGCCTTTTGCGCATTGGGGAGAGTTGCCGTCTGCGCCCCCCTCCCCCACCCCCCCCCCCCCACTTCACCCATTCATTCATTCATTCATTCATTCATTCATTCATTCTTTCAGTCATTCAGCCCAGACAAACTGTAGGCTTATGTAAATACCATATACGAAAAATCATGCGATTATTAATGAGAAGTTTTTTTTTTTTTTTTTTTTGTTTTTGTAAAAAAGATTCAATTATTTTAAGATTAACCCATATAATTCGAGAAATTAATCCCCAAAACGTGAAAATACATTAAAAAGAAAATATATATCACTCAAAAGGTTCTAGAGGTGCAATGCTGGTTAACGAACTCATTCAATATCTCCCTTTTATCTAGCTATACGCAAAATATCTAGTAAAAATTAGAAAAATTACGGACTCCAGTGTGGATCAACCGGTTTTTGCGAAACGGCCATTCTTTTCGCCAATGAGCATCTTAATCAAAACATCGAAAAAAAAGGTCACGAGATAATTCATTTAGTGACAATATCCTAAAAGTTCAAGCTTGTCCGTCCTCAAACGCGGGCTCTAGTCGCTGTCACACACACACACACACACACACACACACACACACACACACACACACACACACACACACACACACACACACACACACACACACACACACACACACATAAACCACACACATACGGCGCTTTGGCGTCAAAAAGACGTTATCTAGCGAGGTTTGCGTAGCTAGACGTGATGTCATTTTTATCTTGTTACTTCTTTGTCAGAATTTCTGCCCCGCACGCCAGAAACGTCATGTGCATGCGCTCCGACCAGCCCCATTTCAAAGTCTACCGGATTTTTTTTTTTAATACGGTAGACAAAAACATGCATCCAATTTCTAATCAAGGGCCGGGTTTGATCTATTCTAGCACTTCCTCCTATGAACGATCACGACGGTCGATATTTCTCAGTCCCGCTACAGTGTCAGCCGTGGTGTTAGTTTGATAGTGCTGAATGCGTTCTGTAATGCACGTTTAACAACCAATGAACAAAATAGCTGTAGATAACGAACCACGCCCTAGTAGGGAATTTCAATGCGAACGCCAGAACTCGGCACAAGCGGAAGTCATAAGACAGTAAATCAATTTGTGTGAATAGCGAAATTTTCATTGTAATACTATGAACATCGCGCTTTTCACCACAATGGCCATAATGTATTTTTGCCTTCCAATAGCAGGACTGTGTCGGTGTACAGCCACTGTCATCAATGCTGACGTCAAAGGAAAACAAGGCTATTTTGGGATCAAACGCAACCTTGTTAAAACAGAGGCATAGTTTAGATTACAAGTGGTTTTAGGAGAAAAAGATGTGCGTCGATTTGTGATTTTAGACTTTTGGTTCCAGAAATAAATGCAATGTGCTGGCCTGTGATTTTGAACCTTATGGCCGTACTGAAGGCCAGTAGAAAATTACACGCACTGACAGACAACTGTACACTCCCCCAACCCACACGATGAAGCTGGAAACAAGAGCCATTCTGTGACGTCACAGCACGAGGGGTGGATTTTCCACAAGCACTTCCGGCTGCGGGGGCTTATGAGAATCTCATTATCTTGTGGGCTAGATGGATTAACTCATTGGAGACGTGACGCCTCCAGATACCCGGCTTATGCCTGCTCCCTGTGTACACCCGGCTTATGCCTGCTCCCTGTGTACACCCGGCTTATGCCTGCTCCCTGTGTACACCCGGCTTATGCTTGCTCCCTGTGTGCACCCGGCTTATGCCTGCTCCCTGTGTACACCCGGCTTATGCCTGCTCCCTGTGTACACCCGGCTTATGCCTGCTCCCTGTGTGCACCCGGCTTATGCCTGCTCCCTGTGTGCACCCGGCTTATGCCTGCTCCCTGTGTGCACCCGGCTTATGCCTGCTCCCTGTGTGCACCCGGCTTATGCCTGCTCCCTGTGTGCACCCGGCTTATGCCTGCTCCCTGTGTGCACCCGGCTTATGCCTGCTCCCTGTGTGCACCCGGCTTATGCCTGCTCCCTGTGTGCACCCGGCTTATGCCTGCTCCCTGTGTGCACCCGGCTTATGCCTGCTCCCTGTGTGCACCCGGCTTATGCCTGCTCCCTGTGTGCACCCGGCTTATGCCTGCTCCCTGTGTACACCCGGCTTATGCCTGCTCCCTGTGTGCACCCGGCTTATGCCTGCTCCCTGTGTGCACCCGGCTTATGCCTGCTCCCTGTGTACACCCGGCTTATGCCTGCTCCCTGTGTACACCCGGCTTATGCCTGCTCCCTGTGTACACCCGGCTTAACTCATTCTAACCCAACACCGAAATCCCCAAATTTTGCTGTTGTCCTCTAAAGACTGCATTGCAGTGCAGGACACAGATCGACCATGACAGTTCAAGGGTGATGCCAGAATAGCTTGGCGCCCATAGGCGCCAAGCTATTCTGGCATCACCCTTGAACTATCTTGGTCGATCCTTATCTTGCTGTGGTGTGTCTGGGGGAGAAGGGGTTATGCCGCGTATCCGGAGTTGGCACGTCTGGAATGAGTTAATGCGTTCAGTGCCGAGAAACCAGTTTGAACACCACCTACTGCAAGACGCATAGATCCTCATGAGCCCCCGCTCATGAGGATTTATGCCTCCGGCTTGCCGACACCACGTTGAATCCGTGTTGCTGGGAAAGTGACGACATTTCGGTGTGGAATTTACAAAGAATACCGCAGAAACACAATCTGCGTCACCTGGCACTGACAACGGGTTAAAATGTCAATGATCAGTCGCCAAATTGCACTAACCCCTTCAATGCCCATCCAGCTGCAAGAGACACAGATCCTCATGAGCCCCCGCCGGTACAGGGGCTCATGAGGATCTAAGCCTCTTGTTGACATCACCCTGTATCCGCGTTCGATAGACAAATGGAGAGGCTTGGTGCTCAATTAACGAAGCTTTCAGCGGACACGCAATCCACGTCAACAAGCATTGAAAGGGGTGGGAGGGGGGGGGGGAGGGGTGGTATGCATTGGTCGAAAGCTCTATGGTAGTTCCTAATTAGCTTAATCACCGCCTCTGCCAAGGTACCTCAGGAGTACCTCTGAGACATCACAGTAAAACCAACTCCCAGCCGCCAACTTGAAAGCCGGATACAAAAACACATAACTCCTGCTGGCAAATGCAAAAAGACGACTGACCCCAATCCAACAGTCAATCCGAATCAGTTCTCAGCTAGATGATATAAATGATGCCCTAACTTGCCAACAAGAGACATACAAGTCGCAGGGCCTTATGAATCTGTGTCTCTTGTAGATGGAATCGTCTGCGTGCGGAGCCATGATGCGGTTCCAGTCTAAATGCACGATTGCGGTTGATAAAAGGTTGTTAGCGGCATTCGCAAGGGACATAAATCTCCCGTAACGAGAATCCGGCAAAGATATCGCGGCACCCATACAGATTTCTCCGGCAGCCATATTTTAGCTGCGCCCACTGCAAATGAAAAAACAAACAAACAAACAAACAAAAAAAAACAAACCACCAAACCCACACCAAATCGGATTACTGAGTGCGTGGAAAGGCGTATTTTAGGACGTAACGGTTACCACAAAATCAAATGTAAGCGAGCACTTTTGATTGATTGTTGGTTGGTTGCATAGTGGTTGGTTGGTTCGGGTTGGTCCGTCCGTTCGTCAGTGCGGCATTCATTCATTCATTATGGATGAAAGAATTCACTGCTTGGTTGTCTGCTTCAGTGGTTGCCTGGTTGGTTACATGGCAGGCGGTTGATTTTTACTGTAACCAGGCTTGTTCCGTGGACAGTCAGTCACATAATTTTTGGGCGTCGAATCTTACAATGACTCCAGAAACACACCTGGCCACTGGCAGTGAAAGGGTTACGACTGCAACTGGTAAAAAGGTTAACGTGAGCCAAAGGTCACAAGCAAACTCTTAGTTCAATCAGGACACTGATGGCGAGGCCACCAGCCTCTCTTTAATAACTCATTCTAACCCAACACCGAAAACCCCAAATTTTGCCGCTGTCTTCTGAAGACTGCAGTGCAGTGCAGTGCAGGACACAGATCGACCATGATAGTTCAAGGGTGATGCCGGAATAGCTTGGCGCCCATGGGCGCCAAGCTATTCTGGCATCACCCTTGAACTATCATGGTCGAGTTCAAGGGTGATGCCGGAATAGCTTAGTGGCGCCCATAGGCGCCAAGTTATTCTGGCATCACCCTTGAACTATCATGGTCGATCCTTAACTTGCTGTGGTGTGTCTGGGGTAGAATGGGTTAACCCGAACATCTGTGCATGTCCGTGATCCTGGAACTTACGGCTGGCTCTGTAAGGTCCAAAATCACAGACCACTCACTAGCACACACAATGCAACCACAAGGTCCTAAGTTCACAGACCACCACACAACCGTACAATGCTGAATCCCGGCATGGAAAAAAAGAATCCTAGTGAGTGGTCGCTTACAAACGTGACACTAACCTACGCGATCATCTTGTTCACAGTTCACTTCGCGCATCTAACACCTTACCACCTGGCACACACCCTTGTCAGCAACCACACTGCAAAGCATGTCCGTACATCAACACATCCCCCGTCATCACCGGACCCCTGTCATCTTTCACTGTCTACCGATCATTCACATGCCAGTCATCAGATATCGTCTATGTCATCTCATGTTCTCACTGCCCAATTAATATGCTGTATGTGGGGGAGATATAATAATAATAATAATAATAATAAGCGCATTAAATAGGCGCTTTATCCCAATTGAAAATCGGCTCAAAGCGCCGCCGCGAACTTAACCCAACAAGCACGCTCACGTGAATCACGCGCATTCACTCACACACTGTACATAAACATAGAACATTCACGTGGTGCTAAGGGCAAGCTCAAGCGAGCTACTGTAGTTTTTGGAAATTCAAAATCGTTTGTATTTGAAATTTGATTAAGTGGGCTGAAACTGATACCAAAGTGGATATACCGTATACTTTCCGAACGCTGCGAGGAGCATGTTCGTTCGATCCGCCTCGGATACAACAACCAGTTTGGACGTCATTTCAACGAACCTCCTCATAGCCTCACACTGACATATCAGCATACGCATCCTTTGGCAAAATACATCCCACTTCATCCGCCGCAAAATGACAGAATCCTTTTTTCGCGGACAGGCTTGGCACTTACCATCCGCGCGGCTTGAACATTCGCCCTTAGGGATGTATGCTCAGGCTGTCGGGTGGTTGGTGCCAGACTTCTCCTCACTGATGATACTTGATGCTGCCGTTGACACTTGATGTTACCGTTGCACTGATTAGTGTGTGTAAGTGTCTCGGTATGCATGTACGTGAGTCAGTGGCAGCAGGCACGAGTGAATGAGAATGTATGCAGTGATGTGAATGTATGTAGACGTAATTTTTGTGCTATGTGTTTTGTGCATGTGTATTTGCGTCATTATGGTGGGGTTTTTTTTTGGTGCTTTTTTTATTTTTTTTTACGTCATTGTGAATTTCCTCAATACAGGATGGCGTCTTTTTCTTCTATCGTGTGTTCTTTCCTGTTCTACATTTGTTTCCATATCACCCAGAAGAAGGATCTTTGATCCGAAACGTCGTGTTCTTTGTATCTAATTTAAAGGGTTTTCCACCCGCTCTATTTTCTGTTTCCCTAGTGAGTATTGTTTCACACAATCACAATGCCATAGCAACAAGACAAAAGTTCTCAGCACGCCCAGTTCTGTTACAGTTCCTGAAACAACGGTCCTTCCATCTGCGTGCCGCACAGATTATCACGAGTCTCTGTAGGCGCAGAAGAGCCGCATGAAACTCTACGCCAGCTGGTGCCGAGTTCGGCTTCTGTCGTGCCTAGGAGGCAGTCATACATTTTTAATTAAGTAAGTCTGCGACTGAATGCTGGTAAACAAGAGCATTACGGGGAGTTGGACGACCAGTACATTTGGGGGAGAAAAAAAACCCAACCAAACAAGCAGGCGTTTAACTCTTTCGAGACGTGCCGCATCCGGATGCGGCACGTCTCGAAAGAGTTAACCCCTGGACTGCCAGTGGAAGCAGATTGTGGTTTGGGAATCATTGTCAGTGCAACGTCAACGACCGCCTGCCGTCAATAGAACATGGACACAGGGCGGTTTCAGCCAGACTGCGGTGAGTTAGTGCGCGGACTGCGTTAAGTTAGTGCGACTGCGGGGGCTCATGCGGATCTATGCCTTATGCACTAGGGCGTTGTGCTGTCGTGTCAGTTCCGGCAGTCAAGGGGTTAAATTAATCAGCGTGTATCTGCTGCCGCCCGTGGTGTCAGTATAATGCCGATGTCAGAGAGGCCTGAGGTCAGTAGCGGCATCGCGTGACGCTGAAAAGACGTGTTCGCACGTGCCGCATTAATTATGCATGACGACCGTCATCCTGCGGAGCGTTGATTAACCCTTTGCATTCTGATACACCCTTTGTTTGAAATGCATTTGACTGATAGTTCAAGGGTGGTGCCAGAATAACTTGGCGCCTGAGGCGCCAAGCTATTCTGGCACCACCCTTAATCTAAAACAGCCGATCTATCTCCCGATCTGTAATGTAGCCTTCATAGGACAATAAGCACATTTGACAAAATCAGCCTCCGGACGTCATAGGTTAAAATAGAGCATGCTCTGACATCCCTATGGTCAGCTAACGGTCAGCACTGATAACAAATGAAATCATTTGCAGTGGCACAAACCACAGCAAGACCACACCAGCAGCAGCAGCAGCAGCTGCAACAACCACAACCACAACAACTACAACACAAAACTAAAGTTGCATACCGTTTGCTCTGAAGATGGATGGCTGTGAAGATCGGCACACGAACTAACACTGAGAGATCTAGGCACCCTCCAGAACTGAACTCAGAGAATGGTGCCGATACAAGTCAGAATAAATAAATGCCGCTAGACTAGCAGTTCCAGTGGCACAAACAAATCTCCAAGATAGGTTTTAAAAAAATAGCAGTAGACTAGCAGTTCCAGTGACACAAATAAATATCCAAAACAGGCCAAAAATTCCAAAGGCACAAATAAATGCCAATAGGCATACAAGTCCAAAGGCACAAATACACGTCTAAAAGGCACAAATACACGTCTGTAGGCTAACAAGCGCTTTACGCACAAACGTTTTTGCTTATAAACAATTTCAAAGGCACAAATAAAGTGTTGAGCCCTCGATGCTTATAAACAGACGAGTCACAAAGGCGCAGATACTGTGACCCATAGACTGACTAAATAAAAAGTCCAAAAGCAAACATAAATTCTCATTGGCCTAACGAATTGTATGATACACAAGGCGTGGTGCCTAGGCCTAAAATAAACCATCTAACCCATTGTATCACAAAGTCGAATTCCAAACATTTTGGAGTTGACCTCTGAAGACTGTATTACAACTCAGGAGACCGCTCGGACATGATAGTTCAAGGGTGGTGCCAGAATAGCTTGGCGCCGACAGGCGCCAAGCTGTTCTGGCACCACCCTTGAACTATCATGGTGGCTGTGGCGTGTTGGGACAAAATGAGTCAACGCCCACTAGCTCACACTGGTCTCCTAAGGACGTATGGTTAAAAAGTTGCGTGCCGAGGGGGCGAGAGAGAAAACTGATGGCTGCCATGCTCGTATACATACATCAAAGTAATCGGCTGTTGTTTACGAGCCCCACTCGGCCGCGATGGTAACCGGAGTAGCGAGCATTAGCAAGACATTTTTGACCGGAGTAGCGAGCATTAGCAAGACATTTTTGACCGGAGTAGCGAGCATTAGCAAGACATTTTTGACCGGAGTAGCGAGCATTAGCAAGACATTTTTGACCGGAGTAGCGAGCATTAGCAAGACAAACCCGCACCTTGTCACCACTTCATCCATTTGTATGTCACGTTAGTGCCTGTAGTCAGTCGCACGCCGTACCTATGAATGTGCAGGGCCTACACACGAAGCCACCACTTTCGCGGCTGGCAAGAGGCATAAATTCTCATGAACCCGCGCGATGCGGGGGCCCATGAGAATCTATGCCTCTCGCAGATGAACGTTGACAAGTGAGGGGCACCTATTCTCACAAAGACAGCTTAAGTTGGCGGCATCCTCTGTGCGTGAAGACGGAAGATTTGTCTGTGACTAGAACATAAACAACGCGCACGCCCCGAGTTCCGTTCCATCGATCTGCTCCCAGGCGAGCTTTCAGTGATTACTGAACTGTGCCGACATGACGGGCTCTCCATGTTGTCTCGCGTCAGCTATTAGACTTCTGTGCCCTTCTTTTCGCTTTGAATGCAACAAAATTTACCGAAGAGCAAAGAAAATGCGACACTCAGTATTTGGAAGGAAAGCGTTTCCGATCATTCCCGGAAAGTCGCATTTCTGTGGCTCGTCAGCCCGGTGTATTAGTAATAGGCATGTTGGAACAGCCTCCCCCCACCCCCCCCCCCCCCATCCCCTTCCTGAAGGTAACCGTGTGATCCCCCGGCCGCCCCTGAGGTCACTAAGGACAGGACGAGAACTGACGAACCGATCTTGTGGATGAAGAAGTACGTGAGGTGATGAAGAAGTATAGGTGATGCAAAATCGTTTCGTGCATACAAGTCTAATGCTCAGTATGTTGGTTGTATTTTGAGGGGGGTGCATGAGGTCAGGCGCAGGCGTGTTTGTGTGTGTGTGTGTGTGTGTGTGTGTGTGTGTGTGTGTGTGTGGAGTGTGGAGGGGGGCGGGCGGATAAAATAGCAAGGGAGGGGTATGCAATGGCAAAAGCGGGGGGAGGGGGGGGGGATAAAATGTATGGGCTGGGGGGGGGGGGGACGAGACAAAATGGCAGGCAACTTGTTAACATTTCCTGTAATCCGAAACGCTGGCCAACCTCCACCCCCACTCCCGTCTCCCTTCCCCACAACGCCCTCCCCACCCCCCCCCCACCCCCATCCCCAGCAATCACACTCACTCTCACCCCCACCACACACACGTGTTTCTGTTTTGCCGTCTCAGTGCAAACAACACAATTACAAGGAACCTGAACTGGCTGACAACCCGCTCTCGGATACTGCGATAATCCTCCAGTACAGCCCTGGCCAAGCCCATTTCCCCTACAAGAGCCATAGATCCTCATGAGCCCTTGCAGCTGCAGGGACTCATGAGGATCTATGTACCTTGGCTCTTTCTTCATCGGAGGCGGGCGTCACGCATTCATGAGCATGTGGCAACCGTCTTCTTTTTTTATTATTTTTTTTTAAATTTTTATTTTTTGCGAACAATTACGCTGCGGTACGGCTGACAGTCAGGACTTGACAACACAGCGTTGCATTACTGGTCCCTGCGTCATTGTATGTTAACGTTGTGTTTGTGTGCTGGTCTGTGATTTTGGACCTTACGGCCGTTGGCCGTAAGGTCCAAAATCACAGACCAGCACACACTCACAGACTTTGGCCCGAGGTGTAAATGTACACTGAGTGATTACACGCGTGACTGATCACTCAACGCGTGCAGACGCACTGACAGACTGCTGTAGTCGACCCAAAGAAAAATCAGCCTTACGCTAGATGTACTTCTTTTACAGTCGCAAGTATGGGTCATCGCATTTGATGATGATGATGATACTAGAAAAATAGAAAGAAAAAAGGCGTTATGTATATTCATTAAAGAATAATGCCCACTCCCCCCCCCTCTCCCAAACAAACCGCCCCCCCCCCCCCCACCAAAAAAAAACAAAAACACAACCAAACAACAAACAAACACCCCCCCCCCCCCCGCACACACACACACAAAGCTGCTTAGAAAGGACAATTACAAGACAGTTTGTTAATCGGGAGTTCCGGCAGTAATGTTTTTTTTCACAATTGCCGCCATAGAGACATGAACATAATGCGCAAGTGGTCTCATGAACATAATGCGCAAATGGTCTTCAATTGCCGCCATAGAGACATGAACATAATGCGCAAGTGGTCTCATGAACATAATGCGCAAATGGTCTTCAATTGCCGCCATAGAGACATGAACATAATGCGCAAGTGATCTCATGAACATAATGCGCAAATGGTCTTCAATTGCCGCCATAGAGACATGAACATAATGCGCAAGTGGTCTCATGAACATAATGCGCAAATGGTCTTCAATTGCCGCCAGAGAGACATGAACATAATGCGCAAGTGGTCTCATGAACATAATGCGCAAATGGTCTTCAATTGCCGCCAGAGAGACATGAACATAATGCGCAAGTGGTCTCATGAACATAATGCGCAAGTGGTCTCATGAACATAATGCGCAAGTGGTCTTCAATTGCCGCCATAGAGACATGAACATAATGCGCAAGTGGTTTCATGAACATAATGCGCAAATGGTCTTCAATTGCCGCCATAGAGACATGAACATAATGCGCAAGTGGTCTCATGAACATAATGCGCAAATGGTCTTCAATTGCTGCCATAGAGACATGAACATACTGCGCAAGTGGTCTCATGAACATAATGCGCAAATGGTCTTCAATTGCCGCCATAGAGACATGAACATAATGCGCAAGTGGTCTCATGAACATAATGCGCAAATGGTCTTCAATTACCGCCATAGATACATGAACATAATGCGCAAATGGTCTTCAATTGCCGCCATAGAGACATGAACATAATGCGCAAGTGGTCTCATGAACATAATGCGCAAGTGGTCTTCAATTGCCGCCATAGAGACATGAACATAATGCGTAAGTGGTCTCATGAACATAATGCGCAAGTGGTCTTCAATTGCCGCCATACATAGAGACATGAACATAATGCGCAAGTGGTCTTCAATTGCCGCCATACATAGAGACATGAACATAATGCGCAATGGTCTTTCTGTGCTGGTAATATGTTGTGTTAACCCATTCATCCCCGACGCCCTGCAGCACGAGTTGAATATACCATGATAATTCAAGGGTAGTGCTAGATTAGCTTGGCGCTTGACGGCGCCAAGCTAACCTGGCTCTACCCTTGAATTGTCACGGTCGACCCATCTCCTGCAAGTGATACACCATATGTGTAGTTAAGCGACACCTACGATATTTGGACAAGCGGCCGAGGGGGTTAAATGGGTTAATTAGCAAGGGCAGACAAGAAAAGAGGCGCGTGCGCATATTGTTTCCCGTATCTCTGAGGAAAAATAAAGTATCATGCATTCATAGTAACCTTCATTTTCAGTCATCGGTCGTACATTCAGCTAGCTGGCAGCTGATGTGAAAAATCCATGCTCGGCCCGACACACAGCTGTTCCCAAGTCTAATGACATTCATCGCTGTACACACAGTTCAAGAAGACTCTTGTCTAGCCCAGATGTTTCAAACACTGCGACACGCCGCCGTGCAAAACCACACTCTGTTCTTAGTTTACAGTACGTGGTTTATTCAAAAGGACGTATTTTTGTTAATATAGCGCCTAGAAAAGAAAATAATAAAGAATTAAAAAAAAAAGAAGCTCAACCCAAGTGCACGAGGCATAGATCCTCATGAGCCCCCGCAGATGCGGGGGCTCATGAGGATCTATGCCTCTTGCCTGCGGGTGCAGGTGGTCATGAGGATCTGTGCCACTTGACGGCCCTATTGCGTAACATCAAGCCGGTGTTCCGGATGGGGTGCCGCGTTGGCGCTGAATCAAATATACCAACAAAAAAAAAAATGCAACTTGGAAGTCGACCTAGCATGCAGCCTAGCTCAGTGTGAGGACTGAGTGACTAGCGAGAAAGAAAAACTCTTAAATCCCCCCCACCCCTCCCCACGTTTCCAGAAGTCCACTGGGCGGGCGACATCAGCCCAAAGATCTGTTGCCAGTCACACAAATCATACGTACGTCATAACCCTAGGGCAGGGTCGTGGTAAACAGCCGTGGTAAACAGCCTGACCATTTCTGCCGCAGTAGCGGCCAGTCAGCTCAGGTCACGGACTACAGTGCCGTTTTCGCAGTCTCTTAGCCTTAGTCAGTATCAGTCATCCCCTAATTTTTCAATTCCCTAAAAAAAAAACACTAGCGCCCACCAGCTGCACATTTGCCATGCACAAAATACACACACACACACACACACACACACACACACACACACACACACACACACACACACACACACACACACACACAAAAAAAACCCAGCACATCACCCGTCTCATTTCTTGGCGGCTATGAAACTGGTTCCTTACCAACCCCACACCCAAGCACAGCTGAAATCAGCGTGCCCCTCAAATCACTACGTCAACGGCAACTCAACATAGGCCCACAATTGTCCACTGGATAAGCTCAGGATGGTATGAATCAAAGCACCAAACATGTCTCCTCTCCGCTAACCAGAAATTTCCAGCAAATTCCAACATTCAGCCCTACTATCAACATTTTCAAACAAGGCAAAACCGGTCCTTGCACTGCCTCAGTCGACTGCCCAGATTTGAATATGTAATATGACCAGCTGACTGATTGTGGGTTCCGCCTGTACTGTTTTACTGGACCATTTCTAGCGGCCAGTCTGCTGATTGATTGTGGGTTCAGCCTGTACTGTGTTACTGGACCATTTCTGCCGCAGTAGCGGCCAGTCTGCCGATTGATTGTGGGTTCTGCCTGTATCGTGTTAGTGACCAACCCTTTCACCGTCGAGAAAAGAACACCACCCAACTCCAAGAGGCATAGATCCTCATGAGCCCCCGCCATTGCGGGGGCTCATGAGGATCTATGCCTCTTGTCGGTCCTGATTGTCGTCTGTGTTCCTTGGGTGGACTGACGGGGTATTTGATGTGTTTATCCGTGTACAACCTGTTGGCGCTGGCAGCAGAGAGGTTAACACACTTGTTGATGCTGATGGAATGTCGTCTGCTTACAGGGGCCATACTGCCAAGTTCAAATGAAAAAGCTCAAAGTCGCCATTAAATAAAATGATTAGTTATTTGGGTTTAACGCCGAGCAGGCGACTAAGGCCATCTCACGGCGGATTAAATAAAATGAAATTAAAAAAAACCAAATAGACATAAACACTTCTAATCAGCCACCTGGTGATTCATTCGTGCGGAGAAGCAGTAAGTGAACACTATGGGATAAAATAAAATAAAATTTAAAAAAAAAAAAAAAAAAAAAAAAAAATGCACTGAAAAAAAAAAAAAAAAAAAATAGCGGCATGGCTGATTGTGCGAAAAAATAGCAACAATTGCCCCTTCTGCGAAACTATTTCTGTCCAGTCCGCCTACAAGCTTTGCTGACCATAACAAGCTTGACTCGGGCACTCTTAACAATCCCCCCCCCCCCCACCCTCTCCCCGCCTTCACTCCATCCCCATCTCAACCCCACCCTCTTCATCCAGCACAATCTGTCCTCGCCCACGCCCACGCCTACTATTACTCCGTCCTTCTGCCAGCTCCGAGTCTGCAAGAGGTATAAATTCTTATGAGCCCCGCAGGGGCTCATGAGAATTTATACCTCTTGACTCTCAGTAGAAACAAACATCTGAGATGAAAGGACTGTGCTATTTTAAGAAATAATGCTGACGCACGGTTAAAACGATTTGGCCGGGATGGTTTCCTAGTGCAGCCCTGCTTCACGAATATCTGCAATTAAACACTTAAGTCGCGCCACACTGGTGTTTTTTTCTGGTGGTTCGACAGTAGCACTGATTAGAATCTTCACCAGCTAGTTGATTAAAGATCGGTCCTTACGTAATTTACATCCCGGCGTCTCCTACAGGTAAGGAGTAGTGCAAGTGTACAGTCTATACATACCCGCACACTCGCACCAAATCAGAACGGAACAGCCTGAAGGCGTTGGTGATCTGCCAGATCTCTCTCTCCGTAACCCTGGCGGGGCACGATTGAACTGTCTTGACAGTAAACCCCCAAATAGCTCATCCGTTTGAGGAATAGTAACCGCTGGGGCCGATCTCAGGTCTCTAAAGGCACAGGTTCACATGAGACCCTGCAGCCTGCGGCTGCAGGGGCTCATGTGAATCTGTGCCTCTGAAAGACTGTTGGGGTTGGATGCGTGTTTTGCATCGAGCGATTTTCTGCCATATGATATCGATGGCAGCTCGTTCGATGCCCTGTGTTCTGAGAGATCTGTGAGAATTCCATTGATTGATTGACTGGTTGGTTGCTTGGCTAGTTGCTACAAGCGACAGATAAATGAAGTACCGCCTCGAGCTCTAAACGACCGTGTTAATATCAGTTTACGGCCGTCATAATGTATTTCACCAAATCAATGCTTCTGGCAGTACATGTATCGATATTCCATTCTACTCGCTCACCGCTGCGTCTAGCTATAAATCCACTTTTGCCGCCAGACGGCCATGCGCCTATTCATCCATCCGTCCGTCAATCCCGGTATCCACCCAATCCGGCCATCCATCTATTCATCCGTCCATCAATCCTGATCCATCCATCCCAACCTATTCACCTGGAATCAATCAATCCATCCAACCATCGACCTACCATCTCACGGACAACATCAGGACAACATCCACCTGGGACATCTCCTCATACACCCAGAGATCCAGTCATCCAGCGATCAGTTGCAGGGCTCATGAGGATCTATGCTTCTGGCTTACCACTACTGTTGCTATTCACTAAGTACTTCCTCGGGCTGTGGATTATTTTCTTTGTGCGTCTGTGGCCAATCCGACCAGTCTGTGGCCAATCCGACCAGTCACAGCTCGGCTTACAAACCACGTCCTTGAGAACCCGAGTACAGATTTTCCTCATTAGTCCAATTATACGGATGGGCTAGACCACGGTCAATTTTCGGAAGTACATATCAGTCAGAGAGAGAGACAATGATTCAATGACAATGATTCAATGATTCAATGAGAGAGAGAGAGAGAGAGAGAGAGAGAGAGAGAGAGAGAGAGAGAGAGAGAGAGAGAGAGAGAGATCGTCCCAGGAGGTCCAATCTATACTAATAAGAAAGCTGGAAGTTTTTGAAGGAGAGAATTCAGCTGTCGTCTCTGACACCAGACGAAGGGCACTGACCGCTAAGCCGCGCAACGGGTCATCGGGCCAACATCTGTCACAGTAGGCCCGCACACAGACGTGCTCCCACCAGCTAGCAACAACCGCGTCGTCCCGGGGGCCAAAGGGGAGCCGGCCAAACACGGGCAGCTCGATCTACACCAGCGTGCTCTATTTTCAAAAGACACTCGTACTCGCCGCGAGCCTGGACACAACTTCGGTGATTTTAACTAAACTTGAGTAAATAAAGAGACCAGCGTCCCCCCACTAGCTGTCAGTGATCATTTTCCCATCACCTGTACATGGTCGTACAATATGCCCAAACAAAAGAGGGATCAGCATGTGTACATTACCTATAGGTCTTTTAAAAAACTAAACAAAGATGCTTTTTTTACACGATCTTAGCCTTACACCGTTTCATGATGTGTACAATTGTACCAACCCAGATAAGGCTGTCTCTCTCTTACTTGATCTGTTCCTAGGGGTGCTAAACAAACATGCGCCAGTAAGAAGAAAGCGAGTCCGATCCCGCCAGCCTCCCTCATGGATAACCGACGAAATGAAACAAGCAATGGATGATAGAAATAAAGCTAAGAAAGAAAAGAACTTTCATGAATTTAAAAGATTGCGAAATAAAGTTAAGTACTTAATTAGAGAGGCGCAGAGATCGTTTGTAACCAAAACAGTCGAAGAAGACAGAAACCCTTCCTCTATCTGGACAGCACTTAATAACAAGCGTAAACAGTGCAAAACCATTCCAGAAAACCTCTCCGCTGAGGAGTTTAATAACCACTTTCTATCAGCCCCCAAAGACTTACTCAGTTCTCACAATCGCAATCAGTCGATATATTCCACACCAGAAAAGCTAACTAAGTTCTGTAAGCAAAGATTGTCCTCAGATGATATTTTCGTCATCCCTGATATTGCTGTACACGAGGTAGGCAAATACATTTCTATCCTAAAAAAGAAAACGTCTTCTGGCAGTGATGGTATCAATGGATATATCCTTGACCTGTCGCAACCATACATAGTGGAACCTCTTACATACATTTATAACCTATGTATACAAAAAAATGTCTTCCCAGCAGCTTTCAAAAAATCAAAAATAGTTCCTGTTCCTAAAGCAAACGATTCTTCTGAAATTAATAACTTTCGCCCCATTTCCCTTCTATCAGTTCTCTCGAAGCCTCTGGAAAAGCATGTTCACAAACATCTTCTGGAATTTCTTGAAAAAAGGTCCCTATTATATCATTACCAGTCAGGTTTTCGTCCCAAGCATTCATGCCACACTGCACTCGCACGAATAGTGAATTCGTGGGTCAACAGCATAAATGATAATAAAATGGCTGGTGCTGTCTTCTTGGATCTAAGAAAAGCGTTTGATCTTATCGATCATACCATCTTACTGAAAAAGCTTGCCACCTACTTAAACAAAAAGAGCCCCTCAGCTCTTTCGTTTCTGAACTCCTATCTTACAGAAAGAACACAAACAGTCTATGTCAACGGAAAATGTTCTTCTGAACAATTTGTGGAGTATGGAGTGCCCCAGGGGTCTATTTTAGGCCCACTACTGTTTTGTATCTTCGTTAACGATCTACCGTTACATGTAACGTGTAGTGAGACTGAGTGTGACATGTTTGCCGACGACTCAACATTACATTCCGCTGGTAAAACTGTGCCTGAAATTGCAAATAATCTTCAAGAGAGTCTTCATGAAGTCTCTCGGTGGTGTAATGAAAATCGCTTGCTTGTAAATCCCACAAAAACAAAAAGCATGCTTATCACAACCCGCCAGAAACATCAGCTCAAACCTCCATCACTCAACCTTTCTTTGGACTCCATCTCAGTTGAGCAGGTCAGTCAACACCGCCTGCTTGGAGTAATAATAGATAATGATCTAAGCTGGCATAATCACCTATATTATATGAGAAAACATTTGTCCAAAAAGTTGTTTCTACTTTCCAAACTTAAAACGATCATTGACCTTAAGACGCGCAAACTATTTTTTAATGCCTACATTAAACCACACATTGATTATGCCTCAACAATATGGGATGGCTGCAGTGAAAATCACTTCAAGAAGATAAACTCATTATACAAGCGCGCTGCTAAGCTTATCCTCCCTGATCCGTCTTTATCCACTGATGCCAAGCTGCAGGCCATCGGACTTCTCCCTCTGGTTAAGCACCTCGCACTAAACAAATGTGTACTGATGCACAAAATTCTTAACGGGAAAGCTCCACCTTACTTATCTAGGCTTTTTTCGCCAACTGAAAAAAAAATACAGCACCTCCAGGAACAGTCTCTCTATAAAAAGGCCCCGTATAGACCTGTTCAAATCTAGCCTGTCTTATTCAGGTGCTCTTTTATGGAATTCTCTTCCTCCCACTATTCATCAAAACACGTCCCTCTCTCTGTTTAAAAGTAGAGTACATGATTACCTTCCTAAGACATCGTTATGCTGATCCTTTCCTCTTCTTTGTTTTTTGACATAATACGCTTCATGTTTTTTAATTTTTTTTTTGTTTTTTTGTTTTTTTCATCTAGCCTCCAAATTGTTTGTTCTGTTTTCTAACTTGTTTTTGATAGTACACAAAATATCATACCTACTTATATGTTAGATAATTATGTGCGCACGTACGTGTGTATGTGTATGTAGTACAAAAGTGCGCATGTGCACGAGTACATGTATACGTGTGCCTGTGTGCGTGTGTGTATGCGTGTGTGTGACGTTTATTATTAGTTAGTTTTTGTTGTTTGGTTGGTGTTCCTTAAGTAGCTTAGCAAGGACAGATTGTAAGAAAGGCCTGCGCGCCTAATATCTCAATCCTTGGAAAATAAAGTTTCGTTCGTTCGTTCGTTCGTTCGTTCCTGCAACTGGTGCATACTGATGACGCCTCCAAAATTCAGTGTGGAAATGTGGCGGCCTTGCGGGGTGGTGGAAAAACTTCTTCTGCGTTAAAATCAAAACCTCACTTTGACTAGCTTGGCGACTGAGGTCGCCTGGTATAATAATAATAATAATAATAATAATAATAATAATACCGTAATTATATAGGCGCTTTTTCTCAATTTTGGGGCAAATCGACTCGAAGCGCCGCGAACTGAAACCCAACACGCACACTCACGTACCAGACACGGATTTACGCCATTTAAGACAAACACAGTACAAGACAGACGAAGGGCCAGTTCAGCTACTGAAGTTACAGAGATTTTTGATCGCTTGTATTTGAAATTTGTAAAGTGGCCTGAAACCGGTACCAAAGTGTGGGGGGTGGGGGTGGGGAGGTGGGGTGGGGGTGGGGGGTGGGGTGCAAAGCTACTCCGGCACACTACCTTTGAACTATGATGGTCGGTCAATCCATCTCCGCTGAGCACTCATCTTTAACTGGTACCGATCATAAACTGAAGACATGATCTGGAAACTCGGTTCTTGAAACTGTCACGTTAGCCGGCACCGACGGTCACGCATTATTAAAACACTCTCAGTTTAACTCTTTGGCTGCGACTGACGATATCGCAAAGGGTTAACTTGAATCAATAGATGCATAGCGGATTATCACCATGCGACTACCGCTGACATGGGCCAATGAGAATATGTCTGACGATCAGTGGTGAAACGGAATGTAAAAGAAGTATGGCAGTCTAACTCACCCGGCGTCACAAGTCTCTTACTGTATAAAGACGCGCAAAAATGACGATCTTCCGCAGTCCCGCAGTCAACAGCACTGCACTGCTTTCGATGCGACACAAAGCTGCGCGGTTTCAGTACAATTGTCGATCAGTGATGCAAAGGGAACTGGTACTGACTAAAACATTGCCGCACTACACTGTCTGCCGACTGACACCTCACTCAATATGTACCGACGGACCAACTCTGGCAGGACTAACCCGCCTAACTCGGTCGTTTGTCCGCTTCAATCATCTACCGCTGAGAGCTCGAGGAAGCCCGCGGCAGCATGCGATGCGAACTGAACTCCCGCCGTCGCAAGAAAAGGAGCGTCAGTCAATAATGTGTTGGCCCACTCTACAGTTCCGTGGCGGCTGTAGCTCTGCCGGCACTAAGCTGGCTATGCTGACTACATTAGCATGCATACTTGAACTGTTGCGCAACATCCACCCTTAAAGCGGCAGTCCTTTCCAATTCAATTGTGTTCCGCAAAGTTCACTTCATACGAACTGGCATAATAATAATAATAATAATAATAATAATAATAATAATAATAATAATGAGTACTTGTATAGCGCCTAACCTCAGATTAGAGCTCTAGGCGCTTAACAAAAACTAATTGTACAAAAATAACTAATTACAAAAACGCAATTTACAAAAGTAGAAAAACAAAACTGATACAACGCACTCTGTAAATAAGCTATGAAGTCACCATTCAAAAGTGCTACGCTTATGGACTCATACTCACATTCACGCACACACGCACACACACACACGCACACACACACACACACACACACACACACACACACACACACACACACACACACACACACTACTTCAGTCTAACATAGAGAAGACTTTAACATGACAAGTGTGTGACAAAGTCATTTGTTGCAGACAGAAAAAAATATGGGTCTTTCAGTAGGGCTCGCTTGAATGTCTCTCTCGAATCCACGTTTCTCAGTTCGCGTGGGAGGTCATTCCAAACAACTGCGCGGCTCTGGTACCTGAATGACCTCTCACCGAACGGCTCAGCGCGTACTAGTTTCAGTTCTGTGGCTAACCGTACCGACACTGACAATAACTGTCCAGTGCGCAAAAGCCCATCGGGGCAACGTCGCCCGCCGTTGGCCCGCGCACGGCCGTGCGCGGGCCAACGGCTGCCGACGTTGCCCCGATGGGCTCTTGCGCACTAGGTGAACCGCTTCGCCATACCGCAATCATAACACTTGATATAGTTCAAAATAACAGATGTATGACTGGACTGTTTATGAAAATGTCGGTTAATTATTAACACTAAAAGTCAAACAGGAAACCGACCTTTTTCGAGTTCCCGGATGCGCTGTTTCTGTGTAACTCATTCTACCCCAGACACACCACAGCAAGATAAGGATCGACCATGATAGTTCAAGGGTGATGCCAGAATAGCTTGGCGCCTATGGGCGCCAAGCTATTCTGGCATCACCCTTGAACTATCATGGTCGATCTGTGTCCTGCACTGCAATGCAGTCTTCAGAGGACAACGGCAACATTCTGGGATTTCGGTGTTGGGGTAGAATGAGGTAAATTATTGGCTCCAACAGTGACATGAGTGTGACAAGGCGGACAAACAGACACACCAATCTGGTTCCCTCTGGCGTTTGTTGTGTAGATCTACCGTAAGCTCCGGACTAGATAACAAATCGCCGGCAGGGCGATCCGATTTTTGTATCCAGTAGTTGTATCCGATGTTCGCTATACGCGGAGTAATTTACGCTGAAAACTTGCTGAAAAAAAAAAAAACTTTGAAAAAATGTCGCAATATCCGACTGTTGTTATTTTCGACCTTGTTTACAAGCAGAGTAGACTGTACGTGAAGCCATTCACAACCTGTACAGAACATATTGTCGCACTACATTATATCTGTGTGCTGGTTTGTGATTTTGGGCCTTACGGCTGAAAACCGTCAAGCTACGTTTCCATGAGCACGAATCCGATACGAATACGATCGGAACGCCGATGCAATGATGCAATTTTCCTTTAAAAAAATGCGTCATTTTCGTTCGAATGCGAATTCGTTTATCGCATCGGACATAAAAATTATGGAAGCACGAACATGTAAAGGACTTGCACGATTGTTTCTGTTTCGGTTCCGTTTCGGACTCGGATGGGTTTGGTATCGGATTCGTCTTTATGGATAGCCGCCTTAAGGCCCAAAATCACAGACCAGCACACGCTCATATTTGTTGGAATCGTTCGTCTCTACTCCTGAAAAGGCATTATAACAATGTCTGCTCAGTGTTGCGTAGTTGACAAACATGGCGTTAGACGAATTCGCCGGTCAAATTGTTGCCTTTAACGTTCCCATTCAGCCCCGACGCACTACAGCAAGAGATGGATCGACCATGATAATTTAAGGGTAGTGCCAGATTAGCTAATCTGGCACTGCCCTTGAATTATCATGGTCGATCCATCTCCTGCAACTGATGCATAGTCATTAGATGACGCCTCCAAAATTTGGGAAATATGGCCGTCGGGCTGAATGAGGGAACAAGATGGGATGAACCATAAGCCACAAAGTCTCTTCTATATGAGAGCTGTCCTCGCTGTCAACTCTCTCTACCTTTTGTCTTTGACCTGATTCTGATGGTGAATTACCTCCTATTGAAAAAGTCTCGCAGATCTGCCAATGCGTCAGTGAGTTCAATAAGGGGCGCAGGACATACGCGTCATTGATTTGTCAAACGTCATTTGTCATGACGTAAGTTTTAGTTTTTACGTAATTTTATATTTTACGTGAGATGGAAATCAGTGCAGAGAAGACCAAACTGATGACAAATGACACCAGTGGCATTGGCACTGACGTCATGATTGGAAGCCAAAAACTAGAAACAGTTAATAAATTCAAATACTTAGGAGCCATTGTGACAGATGAGGGATCAAAACCAGAAATACTGTCCAGGATTGCGCAGACAACAACAGCACTGACAAGATTGAAGACCATATGGAAGGACAGAAACATCACACTCTGCTCCAAGATCAGACTGATGCGCTCATTAGTCATCTCAGTGTTCTTGTATGCCTGTGAGTCACGGACCCTCACAGCAGACCTTGAAAGGAGGATACAAGCCACTGACATGAAATGTTTTCGAAGGCTGCTTGGCATTTAATACAGAGATCACATCACCAACAAGGAAGTGGGAAGCAGAATCAGGCAAGCCATCGGGCCCTATGAAGACCTATTAGCCATTGTGAAAAAACGCAAACTGAAGTGGTATGGGCATGTCACACGTCCAGCAGGACTTGCCAAAACAATCCTGCAAGGCACTGTGCAAGGAGGACGAAGGAGAGGAAGACAGAGGAAAAAATGGGAGGACAATATCTCAGTGGACAGGACCGAAGCTGGGTGATACGCTAAAAATGGCAGAGAACAGAGAGGACTGGAGGGAGCTGGTTGCCAAGTCATCAGTCAGTGGTGCCCCAACGGTCGGCAAGACTACGGGATATAGATAGATAGATATGAGTTTCACTTTCGCTACATAGGCTTGAGAAAATGGTGACAAAACTAGAACTTCAAGGTACAATTTCAGTCTTGCTATAATTTGTGTGAAAGCTGGTTGACTTTACCTAGCTACATGATATACTAAGTACACGGGTCACCTTCGTGCTCTTCAGAAAGCGCGTCGATGTGTGTGTGCGTGTTAGTGCGTGCGTGCGCGCGGCGCGCTCTAAACATCTCCAGGATGCATAGATCCTCATGCGCCCTCCAGGCGCATGAGGATCTATTTCTCCCGGAGATGCGCGCATGTTTGTTTGTGTGTGTCGGTGTGTGTGTGTGTGTGTGTGTGTGTGTGTGTGTGTGTGTGTGTGTGTGTGTGTGAGAGAGAGAGAGAGAGAGAGAGAGAGAGAGAGAGAGAGAGAGAGAGAGAGAGAGAGAGAGAGAGAGAGAGAGAGAGAGAGAGAGAGAGAGAGTCGCGCGCGCGAGAGAGAAGGACGTCATATTTAGAGTATTATGTCAGTGTCTGCGTGGTGACGGAGTTGCCTCTTTTACGTCACAGCAACTGCCTGACTTTCTCTAGAAGTAAAGGTATTTTAGTGTTTTAATTCTTTTCTGAAAAGAATTAATTTTTACTAAAGAAGTTACAAGGATACAAAGCTGGCTAACGAACTCATCCAATGTCTTTCTCCAAACTATCTATCGATCTATATCCCGTAGTCTTGCCGACCGTTGGGGCACCACTGATGACTTGGCAACCAGCTCGATCCATTCCTCTCTGTTCTCTGCCATTCTCAGCGTATCGCCCAGCTTCAGTCCTGTCCACTCTGAGATATTGTCCTCCCATCTTTTCCTCTGTCTTCCTCTCCTCAGTTCGTCCTCCTTGCACAGTGCCTTGCAGGTTAACCCATTCAGCCCCGACGCGCTTATTGAGGCGTCATCTAACGACTATGCACCTTTTGCAGGAGATCATAGTAGGTCGACCCTTCTCCTGCTGTACTGTAGTGCGTCAGGGCTGAATGGGTTCAGTATGGGGTTTGCTCGCAACTGAAAGTTTGTTGTGCGGACCGATCAGTTGACTTTTTGTGGTTCCTTCTGTGTGGTCAGGCCTAGCTTACGTGCAGTGTCCACGCGGTGATAAAAAACAAAACAAATAAAAAAAAAAACAAAAAAAAAACAAACAACAACAAACATTCAGTAACAGCAGTGCGACACGACTGAAGTGTACACACACTGATTCCAAAGTTGTTTGTTTGTCGGTTAGGCTTGCATGCAAATCAGATTAAACGCCGGAGCAAAAAGGAATAGGTGACAAGCGAAAACCCTCTCAGTGTTGTACTGAAACAGTTCCTGGACGATGTTTAAAACCTGAAGCGCAAAAACACAGAGCCGCGGCTGTAAATATTAGTCTTAAGTGACACTGACACCAGAAGATTAGCCTAGAAATGTCAACATTGCCAATTGACAAGGCCGGCTGGCGTCCCCGGCCCATGCGTCCTCGTGATAGTGTATCGTATTCCAGTCGCACCAATGGCCGTGCCGCGGTGTACTGACGACTGGAGGACACTGACCCGCCAGTCAGCAAAACCTCCTCGTGTCGAACTAGGCGCGGGCCGTAGCCTTTGACTCGCTGTCTCAATCTCTCCGACAAAAACAGGAAGTCAGTCCGGCTTATTAGGAAACGAAGCCAAGTCGGTGGCTATAAATAACAGAAAATAAATGAAAGCAACCAGCCGCGACACACCGACAGCAAGACTAGATGGTTCGACCATGATGGTTCAAGGGTGGTGCCAGAAAAGCTTGGCGCCTGACGGCCGCGCCAAGCTATTCTGGCGCCACCCTTGAACTAGCATGGTCGATTCATCTATATGATCATTTTCCCGAAGACAGCTCGCAGATTTGAGATAGGGATTCCGACCACTGTTGTGCGACCTCTAAGTCAGTCATTAAACCGGTCTGCGGCCGGCAGTACGGCCGGCTGTCTTGACAGAGTTCACTCACTGACTGCCTAGACTGACATGCAGGTAACAAACAACTGGCACTGCCGTAGAGCCGGAACTCTGAGTCAGGTACACTGAAAAAAGTCGGTCAGTCTGGCACCCACTGCTGTCAGCCACTCAACCGGGGATGGCCACGCACCGCTGCACACTTTGACTGATCCCGACCCAGCTCAAGTCCTGAATGCACTCAGTAAATCATGGAGCCTCTGATCAATAATAGTGTGCCGGACTAATCCGGCTGTGATATTGGAGCTTACGAACCTAGAGTCGTATGGTACAGAATCACAGACCAGCACACAGTTTCATTTTATAATTGGTTGTCTTCTCTTGATCATCATCATCCGATCATCATCATTCGATCATCAATCCATCATCATCCAATCATCATCATCCTCATCCGGCCGAGCATCATCCGATCATCATCATCATCCGCGGCGATCATCCGATCGTGATCACTGATCAACATCACTGATCAGATGATCGTAAGGCAATCCCAAGGCTGATCATGTCTACAGTGCCGCCGTGAGATGGTCTTAGTTGCCTGCTCGGCGTTACACCCAAATAACTAACTAATGTCTACAGTGGGCCGGCGAAGTATTCCACAACATTTCTGTCTAAAACTGAAAATGGCACAGTAAGTCATTGAATGAAAACAGTATGACTGGCCAGAACCAGTAAAACATCCTAGATTCTTGATACTATGATAACAGTATGACTGGCCAGTACCAGTAAAACATCCTAGATTCTTGATACTATGATAAGAGTATGACTGGCCAGAACCGGCCCAGTAAAACATCCTAGGTTCTTGATACTATGATATTCCGTAGCGCGAGGATCAGAAGGTTGCCGGTTTGGTTACAGTGGACACACTGCCCTGAACCCCAGGCCGGCTGAGCGGCATGAACCGCAGACCCAATGCGCAAAAGGCAATCGGGCCCGACGTCATGCGCCAACGGTGGCGGAGGTCGGCCCGATGGCCTTTTCGGAGCCTCTGGGGAATTGAACAGATCCACGGAGTTAATTGTTTTTTGTTTTTTTTTTTCAAATATTTAGTAGCATACGTTTGCGAGACTTCGTCGGAAAGCGGAACTTAAACTTAAAAATTCATCATACGCCTGTGGTTTTGTACCGCCGGGGCGGAAATCCCCTGGCACTGCGTGTCAGCTTGCAGCCGAGCAACCGGAAAAAAAAACGTCATCACTCCCTTTCTTTCTCTCAGTCAATAAGTAGGGCACGTACACAGCTTGTTTATTTTCTTGTCTACCGGGCGCTGCACGCCCCACTTGTGGCGAACAGGAGACGGATCGACTTTGTTAGTTCAAGGGTCGTGCCTGATTAGCTTGGCGCCTTCAGGCGCCAAGCTAATCAGGCACGACCCTTGAACTATCGTGGTCGATCAGAGCAAGCCATATCAATCCATATTGTGACTCGGTGATTTTCAGCGTGACTACAGGTCATATTACATAGTCAAATTTGGCCAGTTCAGGCAGTGCAAGGATCGGTGTTTTTAAAAATAATTTTTTGCCTTGTTTAGTAAAAATTTGTAGTAGGGCTGAATGTTGGAATTTGCTGGAAATGTCCGGTTAGCTGTTTGGTGCTTTGATTCCTACCATCCTGAGCTTGTCCAATGGAGAATTGTGGGCCGGCCTATGTTGAGTTGCAGTTGACGTAGTGATTTGAGGAGCACGCTGATTTCAGCTGTGCTTGGGTGTGGGGTTGGTAAGGAACCAGTTTCATAGCCAAGAAATGAGACGGGTGATGTGCTGTTTTTTTTGTTTTTGTTTGTTATTTTGTGCATGGCAAATGTGCAGCTGGTGGGCGGTAGTGTTTTTTAGGGAATTGAAAAATTAGGGGATGACTGGGACTGACTAAGGCTAAGACTGAGACTGGACAGTACGGAAACGGCACTCAGTGTGGTCCGTGACTGACCTACAAATAAATGCGGAACTTGTGTATCGTACGTAGGCCTACTAGGCTGATGTGAGCTAATCGGCACTGAGTTATGACGGTCAAAAACACAGAAAGATCATGCTTACTGAACACTGACAAATAAAAGTATACAGTACTGACCTTATTCTTCCGTCAACACATGCGTTTATGTAGTCATCTGTTAGCGTGTCGCAAGTGCTGACGCTCAACAATAACAATAAGCCTACTACACACGGCTAGAGGAACGGAAGTCAAAGGCACGCCTGTATCATTCAGTACAGCAGCAAGCGACTGACTATAACATGAGGATACTAGCATGCACAGTAAACTCTCTCTGAGTCTCTTTCGCGGTCCCTCCCCCTGCCCTGGACCCCCCCCCCCCCAACAAACACACACACACACACACACACACACGGGCGCACCTCTCTCTCTCTCAATGCGAGCCGGCGGGTGCAGGTCTCTCAGCGGAAAAGTTCGCGTGCGGCAGTGTAAAACGGCTAGCAGCGCGCGCATCAACAGCCGGGAGGATTACCACTGAATCGCCTTCGACAGCTACGGCAGCCCTACCAATCGAACAACAGCTATGCCAATCGCACAAAAGGCGGGTACGAGTTGCTTCGGAGGATAAGAGTCCGAAATAGCTCAGGCGGTTAAACGTCGGAGCAGGAGAGCGAAGGGAATCGCCGGCTCGTGGGTTCGAATCCCGTCAGTCCCGGCCCCGGTAGCTGGACGGCTCACAATCCAGGGGGAAAAAACGGATTTGTTTAATAGCATGTCCGTTAAAAGGTCCTGGTAAATCAAAGTGGCACAGGTGCAGTGCGCATGAGTTGATCAGTGTTCAGGTCGTATACTCCATAGGCAATAGATTTCCCTGTCCCCCATAACCCGCCCGGCAGGGCCGTCCATGATCACCTCGGTGCTGTGGACGTTAACTGAACCCGAACTAACCAACCAACCAGCTGCGGAGGATGGATCCTACCGGTGGTTCCAGCCGAGTTTTGACTACCGATTCAGTCCAGGCTAGAGTCAGTCCAGGCTAGTCCAGGCTAGTCAGTCCAGGCTAGAGTCAGTCCAGGCTAGTCCAGGCTCGAGTCAGTCCAGGCTAGTCCAGGCTAGAGTCAGTCCAGGCTAGAGTCAGTCCAGGCTAGTCCAGGCTAGAGTCAGTCCAGGCTAGAGTCAGTCCAGGCTAGAGTCAGTCCAGGCTAGTCCAGGCTAGAGTCAGTCCAGGCTAGAGTCAGTCCAGGCTGCCACAAGAACCACAAGTCGATAAAGCGGTTCCCAAGCCGTGATGCAAATTTGGATCTTGTCTTCTGAGCATTGCATTAAACCATTTAGCTACGACGCACTACAGCAGGAGATGGATCGACCATGATAATTCAAGGGTAGTGCCAGACTAACTTGGCGCCTAAGGCGCCAAGCTAATCTGGCACTACCCTTGAATTATCATGGTCGATCCATGGCACCACCGTTGAGTTATCACAGTCGATCCATCTCCTGCGACTAGTACATAGTCATCGAATTACGCCTTGGGAAATGTGACAAGAGGAAAGAGACATGTCAAAAGTGAGAGTTGAAGGGTGGTGCCAGAACAGCGGCGGCCTGGCGTGCCCGGGACTGTAATGGTGTCAGCCTCCATACACGGCCACACTGAGAAGACGGAGACAACCCAGTCCGCAAAGGCCACTGGGCCGACGTCAGCCTCCATACACGGCCACACTGAGAAGACGGAGACAACCCAGTCCGCAAAGGCCACTGGGCCGACGTCAGCCTCCATACACGGCCACACTGAGAAGACGGAGACAACCCAGTCCGCAAAGGCCACTGGGCCGACGTCAGCCTCCATACACGGCCACACTGAGAAGACGGAGACAACCCAGTCCGCAAAGGCCACTGGGCCGACGTCAGCCTCCATACACGGCCACACTGAGAAGACGGAGACAACCCAGTCCGCAAAGGCCACTGGGCCGACGTCAGCCTCCATACACGGCCACACTGAGAAGACGGAGACAACCCAGTCCGCAAAGGCCACTGGGCCGACGTCAGCCTCCATACACGGCCACACTGAGAAGACGGAGACAACCCAGTCCGCAAAGGCCACTGGGCCGACGTCAGCCTCCATACACGGCCACACTGAGAAGACGGAGACAACCCAGTCCGCAAAGGTCACTGGGCCGACGTCAGCCTCCATACACGGCCACACTGAGAAGACGGAGACAACCCAGTCCGCAAAGGTCACTGGGCCGACGTCAGCCTCCATACACGGCCACACTGAGAAGACGGAGACAACCCAGTCCGCAAAGGCCACTGGGCCGACGTCAGCCTCCATACACGGCCACACTGAGAAGACGGAGACAACCCAGTCCGCAAAGGCCACTGGGCCGACGTCAGCCTCCATACACGGCCACACTGAGAAGACGGAGACAACCCAGTCCGCAAAGGCCACTGGGCCGACGTCAGCCTCCATACACGGCCACACTGAGAAGACGGAGACCAGTGATGTTGCTAGAAATTTTCAGCATAGGCCAATTGACCGATTCAGTCACAAACCTTTAGGACATTTTGAAAATCTTTCGGCCACCATTTCGAGTCCAATGTCGATGGCTCTGCATCACTTTGATTTGTCACAGTCAGAGTCTGAGAGGTTGTTCCACTCTCTTTCTTCTTTTCTTCTTTTCTTTCTCTCCAACACCAAACGAGAGGAAGCGCTGGCCACTGATAACTTTTGGTTTCTTTTTCGGCGGCATTTCAAAAACGAAAATGGTAATGCCGGAAGCACGCCGTTAGCAACAAGGGGAGTTTCTCTCTCTCTCTCTGCTGATGCATTTGTCGCCTGCTTGGCGCTTCCGATACGCGATGCTTGACAATAACTCGTAACTCATAACACCTTTATTTATCCGATAGGAAATTAATATGGCCAGAAACAATAATAACGAAACAGACATGAGACAAGCAAACAAAAAACGGACAAAGGGTGGCCGAATGAGGCGTAAAACCTTAGCAGGCATGCCTACTCTCAATTTGAAGTTTCAGTATTAGCTATTTGAAATTTCAGTAATACTATTACAATTTCAGTAACACTATTACTATTGTTATTATTTCTGCACTGTTTTTTTAAAATAAAAATGACACGCACACACATCACTGACCAGGACACATATAGTTTGCACATCTCTGTAATGGGTTAAATAATGGTTGGGCACCCCCCCCCTCCTCCACTTAATTTTTTTAATTTTTTTTAAAACTTGCACATTGCGAAATTTTCTGATCATTGCACTTAGGTCCCACCAAGTAAAAGCAAACACCGACAGGTTGGTTTAAACAAAGGGACGTAATTGAGCAAATTGACCTAGTGTGCTTACTCCCCTTGTTATTGTTTTAATTTGACTAACTCCAACAGTTACTTTATTTCTAGATTTAAAAGGCAACTAATATTAATGATAAATTAGGAAATCATATAAATTATTATTTTATGTACTAATTTAAAACAAAATGCAAAATAATTGTACTTTTTGTCAGATTAGAATATCTTTTATTGTACAACTTCACCCACAGCTTTAAACTAAAATAAACACTTGGATTATGTTAACAACGATATTTGTTCATTCATACATTCATAGTCATAGCCAGCTCGACAGCCGAAGAGAGAGGACGGTTTTTTCCGCTCTCTCCACACAGCTACACCGCACACAGAGTCAAGCAAGCAAGCCAGCAAGAGCGAGCCTTCAGTCACCGACTAACAAGTGTACGGCCTACCGCACAAGTCAAAACCACCCGCCACAACGCAAGCGGCCAGAATGGACAAGAGGAAGAACAGAAAGAAGACCAACCGACAACAGGCGGAAGAGTTTTCTTCCACCCTCCCCAAAGAAGCCACACCACAGCAAACGGCCCGGAGGGAAACAAGGAGCTATCGGCCCCCTCTGTCGCCACCGATACGGCCCCCGGCGCGCCCATACCTCGACCCACAGGCCAGCTGGACACCGGAAGGCAAAATAGTCGTGAGACCGTTTGCCTACCCGCCACTCCCACCTGATCTTGCCGGGATGCCATCACCCGAATACATGCGACGGATGATGGAGGAACGGGTGGCTCCACAGAGCCCGTATTACGGCCAGCAAGAAGAAGAAGAGGAACCAACACAGGCCCCTCATCAACATCGCCCCCAGTCACCGCCCCAGGAGACGGAGACCGAAGAGTCACAGGAGCCGGACTCGGAGCCCGACACCTCACCCTCCCCGCCGCCGGTCATCCTTCCGGAACACATTACCCGGAAACGGCCGGCATCGTCTGTGGAGGAAGGGACCCGGCTCCGAAGTATTGACTTCACCGACCTAGTAGTTCTACTTCAGGATGCGGTGCCTGCCATCGTGGCGTCCAAGGAGGACACCTACCACCGGGCATTATTCGCCGCTCGATGGCTGGTTCACACCGGGGCCATCGATGACCTCCGCACTTCCTCTCTAGAGGAGTCAGCCAGCCAGACCGCCACCACCACCTACAAGGATGAAGAAAGCCAGGCGAAGCCGGACCAGACATCTGTAGGGACGGCAGCGGCTCCGGAAACGGAAACCAAAATGACAGAGACCAACACCACCACCATCAAGCACCAAGGGTGCAACACCGCCGCACCGACCAGTGAAGAAAGGGGCACCACCACCGATCAAGCTCCACATCAGCCGCCACAGCCAACCACACACCAGTCAACCAGCACGGATCCACACCGGCGGCGGCGCTACCGGCCTCCAAAATGGGTCCGACAACAACGCCCACCACTCCTCCCTACGCCACCTCCACATCTCCGCCTGCCACCGCAGCACAGACACCCACCGCGCCCGTTCCAGCGCCCAACCCCCCGGCCCAGGATAGACTGGCCACCACCACCACCACCCAACCTCCCCAGACACAGCCACCACCAGCCACGGTTCTGCCGGCCGCCACCACCACCACCCCCGCCACCACTCATCCAACACCTCCTAGAGTGGCTGGCGAACCAACTCCCCCCAGCCTGGCGATAGCAACGGTTCCCCGGCCACACCACCCGCCTCCTTCACCACCAACCACCCGGCCCCGGCAACAACATCAGCCACGGCGCAACGGAGCGGCAGACAGACAGTGAGACGGCCCTCCCCCCTACCTTCCCCTGGCCCACCCCCCCTTGGACGAAATCAGCGAAAGCTGGAAGTCCCGATCCCGTTTAAAGAATCATCATCATCATCATTCATAGTTCTCCACCCCCCCCCCCCCCCCCTGGACGAAATCAGCGAAAGCTGGAAGTCCCGATCCCTTTTTAAACATCATCATCATCATCATTCATAGTTCGACCTTCGTAACTCATATTTTTTGGAAAAAGGAATGCAGCGAACATCTCAATATGAAAGATAAAAGCTGAGCTGTGTCGTGTGCGATGATGGCTAATACAACCTGTCAGGGCCAACGAGTTTTTTTTTTTGTGTGTGTGTGTGTTTCCGTATTTTCCGTAGCGCTAGCTCGATTTTTACATTTTTTACGCCTTAGGACAGCGGGCCGATCAGAACGTCACTCTTTCGGACATTTTGGAATTTTATCGGTGAATGGCCGATTTGCCGACGAAAACGACATCACTGGGAGACAACCCAGTCCGCAAAGGCCACTGGGTCGACGTCAGCCTCCATACACGGCCACACTGAGAATACGGAGACAACCCAGTCCGCAAAGGCCATTGGGCCGACGTCAGCCTCCATACACGGCCACACTGAGAAGACGGAGACAACCCAGTCCGCAAAGGCCACTGGGCCGACGTCAGCCTCCATACACGGCCACACTGAGAAGACGGAGACAACCCAGTCCGCAAAGGCCACTGGGCCGACGTCAGCCTCCATACACGGCCACACTGAGAAGACGGAGACAACCCAGTCCGCAAAGGCCACTGGGCCGACGTCAGCCTCCATACACGGCCACACTGAGAAGACGGAGACAACCCAGTCCGCAAAGGCCACTGGGCCGACGTCAGCCTGATGGCCTTTTGCGCATCGGGCGGATACCGGTGATAGTGAATAGTGCGCGCTTGGCCGCATGCCAAGCAGCCAACTCAGACCACTGATGAACTGATGATCAGAAACTGGTCGATCCATCTCCTGCTGTAGTGCGTCGTAGCTAAATGGTTTAATGCAATGCTCAAAACTGAGACAAGATCCAAATTTGCATCAGGGGGCTGTCCGTGGCGCAGTGGTCAAGGCGCCTGCCACCAATGCCAAAGGTGCGAGGTTCGAAAACGGGTTCCGGCGTCGGACTTTTCTCCGTCACCGTTAATTCGGGCGGACCGTCGGGGGTTCTTTCTCCGGGTACTCCGGTTCTTCCACCCTGGCCCCCCCCCCCCCCCCCAACTTTGGTACCGGTTTCAGGCCACTTTACAAATTTCAAATAATTTTATAAGCCATCAAAAATCTCTGTAACTTTAGTAGCTGAACTGGCCCTTCGTCTGTCTTGTACTGTGTTACGTGGTGGAGTCGTAGTAGTAGTATGATAAACACACCAGACGCACGCACGTAAGGTTCTTTTAAATAAACTTCATTCAGCTGCAACCCGTCACACGTGGCTTAAGGATGTAGACAATACTGGCGGAGTAACAGTTCCAACAATATTTTAATTCAGCGATGCGATCTCCACACAATGCAGTTCCAAATGCACCAACACTGATACAAAATCTCTTCTGCAAATATCCACACTGCCAACACAAAGTCTCTCTACAACGTACACCACACTGTTACGCTGTTTCTCTCACAATGTACACCCTATACGGGCCGCGTACCTACGATAACTGTGTGTCTCTACAACTGACAAATGCAAGACAATGTATATATGTGCTTTTTGTTTCTATCCAGCTTACTGTCCCACTGCACTAAAAGTGATCAGGGACTAGTAGTTTGGCGTGGTTCTTGAGCAGTCTTGACGTAGATTGTAGTTTTGGCGTGGGTTTTCCCTCCTACTTTCTCATCCGGGCTTGGGACCGGCAATGGCAAAATATATGTGCTTTCCTAGCGCCCTCTTTATATATTACCGATTTCCAGAATCATCTACAAAAAATCATACAACGCAACCAATCAGAACGAAACACGCAACTCATAAATATGAATTTTCTGGAATCACTAAAATAGGCTACAAAAACTCGTCTGCTCATTTCAGCTCTAAATCCTAACGTATAATAAAGTCACATAAAAGTATGGTAGCCCTATCACGACCTTGCATATCCGCTCTAGAAGATTCTCGACCTTTCACAAAACAAAACAAAAAGGCTGCTCAATTCACGCGCACAGAAAAACAAAATGTTGCTAACTGTCGCCAACTACCCGACGTCACACATACGAGGTCACTAGACAGTGCGACCTTTCTCTGGACTAAACTTAGCGTATATAACGAAGTGAATTCCGCTCTGCCAGCGCGACCGAAAGAAAATGTTACGTGAATCATAACCATGATAGCTCAAATAAATATCGGATCGTTTCCTACGATTAACACATGTACGCTCTCACAGGACAACACAACCACGACAATCGTAACATACTGTGTTTGTCTTAAATGGCGTAAATCCGTGTCTGTCACGTGAGTGTGCGTGTTGGGTTTCAGTTCGCGGCGCTTTGAGTCGATTCGCCCAAAAATTGAGAAAAAGCGCCTATATAATAACGGTATTATTATTATATTATTATGATACTGAGCGAACTGACCACTGATGCTACTGAGCGAACTGACCACTGATGAACTGATGATACTGAGTCTAAGAGTGGGTTCATTCTGATTCTTGGCACCTGGACTGAGAGGCCGGAACCACTTAATTTAACATTAATTCACTTATCTTGACCTTTGACTTATCTTGGCCCACCTATCTTGAACTGTGTCATTTGGTCGATCCTCAGTGCAACCATCAGTAACTGATGATGGACTAAGTAGATGAGTGTGAAGACTCGCGGCAGACTTTGTACAACACACGCCCGGGACTTTTGAGTGGAAGAAAACTCGATAACTGAGTAAGGAACTGAGTGCCAGAATGTCACAAAGTCGTATCCTCTGACCAGCTGTTACCCAAGCTGCTCAGTATTCAAGTTTACTCTCTCTCTCTCTCTCTCTCTCTCTCTCTCTCTCTCTCTCTCTCTCTCTCTCTCTCTCTCTCTCTCGGCTCTCTCTCTCTCTCTCTCTCTTTCTTTCGTTCTCAACGAGGCCACCGAACTGGTGAAATCTGAATTAAACTGGCTAAACAGTTTAATTATTTAATTATTAGTACTGTATGATTCAGCTGTCAACAACTTCGCCGCACCGACATGGGAACACAACTCTGTGCATCACCGAGTCACGCGCCATGCCGGCCGCTGTGATGATATTTACAAGCAGCTTATGACAGATTTCAAGTTCGTTCCGTCCAGCCTTCGGCCAATGAGCAGCTTCCACCTGTGACAGCCGGGGCGCAGTCGCTTTGACCCTCTCATTCCACTGAATTTGTCAGTCCTATGTGCAGTCGCGGGGGGTACTGATAAAATATGCAGATAGATACTTCTGAACTCGCAAAATTCGGCTGCCCACATGTCGTCAGTACTCGGGCCGCACCGTGCTTTTCGGTCCGAGTCAGGGTTACTCGGTGGTAAGCCAGACCGATCGGGGTGCCGGGCACTGAAGTACTGTAGTCAGTGAATCGTTGGCTTGCTAATTCAGAGAAGGCGTTAACTGTGCCCAGTCCAGATCGTACCACATCTCAATGTCACGTTCAGTCAGGTGCCACCCCCGCGTTGTGAATAAAAAAAAGCGGCCGGCGTGAAACAGAGGGCAACGATTGGCGCCGACTAAGTCCAATTTCCTGTCTCATCGAAACAACTGTTTATGGGAGACTAGCTGACGGGGGAGGAGGGGGGGGGGAGGGGGGGGGGGTGGAAAAAAAGAAAAGAAAAGAGGAGCAAGAGAAGGCCGGCAGCGCAAAGGCCGCGTGGCGGTCGTGATATCGTCTATGCAGGAGTTCCGAGACCTGATCAACAGCGGTCCTTGTTTTAAATTATGGTTAAAAATAAAATCGTTTATTTAACAATATATATTTTAAAGAGAAAGTTAAAAGGACCAATATGTACAGATTAAACATAGGTTAAAACTTTACTATTTGCACGCACTATGTCAGCGACTGTAGTTAAAAGGACAATGGTTAAGAACTTATGGTCTAGATTTAGGTATTGATCGTATGTTAAGTCAGTTTTGGTCGTGCCACGCGGCTCAGTCGCAAGCCGCGAGGCGCGCGGCACTGCGTCGGTATGTAGCATTGGGTTACCAGCATGCGCAGTCTTTGTTTGGATCTCTGTGTTGGTGAAAAGTAAAGTGAGGTAAAACCTTAACAGAGGAGTAGACTAATATTAGGTGGGTACTGACGGGACAGAGACTCTTGGAGATCCTTTGTAGGCGGCCTATGTCCCCAGTAGGGGTGCAAGGCATAAGTAAGTGACGAGACCGTCCCCACGACTAGAAAAAGTATGGGGGACTATCTGGTTTGGCATAGTCAAGGGGGGGGGGGGGGGAAGAGGGGGGGGGGGGGCTGTCTGGGTGAAGGACGGTTAGGCCGGGTGCTTCGAAGCTTACCCGAAGTAATTTTATGATCGTTATATCATTAGGCCAGACTGATTGCTAGGGTAAAATTATGCATTCCTTTTTTTTTTTTTTTTGCTTTCCCAGTATTATTTGTGCTTTTTTTTTTCTTTCATTTCCTTATATCCTTTTCATTTAGCCGGGATCCTGGTCTGACCTTCTGCCTCATTTTTGTGGATCAGTTGTGTGAGTCACACACTGTGTCTGCTGGTCTTTACAGCCTACAGACAGGTCGTACTGATCATATTGGACCTGCGACAGTATAAGGGTCTTAATATTCACCTTAAACGTCTATATTTTTAATTTTTTCATTCAATCCCCATTTTGATGAGGGGAGAATCAAAATTAATTTATTTACAGTAAATGAGGAGGGGGTTGTGGAGAGGGGGGTGAATAAAAAAAAAAAAAAAAAAAAAATAAAATAAAAAAGGGAAGAATGAAAAGGGGGCAGAAGTATGCACAAAATATATACACAACTTTATTTCTTTCATGACTAAATTTTTTTTTTATGGTGCGTCGTTCGGGCCGATTGCCCGGTCGCGCATACTATAACTTAGGCATATGGAGTGTAGAGAGAGAGAGAGAGAGAGAGAGAGAGAGAGAGAGAGAGAGAGAGGAGAGAGAGAGAGAGAGAGAGAGAGAGAGAGAGAGAGAGAGAGAGAGAGAGAGAGAGAGAGAGAGAGAGAGAGAGAGAGAGAGAGAGATGGCCATTGCGAAGCGAGGGGCCGGCAGCGCCGACCTAGATCAGCGCCACCAGTCGCCCGCCCCGCGTGGCCGCAATGATTTGCACCGGAATGGAAAAGGCAGATTATTAGAGAGGTTATTTACCAGGCGAATAGATCAACTGAGAGTAGAGTCCGAAATAGCTTAGGCGGTTAAGTGTCGGAGCAAGAGAGCGAAGGGAGTCCCCGTCCCGGCCCCGGTAGCTGGATTCGCAATCCAGGAAAAAAAGACGGGCTTGTCACAGTTCCATAGCATGTCCGTTAAAAGGTCCCACTAAATCAAAATGGCACAGTTGCAGTGCACCTGAATTGATCAGTGTTCAGGTCGTACGCCATAGGCAATAGATTTCCCTGTCCCCCATAACCCGCCCGTCAGGGCCGTCCATTATCGCTTCGGTGCCGTGGACGTTAAGCCCCGAACTAACCAACCAACTGAGAGTGTCCTCAGCCTCAACCGGCCGGGCCTGAGTTCAGTTATACATACCCGACATCTAGAGGCTGAGACTTCTGGACCCACTGCCTTGCCAAACGCCGCCTGGGGATGTGCCGACAGCGGAAGATGACGAGGTGGCCAAATCTGAACGTCATATTAACCGTGGAAAATAGCACCTCTGACGCGGTGACAAAACTGAATTGATAAATTCAAATGGCCCATCGTATGCAGACCATGACTGATTCTTTTCGGGTGTCAGTTTTGTTTCTTTGTTTGTTTATAAACTTATCTTGTAGCGGTTGCAGATGTCCACAATGGAATTGCTTTTAGTATTGGAGTTGTAACGTTGTCCGGAGATCCGGCCAGGAGTCTGTGGCGGTACAGTTTGTTTGGTGGATTTTTTGTGCCATTATGTGTTTTGGGTTGAACAATGTCCAGACGAAGCATCGTATAGTCTTACACAGACACAAGTCCACTGATGGCAGGAGTTCAAGTTTTGTTTGACAGCATAATGGCCCACAAATGGCGAATGTCCAGTGCCAAGGATGCATGGCAGTCGATCAAAACGCCCCTCGGATCATCAAGTGATGTAAAAGTGGTGTGAAATACACGGGCTGGAAGAAGCATGGGAGGTCCCTGGAAAAGGCATCATGGTGAAACCCGTCTCAAGTTCAGGTGTATTGCCCGATATTAACCCATATCATACTGAGGCTAAACGCTTCAAATCTGTACACAGCCATATGCAAGCTACATTATAGTAATTACATATGAAGGATATAGACCAATGGCTTTAGTTCAAGGGTGGTGCCAGAATAGCTTGGCCCCTAGAGGCGCCAAGCCATTCTGGCACTACCCTTCAACTAATTTGGTCAAACTTATTTCACACACTGGTGTACTCCGAATGATTAGGGTTAACTGAAACAAGAACAAGCGACCTATGACCTGTCCGAAGTATGTGTTGTACTTTAGAGTCTAATAACTTCACGTGTGACTGGTGTAGTTTAATATTTTATTTTATGACTGATCGCGCCGTCAACTCCCATTCCAGCCCGGCGACGGCCGTATTTCCTAAATATTTTGGAGGCGTCATCTAACGACTATGCACCAGTTGCAGGAGATGGATCGACCATGATACTTCAAGGGCAGTGCCAGATTAGCTAATCTGGCACTACCCTTGAATTATCATGGTCGACCCATCTCCTGCTGTAGTGCGTCAGGGCGGAATAAGTTAAGTAAAAATGTCTTTACGGATGGTCTTAGGGTTTGACAGGCTTCCAGTGTTAAAGATGATTTGCCATTGGAGTGCCTACACACTGCCAATGTCACAGGCGCTGATCACAGCATGTCTTGGGTAAGCGGGCCACACGCCCCATCAGTACACTGAGTGTGGGTGATGAAAAGGTCGGCCCAAGAGACTCAGTACCGGTGGTGTAGCCTGAATTCCATTAGCCATGAAACCAGTCTTTCACACTTCAAAAATGGCCGACTGACTGACAGATGGAAAACTACAGCCGACTGCTTCTTGGTTCCCACAGTTTATAACTTTGAACGAAGTGCCAATTGATACGCCTTGGAAACCAAGTCTGAGATGCTGTAGGAGCCAGCCAAATTCGAAGAGGGATAATGGCGCGTCATAGCCCGGAATTTCGTCATGATGATAGGCGGATGGCGTCACAATGACGCACTTTCTCTTGAAAGCTTCAAAGTCAGTAAAGAACAAAATCATGACCTCGGGTCTATAGGTCGCATCACGACTCGATAGCTCAGTCGTTTGACCACTCGGCGAGACTGAGACACAGTCTATGAACCCTTTGGCAAGGTGCAATTTTTAAAGGGACCAAGACTTCCAGCTATCGCTGATTTCGTCTGGGGGGGGGGGGGGGGGCAGGGGAGGCGGGGGGGGGGGGGGGGGGGAGGCCGTCTCGCTGTCTGTTTGTCGCTCCGTTGCGCAGTGGCTGGTGGTATTGCCGGCGCCGGGTGGTTGATGGTGGAGGAGGCGGGTGGTGTGGCCGGTATACCGTTGCTTAGCACCAGGCTGGAGGATGTTGGTATGCCATCCACTCAAAAAATTCTTGTATGAGTGGTGGCGGTGGTGGTGGTGGCCGGAGGTACCGTCGCTGGTTGCGGAGGGGTGTAAGGAATTGGGGTGGCGATGGTGGTGGCCAGTGGAGCCTGGGTCTGGGTGTCGGGCGTTGAGTAGGGCGGGGTGGGTGGCGGTGTTGCGGTGGCAGTCGGAGGTGTAGTGGCAGCGTGGGGAGCAGCGTCCGGCGTTGTTCTCGGAATCGCTTGGGTGGTCTGTAGCGTCTGTGTTGCCGTGGGCCGGTGGTTGGTTCGTCGCCTGGCTGTGGTGGTGGCTGTTGGGTGGCCGGGTCTGTACCCGTGTTCTTGGTGGTCTTGCCGGTCGGGGTTGGTGTATCTTCCGTTCCGGTGCCTGTCTCTTGGGTCGTGGGCGGGGTGTTCCCGCACCCTGTGTGTTTGGTGGCGGGGGGCGTGTTGCCGGTCTTTTTGTTGGGTCGTGGGCGAGGTGTTCCCGCCCCCTGTGTGTTTGGTGGCGGGGGGCGTGTTGCCGGTCTTTTTGTTGGGTCGTGGGCGGGGTGTTCCCGCACCCTGTGTGTTTGGTGGCGGGGGGGGGCGTGTTGCCGGTCTTTTTGTTGGCTGTCGTGGGCGGCGTGTTCCCGCACCCTGCGTGTTTGGTGGCGGGGGGGGGGGGGGGGGGGGGGGGGGGGCGTGTTGCCGGTCTTTTTGTTGGGTCGTGGGCGAGGTATTCCCGCCCCCTGTGTGTTTGGTGGCGGGGGGCGTGTTGCCGGTCTTTTTGTTGGCTGTCGTGGGTGCGGCGGTCGTCGCTTGACACTCTCTGTGGGTTTGTTCGACTGTGGCCTGGCTGGCCGTACTTTCCATCGTGGGGGTTTAGAGGTCTTGCATGGCGCCCGAGTGCACCAGCCACCGGGTGGTGACCAGTGCCCGATGGTATACGTCGCCTTCGGTTGACAGTAGTGCCGGAATGGCGTCTTGAATCAAGAGCACCAGGTCGTCAAACCCCAACGCTCGGAGCCGAGTCCCCTCCTCCTCAATTGATGCCGGCCGTTCCCGAGTTAGTGATTCGGGGATGTCGACCGGCCGTGGGGAGGGGTGGGGAGGGGGGGGGGAGGGCGGGAGATCTGGCTCCGACGATGGCTCCGCCGAGTCCTGGGTCTCCTCTTCTAGTTGTGGGGGTGGTGACATGGTGGTGGGTTCGTCCCCGGGTCTTTCATCGTGGATTGTGTCGTCGCTGTCGAACAATTCTCTGTTCTCCTAGTAGAGCTTTCTAAGTTCTGGTGGTGGGGTGAACCTTTGGAATATCTCTTCCACGGTGGATGGTCGGCGGGCCTGCTGCAGAGAGTGTACCGATTGTGGGGGCGAGGGCACCCTCGTCGGTTGCTCTCTCCGCTGACACGGAGGAGACAGAGGGGGCCGGTAGCCCCTTGTCTCTCTCCTGGCCACCGGCCGTGGTTGTGGCGCTTTGGAGAGGTTGGAGGTGTATTCCTCCACCTGCTGTCTGTTGGTCTGTCGTCTGTTGCGTTTAGAGGCCATCTTTCTTGTCGTGGGGCGCTGTGCGGTGGACCGTGCACTTGCGTTCTGTGGCGTGTAGGCTGGCTGGCTTGCTCGCTTGCTTGCTTGGTTGGAGAGACGCGGTGGACCGTCCTCTCTCCTCCGCTGCTGAGCTCTGTGATGTGTGATGGTGAACCCTCTGGCTGTCGGGAGCCGCTTTATGTCGAGGTGATTCCTACAGGAATCACCTCGACAAAAAGCGCGCCCGACAGCGAAAGGGCTAGGATATACACAATCACAGGGTCAAGACAAACATTTAACTTTAAAACCAAATTTCGATGATCGGGTTATACTGTGAAAGTGTTTAGATTTCATCTGCTTGAAACTGACTGTATGCCTAGCAGTAATCGGTTTGCTGGTTGTTGACTGGCTGATTTATTGCTTTTTTTTTTTACTGCGGAGTAGTTTTGTTTGTCTCAGTGTGAGAGTCTTTATTTATTTATATATTTGTCATTTTAGGCCTATACCTGACTGTATATTCCCTTTCTTTACCGATGGCTTTCTGTACTAGTGTTCCTTTTCTTTACTGGAAGATACTCGGCTAATTCGTAGTACGAAATGGCCAGGAATGTGTATACATCTATATACACTAAGCAATCCAGACCAAAAAGGTGACTGCCAAGCGTGTAAAATACACTGATACTGTATCACGTGCCGTCGGCCGACAAACTGACAAATCAGAGACATCTCAAACAACAACAGGACCCGCCTATAGTGTCTCAAATAATCGTAGCACTACCGCCCCCACCTCCTTCTCGACCACAGTGATAGAGAGAAAGTGAGAGAGAGAGAGAGAGAGAGAGAGAGAGAGAGAGAGAGAGAGAGAGAGAGAGAGAGAGAGAGAGAGAGAGAGAGAGAGAGAGAGAGAGAGAGAGAGAGATGATGATGATGATGAAACGTTTTTGATTCAGGATAAAAATTTTTAGGCGTAGCAATGCCCCAAACCGTCCTGCTACTCTACACATATAAAAATACACCAGACGATACAGCAAAAGATAAAACATATTATATATATATATATATATATATATATATATATAATATATATATATATATATATATATATATATATATATATATATATATATATATATATATATATATATATATATATAGAGAGAGAGAGAGAGAGAGAGAGAGAGAGACAATGACAATGACAATGATCCTTTATTTGACAACGGTAAAAGTTTTGGTAGTAACAACCATTTTTCGAACTTGCCGTTGCTAATCTACTGATTACAGAGTTACTATCGTACTAATTGTTTTCTACTACTAAGAAGGAAAAAAAAAATTACATGACACAGCACAAGCCAAGAATGAAAAAAAAAAAAAAAAAATGTTGGGGGGAAGTGACATAGGAATTACCAACTTTACTGGTCGGGCATAATGACATGTTGTGAGGTTTAATTAAAATAATATAATAAGAATACACACAACCTAATACGCATACATAACGCATGCACATTTGAGCACGCCACTCTCTATCTCTAATATACACGTGCGCACACGCACACACGCACAACGCACACACGTGCACATACACGCTTACGCGGCTTAAGCTAGTCAGTCATATGAGTAGCTGGCTACATACAAGCTGTACCGAATAAATATGAGTCATCAGTCGAAACCTGTGATACACGCAATTAATGATCTAATGAGAAATAGTATTTTTCAATATGTGCACAGTCACGGGGATGCTGCTGACAAAAATAAGTACTTGATGAGACTGACTTTAAACGAGGAGAAAGTAGCTGATGTCGTGACGTTTCTAGGCAAGGCATTCCAAAGACTAGAGCCAGAGAACGTCAAACTCGTTTTATAGAGATCAATTCTAGGTCGCGGCACAATAAGGGATTTTCTTGATCTGGAGTATGTTGATGACTGGACGGTAAATAGCGATGTGATATATCGGGGTAGCTTATCGTTTAATGCCTTGAACATAACCATTCCCTTATTGTAAATTAGATGATCTTTCAGGGGCAGAATTTTTAAGGCTGCCAATTTTTGGTCAGTAGTTAAGCTGGGATCAGGGAGTATTAGTTTGGCAGCTCTCCGATGTAGAGAGTTCAATCTTTTCAAATTGACATCTCTCGAACCATCCCACACAGTAGAAGCATAGTCTATATGCGATCTAATATGGGCATTGAAGAACAGTTGACGTGTCTCCATATCAGTAATGTGTTTAAGTTTTGCTAAGATGTACAGATTTCTGGAGACAGTTTTACAAACGTTACTGATGTGTAGCTGCCACCTAAGCTGGTTGTCCACCGTGACTCCTAGCAGGCGATGGTTAGTAACTTGGCTGATGGTTTTGCCTTGGAGGGACAGACTGAGTGAGAGAGAGCCAAGCTGGTGTTTTTGGCGGGTGCTAATTACCATGCTCTCCGTTTTTACCGGGTTTAAAATCATAATATTATGACTGCACCATGCGTCAATATCTTGCAGTGTGTTTTGCAGTCGTGAATTGATGTTTGATATATCCTTATCTGGCGTGTGTACAGCAGCATCATCTGCAAACATATCACATGTAACGCTTTCATTTTTTATCGCAAGAGGAAGATCATTTATGAACAAGCAGAATAAAAGGGGATCAAGAATAGAGCCCTGTGGTACGCCATGCTTCACTAAACCTTGATTCGAGTATGAGCCATTTAGTAATACCTTTTGTTTTCTACCTTCGAGGTAGGATTTGAGAAACGACGCCGAGTTGTTGGTGTACATGGATACTTTCTTGATCAGTATTTCGTGGTTTACTAGATCAAAGGCTTTACGAAAATCTAGAAACATGACTCCTGTAAGTTTTGAGTCGTTGATGGAAGATAACTAGGTGTCTATCATCCGTATCAGCGCAGTGTGACATGAGTGTTCTGATCTGAAGAGAGAGAGAGAGAGAGAGAGAGAGAGAGAGAGAGAGAGAGAGAGAGAGAGAGAGAGAGAGAGAGAGAGAGAGAGAGAGAGAGAGAGAGAGAGAGAGAGAGAGAGAGAGAGAGAGAGAGAGAGAGAGAGAGAGAGAGTTCTGCCAAACAAGTCTCTCACATCTACAAGAGGTATAGATCCTCATGAGCCATCGCGAATGCGCGGGGGCTCATGAGGATCTATACCTCTCGCCGGCTATACTTACCCGCTTCTATGGCCAGCCCAAGACATTCGAAAGTGCCAAGAGCGATCGCGCGGCGGCTCTGCGGTCATTGACCCATGTGTAAAGTCTGCAAGACGCCGGCACCTGAGACTGTTTTGCAAGACGCCGGCACCTGAGACTGTTACGCACGCACGCACGCACACACACACACACACACACACACACACACACACACACACACACACACACACACACACACACACACCACACACACACACACACACTATAACAACATAATTATGGGAAATGTTTAAGTACATCACTGCTGTCGGTCTTAAGCCGGAAACTGATAGTGATAAAAGGCCCATGCGAAATCTGAATCATATGATTCTGCGCATGGAAAAAAATCAAAGTGACTCTGCGTTGATCTCAGATACAGCCCCGGGAGAGTTAACCAGTGTCAGCAGAATGATGAGTTTCTGAAAACGGTGGCTTCGTTGTTCCAACGCATACCTGACTCCAGTCAACTCAGGCCGTCCAAGAAACATGCATACAGAGGTGTCACGGCAAAAGGCGTAGATCATGGGCCCCCGCGACTGCGGGGGCCCACGAGGATCTATGCCGCCTCTTGCACTGACTGACTTGGCCCGTGTTCAGTTCTTCTCGGTCGGCAGTGAAAATGAAACAGATGCTGAACCGGCTTCAAAATAGCTTCGCCAAGAAGCAAACATGCCCACCTGCTATAATTATTACAGAGATTTGTTTTCGCTCCTGCAGACTGTCAGCTATTGCGTGACTACATCGCCGTGCGTGTATTTCTGTCGCTGATCTCAGTGGAGTGGTTCTGTGTCACAGACGGAAATAACCGCGCTGCTGTTCTCATCTACTAAGCTACTTTTATGGAAACAATTCTGTATGTCATCCCGGACCACGGATGACAAACACGCCCTCACTTAAAGTGCACTGCTCCAGGGAGGGCTCTGACTTCTATTATTCGCCGATATCGGCAACGGATTCCGTTTATTTTACGACATTTAAGATAAGATAAAATAAGATAAGAGTAGATAAGAATAGATAGTTATTGCCATATGTTTCCATGTTTAAACAACAACAACAACAACAACAACAAACCAACACCACAAGAACGTTAGAATGTGTCTTGATGATGTCAGTTACTAAAGACTAAAACAATATCACACCAATTATTATCACACACAACAAATAATCACAGCATACATAAGGATGAAAAAGTAACACATGAAACTCACTGTTACCACAGCAACCATCAGAATATGAACGAGTTATTCTGGCGAGGTAAACGAAGATAGTGTGGTAATAAGCTTGATTAATAGCAACCTCGTAACTTGGTCAAAGCGACCTATGCCAGCCAGTAAACGATTAACCCATTCGCGGCCAGCCGCATCCGGATGCGCGGCATAAGCCGCGCATCTGGATGCGGCTGGCCGTGAATGAGTTAATAGTTTACAATATCTCCGTGTAAACGACCTCAGTATGCCACCCAAGACTGCTTGACAGACGGGCTAACTTTCAATAAATTATAAGTCTGAATGTCGTAAAATTACTTGAAACTCTTTTCTGCTCATTTTTTTTCTTATGCACGCATGCGCAGGGGAGATCCTTCCGTTATGCTCAGTCAGCAGGCAGTACAAAACGTCTGGTACGTCAGTCAGCAGGCAGTAGAAAACCTGTGGTACGTCAGTCAGCTTGCAGTACAAAACCTCTGGTACGTCAGTCAGCAGGCGGTACGGCAAAACCTCTGTGGAGCAGATCACTCTTTAAAATTATGATGCATTTGGCGAACTTGACATTTGAAACGCAGTATATGTCGGCTTTACTAGCCTTCTTCAGCGAACGTTGTCACGTGACTAGACTGATGTAAAAACATCACGATGTCAACAAAGGGTGACGTTATAGTTGATGACGGAACTATTCTGTAACAAATATTAACAAGATGAGGATTTCATCCCAAAGTCTACCGTATTGTTTGGAGCTCAGATGTGTTTATCTTTTAGGAACATTCAGAGTTGTTCATATTTCAGTTTAGGCTTATTATGCTGATCCATTTTCCTCTTCTCCAAACCAACCGCTGATCAACACGGACACACGGCGCTTCCCGTCATTAGTACGCTCTGTGGGCTCGTGTAGCGACAAGAATCCATCTCCTTCTACTCTAACCCACCCTCTGATCTTCACACACTGGCACACATCGCAGTACTAACATTTGACGTATCAGAGGATCAACTTTGCAATTGTCTTGCTGATTTTCACGCCTAGGGCTTACATGTCACAATTTTACATAATCCTACCTCAGGGCCGGGACAAACAGCAGGCTAATGCAAACACTGTTTATGAAAAAATCGGGTATTAATGAGAAGATAGTTTTTTTCGTAAAAGAAAAATTAAAGTTATGGTAGCTGTTTTACAAACGACTCCGACAAAGTGGTGCAGAAAACTGTCTGATTTTCACACCTAGGGCAAACAGGTCACTATTGACCTAATCGTACCCGACAGCCGAGACAAACTGTAGGCTTATGTAAATACCGTATACGAAAAATCATGCGATTATTAATGGGAAGATTTTTTTTTCTTATAAAAGATTCAATTGTTTTAAAATTAACCCATATAATTCGTGAAATAATCTCCAAAACGTGGAAATATTTTTTAATTTTTTTTAAAAATTATCACTCAAAACGTTCTAGAGGTACAATGCTGGTTAACGAACTCATTCAATATCTCCCTTTTATCTAGCTATACCCAAAATATCTAGTAAAATAAGAAAAATTACGGACTCCAGCCGGTGTGGATCAGCCGGTTTTTGTGAAACGGCCATTTTCTCGCCAATGAGCATCGTAATCACAAAATCGAAAATAAGGTCTCGAGATCATTCTTTTATGGGCAATATCCTAAAAGTTCAAGCTTGTCCGTCCACAAACGCGGGCTCTAGTCGCTGTCACACACACACACACACACACACACACACACACACACACACACACACACACACACACACACACACACACACACACACACACCACACACACACACACACACACACACACACACACACACACACACACACACACACACACACACACACACACACACACACACACACACACACACACACACACACACACACACACACACACACACACGGCACACAAACGCGGCGCTTTGGCGCCAAAAAGACGTTCTCTAGCAAGGTTTGCGTAGCTAGACGTGACGTCATTTTTATCTTGTTACCTCTTTGCCAGAATATCTGCCCCGCACGCCAAAAACGTCATGTGCATGCTCCGGAATGCGCTCCGATCAAGCCCATTCCACAGAAAGTGGTATTGACTAGAGCAATTCGCTTTAATCCGCATGACTAGGCTGTACGACAACACCTCCTGAGAAATATCGATGTAAACATGGCTAGAAAGAGGCACAGATCCTTATGAGCCCCAGCAGGCCAAAGGCCTGCGGGGGTTCATGAGGGTCTCCCACACATGATAGGCCTATGTGTGGCATTCCTGATTTCTGATTGGATGCTTGAGCGACATACGTCATATTTCGACGTGGGAATTGCAGAGATCTGTTTTGTATCAATCTGTGCGATGCAGTTGTGGCCAGTTCAGGCTTGCAAGCAAAAGACATAGATTTGTCGTGAGCCCTTGCAGACTGCAGGGGCTCACGAGACTCCATGTCATTTGCACAGTCAAAGGAGGTGACAGGAAAACGAAACTAGGTCCACGGGGATCTGCTTGCAACAGATGGCGTCTGTCTTTTTTCACACTGACCGAAATTAGATACCGTACTGGAGTCTATAATCCATTTTCTTTTTGTGATGTCAGCTGTATCGTGTACAGTTTTTGAACGAATGCCAGATGGTCTACATTTTCGGTACATCGATATTCAAGTTATAAACTTATCTATTAGTATTTTTTTCCAGCTGCTGGCTCAGTGTAGCTGTTGTCATGTTGTCAGTTGTTGTCGTTGTTGTCACATTGTTACTGGTTTGTGTTTGTGTGTCCGGTCCCCCACCCTCCGGCCCCTCCCCCCGCGACACCCACTCCTCTCCACATTGCAGGAATCACTGAGTCAGCGGAGTAGCTGTGAAAAGAAAAAGACCTTTCAGATGGCGCCACTTGGCCTCGTGTATATCCCGTCTAAGAGGGAAGGTTCGTTAGTTAGTTATTGGGGTTTAACGCCGAGCAGGCGACTAAAGCCATCTCACGGCGCGAAAGGTAAAAGTCTGGCCACCTAGAAGACTAAGAGAAAGTCTTAAAACATGACTGTGAATACAGTTTAAAAGTATTGTTGGCTAAATAGTCACACAGGTCAATCGTACACGTCTACAGACTTTTGAACAACAGTCCGATTTATCTGGACTAAACAGACGCAGATTTGTCCGGGGGAACGTCCCGAAACAAAACCTTCAAAGAGGGAAGGGCGGATATACTCAATTTTTATTAACTTATCTAATCTTATTGGTCTCTCGTCTACTGAAATACCATCTTTGCCTGTCGGGTAGCGGTTGTACTCATAGTCACCATGATCCCACAGAAATCATCGCGACTAAAACCTCTGCCGGAAACCAAAGGGTTAACTCATCCTACCCCAAGCCCGAAACCCCCACATGTTGCCGTTGTCCTCTGAAGACTGCAGTGCAGTGCAGGACACAGATCGACCATGATAGTTCAAGGGTGATGCCAGAACAGCTTGGCGCCCATAGGCGCCAAGCTATTCTGGCATCACCCTTGAACCTTTGAACTATCATGGTCGATCCATATCGTGCTGTGATGAGTTAAGGGATAAATACAGTTTATCAAACTGGACTGAAATGAAATGAACTGATGTGACCCAGCTCTCATAACCCATGTATGTATGTACGGTGTCTCCAAGGCGCACATATCCATCTAATTAAAGATGCTCAAGGCGCCGCCGTAGGGATGGAAGCTGGAGCTTTCAAAGCCTGCTGCTACTAAGCGCTACTTTATGTGCAAACCTCCACCCTACTATTAACTTCGGTGCATGTGAAATATTTCTGTTTTCATTTCACCGGCCCTACGGGGCCTTCTCTTTTCGATTAGTGGTACTATTGGATTTTTAAAGTGCGGCACGGCTTCATGATTATGCGTGCTGCGCACACGAAGGCGAGACAGTCAACCGTAAGCCGAGTCTGTACGTAAATTTGACTCGATGGGAATGAGGAAAAGTCTACATCTCATTCCTGCCCACCAGGGGATTCGAACCCGGGATCTTACCGTCGACTGCCAGCGCAGTGTCTTATCCACTAAGCTACGTCAGTCCCCATGTCACTGATGTAACTTTGTTTTGTGCAGCAAGACTTGTACTTGTTTGCAAAATATGTTTTGTATTGTTTTTATTCAGTGGTTTTCCTTCAATGTAAGGTCTCGCAAGGTGATGCCTTGGTTGGTCCGACCGGCCCGTCGGGCTTCTGAGACTACTAGGTATTCAGTGTCTGTTCAGGGCCCGCAACCGCCTCAGCCGCCTCGCGGCTTTGAGTCTTAGCGTGGGTCCACAGTGGCGTTTAGCTTGTGTTTGTTGCTCGGCATTCTAAGTCGGATATCTTTTCAATGCCTGCACCAATTGTTTTAAACCAATATCCATAAGATTCAGCATGATAGTCACTTTCATTTTGTAATTCATTTCTAGTCCGATCGATTTTGGAACAAACATTATTTTGGAATTTTGCACCTTTTGCTTCGTCCAGGTCCATGGAATAAAGTCCTTTAAAAATTCATAATTAATTCTGGCCTTAATTAATCAAGTCAATGTTTGGCACCAGTAAAACTACAATTCCGGCTGTTTTCTTAGAAGCAAACCGCAAGTTTCTAGGTCCTGTAGAATCGGAGCTAGAGTCAGGCGACCAAGTGCAAACAAACACAGATTTCAGCTTTTCGCTCCGAAAGCAGCTATTTTTGGAAACAGACGAGTGATGCTTTGGCTTTGCGGCCTGCGCGCGCCCTATATAAAGCCCCACCATCACATTACCATCACATGATCCATCATCCATCCAACGTCGACAGCAGCCGAGGAGAGAGGACGGTTCTTTTCCGCTCTCTCCACACACAACAACCAAGCCAGCGATCAAGCGAGCCAGTCAACAGCCAGCCAAGCGAATCAGCCAGCATGGAGAAAAGGCGAAAACAGCGAAAGAAGACCAACAAGGAACAGGTGGAGGAGTATGCCTCCACCTTCCCCCAAGCACAGAGAAAGCAACCACCGGCCAGGCGGGAGACGAGGAGCTACAAGCCCCCTCTCTCCCCGCCAATTCGACCGAAAGAAGGACAGAGGGCGTACTGGGAACAGGTGGGGGACTCACCCCCTCACCGCCAGGCACCCCAGCAACCAGTCAATAACGGACCGCCACTGACAGTGGCAGACAGTGACCAGAGCCTCAGAGAGGCATTCAACAAGTTTGGCCCACCGCCTATGCCACCAAGGGGACTATTTCCCAAAATGGACGCATTCTACGACAGAATGCGCCCAACATGGCAAGACCAGGCACCTGTCACCAACGGGAACGAAGCGGGCCCTGCTCGCCCCCAGTCACCACCACCACCATCAGAACCAGAAGAGGAGCCCTCGTCGGAGCTGTCTTCGTGGGCCGATTCCCCATGCTCCCCACCGCCGGTCGTAATCCCCGAATCACTCACTCGGGAGCGGCCGGCATCGTTGGAGGAGGGGGAGACTCGGCTCAGGGGGATTGACTTCGGGGAGCTGGTGCTCCTCTTACAAGACGCCGTCCCAGTCATCACGGCGATCGATGGCAGCGCATACCACCGGGCATTAGTCGCCGCCCGGTGGCTTGTACACTCGGGTGCCATCAAGGACCTCGAGCCCCCAACATCAAAGGACACGGCCAGCCAGGCCACAGCCCGGACATCAACAACGGGGAGTCAAAAATCCACCGACTCCCCACAGACTGCGGAAAAATCGAGCGGCACCACGCCACCCGAACTGCAGGACAAACACACAGCGACAGAAGTCGCACCAACAAAGATCCTCCAAGACGCGGGAACGGACCCGCCCCCCCAACAACAACAACCACCGCAGGAGGGCAACGGACGAGTCACCGGCCCGAAGCAACACAGAAAACGCCACCGACCGCCCAAGCGCTTCAGGCTGCAGCGCCCACCACTTCTCCCCACACCACCACCGCACATGCGCCTGCCACCTCTACATCGCCACCCACCACGACCATTTCAGCGCCCGACCCCCCGACCAAGGATTGACTGGCCGCCGCCTCCACCACCCTACCTTCCCAGACCTTACTACGACCGGCCACGGTGTTCCCGGCCGACTCCACCACCACCGCCACCACTCCCGCACCAACTTCTGGAGTGGTTAGCGTTCCACCACCCACCAGCCTGGCGATAGCAACGGTTCCCCGGCCACACCACCCACCTCCTGCACCATCAACCACCCGGCCCCGGCAGCACCATCAGCCAGCTGCGCGACGGAGAGGCAGACAGACAGCGAGACGACAACCTCCCCCCCCAACCCCCCTGGCCCACCCCCCCTCCCCCCGGACGAAATCAACGAGAGTTGGAAGTCCCAGTCCCTTTCAAGTCAAGCAAGATTACCATCACATTCGCGCTCGCTGCAGTCGGACGGAGTGGACGGTCCTCCGCGCTTCTCCCACCGGCAAGCTATCTTCACGCCTCAGCGCCTCAAGTGGACGGCTCACCGCACTGCACATATCATCGCTCGGAGCTACGCTACTCATGGCCTCAAAGTAACAGAACGCCGTCCTTTTAAGGGCGAACAGACGCCGAACCAACCAACAGCAGGCCGACGAATACTTGGCCAACTACCCCCAGCTACAAGCACAGCCTACACCCAGGCCCCAGAGAGAAACAAGACGTCATAATCAACCACTGTCGCCACCGATACCTCCTCCAACGGCGCAGTCGGAGATACCCCGTACACCAGAACAACGCCTAGCAGAAATGTTGCAACGGAACCCACCGCCTATGCCACCAGCAGGAATGTTTCCAAAATTGGAGGCTTTCCTAAGGGCCACCTTACCTTCAAGCTACCCAGCAGCGAGCCCTCTAGCCACCGTTCAACCCCCACCGTCACCAGTAGAAGAAGAAGAACAACAACAAGAGGACAGGTCGGAGCCATCTTCAGAATCGGACTTCCCCCAATCCCCGCCAGGGATCCTCATCCCCGAACACCTAACTCGGGAGGCGCCCTGGTCGACCGAAGAGAGGGAGGTCCGGTTTTGGGGCCTGGACATCGACGACTTAGTCCTCCTGCTACAAGCAGCTGTCCCAGCCATCCTATCAACGCGCGGTGACGACTACCACCGCGCCCTAATCACCACTCGGTGGCTGCTCCACACAGGAGCACTCGCCGATATCCGCTCACCAACCACAGCCAGCCAAGGAAGCCAGGCAGTCCCCCAGACGCAGGAGACCGAAAGCCAAGCCACCACCGAAATTAGTCACAAGGGGACATCGGCCGCCCCATCAACCAAGACAAAGAAAACCGGGACCACCCCGACTCCTACCAGAGCAGTGGAATGCTCCACCCTGGTTCCGTCGACACAAGACGCCAGCACCACCCCATCACAAACAGCACAGGACCAACGCTCAGATGCACCGTCAACAGTCAGCACGGCAACAAACACCCCCAGCCGCAGGCGACGACCACCACGATCCGCCCGACAGCGTCAGACAACACCCACGAAGATTCCCCTCCTCCCGACACCACCGCCGCACCTCCGGATGCCACCACGCCCACCGCTCTATTACCAACAACGCAGCCCTCCACGGCCCCACATCCACTGGCCACCACCCCAGCCAACCCAGCCACGGTACTACCGACCCCCACCCCAGCCAACCCAGCCACGGTACTACCGACCCCCACCCCAGCCAACCCAGCCACGGTACTACCGGCCAACACCGCCCGTCAGGACACAGTCACGCCAACCACCACCCCCCGCACCGCATCTCCTCCATGGACTGCTCCACTGGCTGACACACCAACTACCCACAGCCTGGAATCAGTAGTGCAAAGGTCCCCCGGCCACACCACCCGCTTTCACCACCACCACCCGCCCGGCCCCGGCTACACCACCAGCCTGTGTGAGGCGACGGACGGACAGACAGATCGACACCCTGCCCCCCCCCCCCCCCCCCCCCACCCGGACGAAATCAACGAAAGTTCGAAGTCCTTGTCTATTTAATAATTGACCTTGATCATCACTTCGCTTGCTGCAGTCAGACGGAGCAGTCGGTCTTCCGCGCTCCTCCCCCAGCAAGCTATCTTCACGCCTCATCGCCTCAAGTGGACGGTCCGCCGCACTGCGCCATTTCCACCACTCGGAGCTACAACCGAATCATGGCGTCAAGGAAGCAGAATGCCGCCCTTTTAAGGGCGAACAGTCGCCGTACGAATCAACAGCAGGCAGACGAGTACCTGGCCAGCTACCCACAACTCCAAGTACAGCCAACACCCGGACCTGCCAGAAGAACAAGACAACAGAGAGGACTGCTATCCCCTCCGATACCTCCTCCAATCACCCAGTCGGAAGAGACCTTCCCGCATCACCAGAACAAGAACTATGGCCTCCAAGAAATTATCCCATCCCACTACCACCACCCGGAAGCCTCCCCAACGCGGAGGCATTCATACGATCTACACTAGCCTTCATCGACCAGCCAGCGCGCCCAACACTGAGCCGCCGCCCCACCCCCATCACCACCACCAATGGACGAAGAACAGGAAACTACGTCGGAGTCGTCCTCGGAGCCGGACCTCTCCCCCCCCCCCTCCCCCGCCGATCCACATTCCCGAACATCTCGTTTGCGAGAGGGCCTGGTCGACCGAGGAGAGGGTGGTCCGGATCCGGGGCATAGACATCTACGATTTAGTTTCCTGTTACAAGCAGCCGTCCCAGCTATCCTATCAACGGGCGAAGACGACTACCACCGTGCCTTAGTGACCACTCGGTAGCTGCTCCACACAGGAGCACTCACAGATCTCCGCCCACCAGACACAGCCAGCCAAGGAAGTCAGGCAGTTCCCCAGACGGAGGACACCAAATGCCAAGCCAGCACGGAAACCAGCCACAAAGGGACATCAGCCGCCCCACCAGACACAGCCAGCCAAGGAAGTCAGGCAGTTCCCCAGACGGAGGACACCAAATGCCAAGCCAGCACGGAAACCAGCCACAAAGGGACATCAGCCGCCCCACCAGACACAGCCAGCCAAGGAAGTCAGGCAGTTCCCCAGACGGAAGACACCGAATGTCAAGCCAGCACGGAAACCAGCCACAAAGGGACATCAGCCGCCCCACCAGACACAGCCAGCCAAGGAAGTCAGGCAGTTCCCCAGACGGAGGACACCGAATGCCAAGCCAGCACGGAAACCAGCCACAAAGGGACATCAGCCGCCCCACCAGACACAGCCAGCCAAGGAAGTCAGGCAGTTCCCCAGACGAAGGACACCAAATGCCAAGCCAGCACGGAAACCAGCCACAAAGGAACATCAGCCGCCCCACCAGACACAGCCAGCCAAGGAAGTCAGGCAGTTCCCCAGACGGAGGACACCGAATGCCAAGCCAGCACGGAAACCAGCCACAAAGGGACATCAGCCGCCCCACCAGACACAGCCAGCCAAGGAAGTCAGGCAGTTCCCCAGACGGAGGACACCGAATGCCAAGCCAGCACGGAAACCAGCCACAAAGGGACATCAGCCGCCCCACCAACCAAGATGAAACAAACGAGCACCACCCCGACTCCGGCCAGAGAGAACCACCACCACGGCTCCAGCGACACTAGACGCCAGCACGACCACGCCACAGACAAACCACGACCAACGCCCCGAAGCACCAACAACAGTCAGCACGGCAAGCAACACCTGCAGCCGCAGGCGACGACCACCAAGATCCGCCCGGCAACACCAGACAGCACCCAAGAAAAACCCCTCCTCCCGACACCGCCGCCGCACCTCCTGACGCCACCACACCCACCGCCTTTCTTCCAGCAACGCAGCACGCCACGACCCCGCATCCATTGGCCACCACCCCAACCAGCCCAGCCACGGACGTACAACCAGCCGCCACCCCCCCCCCCTCCCCACGCCCCTAAAGCAGCCACGCCACTCACCACCTCCCCCACCGCATCTCCTCCACGGACTACTCCAGTGGCTGACACACCAACTCCCCACAGCTTGGATGCACTAGAGCAACGGTTCACCGGCCACACCACCCGCCTCCACCACCACCCGCCCGGCCTCCACACCACCACCACCCGTGACGAGGCGACGGACGGCCAGATCGACACCACCCCCCCCCCCCCCCACACACACACACCTCCGGACGAAATCAACGAAAGTTGGAAGTCTCAGTACCGTTCAAAAATCAGTTGCACCTTGCGTGGCGCGCACGCCTGCCGGTCCCAAGCCCGGATGAGAAAGGAGGAGGGAAAACCCACGCCAAAACTACAACTGAAGGAAAACTACGGCAAAATTGCTTAAAACCACGCCAAAACTGCTAGTCCCCGATCACTCCTAGTGCCAGTGGGACAGTAAACTGGTCTCCGATCACTCCTAGTGCCAGTGGGACAGTAAACTGGTCTCCGATCACTCCTAGTGCCAGTGGGACAGTAAACTGGAACAAAGCAAACAAGCGCGCACGCGGTCAGTACTCAACCGTTACTTTGCATCCGACTACTCCCGCCGCTACGACGATACAACTAGTAAGAGCTACAATGGCGACTCCCTGTTAGTTCTGTAAGTAGCTGTATATATTTTTGTATTTTTTGTCGTGAACTTTGTTGATTGATAAACTTTGATGCCCGATTTATATCGGTGCCTTGATGCATGTTTTGCCCTGGAGTCAGGAGTAAGTTGCTGGACTGAGTTGTAATTGTTGAGAGTGCCATCACGGCAACTTTGTAGCCATTCTTGACAGCTGGAATTGTGTAACTTTGTTCAAGTTGCAATAGTGAATTTCAGTGATCTCTAGTTTTGCTGCTTCTCTTTCTTCATCATTTGGCTTCCGATGGAGATCAGAATTTTTGTGACAAAATTATTTGGGGCAAAACAGCATGAAATGTACTCTAATTTAATGCTTCTGCCTTCGGATAGCTTTGGGTTTTCTTGAACAATGAGATTGATTACCATTTGCTCCAGTGATGCTAAACTATTTCGGCATCATTGTAGGAAATGTTGAGATGTCGCCTTGACTGTCAGGGATTGTTTTGGATATGCTTTCATGTTCCTCGCTGATCCTCCTCACATTGCTTTGTATTGTTATACTATAGTGTTAATTAGATTGTGTAGGATTGCTCATGTAGGCTTTCATGTCCCTCCTATTTTGCTCACTTTGACATGTGTAGTTTTAGCCGAATAGTGCGTACAGCATGGACTGTGACGCTGTTAGCGTGACGTCACACTTATCTATTTTTAGTATGCGCGGTCATTTTGTTTCTGTTTGGCGTCTGCTTCCGGTTGGCTTGTTTACATTTGGTAGTCCCCCCCCACCCCCCCTCCTTTTAATTGTGTTTTCATCGGCGGAGCCTGCCCCTGCTCTAAATAAGTTACCCTTTTACATTCCTTTGGCGTTTAGTGAGAGGAATAGATACCTTATAAATTTTGCCTTTTTCACACCGTTGACTATGTCGCTGATAATGGGAGCAGTTTCCCACTCATTTTGCCCTAGGCCTGTGGAAGCGGCTTTTGACTTGAGGGCATTCTATAGTACTTAGATTCTTCCAGAAGCCAACCGCCAGCAATGCCAAATAGAAGCAATTATATTTTTAAAATGAACTTTTGTCATGCTTATGGCATGTCTATGCTCCCCCTCTTTCTGCCCCCGTCCACTGTTCGTGCTGGTCTGTGACTCTGCATTTGGCGACCTAGAGTTGTCGGGTCCGGAATCGCAGATTGACACATTAGCTTGACTTGACAGTCGCTGAGTTATATATATCACTGTTGTGCTGGTCTGTGATTTTGCATCGTTCGGCCTAGAGTCGTTCGGTCCGGAATCGCAGATGAACACATGAGCTCGCCCACCACTGAGACTAGTAACTTTGACATTGTACTGATCTGCGATTCGGCATCTTGTGGCCTGGTGTCGTGGAGTCCGGAATTGCAGATGAGTGCACTCCGACCACCAGGTCCGGTGAGAACTTTGTGGTGCTGGTCTGTAATTTTGCATCCCGCGGCCTAGTGTCGCGTGGTCCGGGATTGCAGATCAACACACTGCACTTCTGTGGGCCAATAAGTTATTATGGTGTATAATGTAACCGGCTGACTCACTCCCTCCAGCTGAGACGTTATGATGTGTTTTTATTATTCCTCTACCCTCTGGCCACCCGAGAGTCCCTTAGCCCGTTGCGATACCCACGCTTAGCCAGGGGCCGCAACCCAGCCTTGTAGAGTCAGTCGGCTAGTATCCGTGTAGTACTTCCGCGAAGGCTGTGCTAGTTAGTCCGTGTTCTAGCCTAGTCTTTAACTTTTTAACGGCTTTACCGATCGAGAATCCGTAACTCACATCAGTTGCCTCATGAAATTCCCCTTCTACTCATACGTTTTGTGAGTGATTTTATGACCACCATAGTTCAATTAGCGATTTTCTTACGTTTACAAATTTCAGTGAGCTCTCTTAGCCTCCCACTTTAAAATTAAAGAATAAATTCCTAGGACTTCCCTCTAAAATATAGTTTACGGTAGTTTTTCACTATTCACATTTTCTGTCCTATACTTCAACCCGAAGCCTTTGCGCCAAGTAATCATTGAGTTATGGCTCTTTGAAGCACAAATCTACCCATTCTTCGGTCTGTCTGGAACCACTTTTCGGTCCGCACCGTGAAGCCTTTTCTGTGGCTCCCGCAGCCAGTATTTAAGCCCCGTAGGAACCAGTGCGGGACATCTTTGTCTTAAACTAGTCGTCCCTCTGACCGTGTAGTTGCCATCACTCTGTGCCATCAGCTTGTCTTCAACCGTATCACCACTGGGATATCCGTAAGTCAGTTGTATTCTTATTTTCTGTATTGATGAATGCTGCTGTTGCTATTGATTGGTTGTTTATTGGAACTGATAATGAGTTTACGAGCTATGATTGTTGGTCAGTTTTGCCCTGTGTCTGATGGTCGGCCATTAGCGGCCTTTGTTTTGATGGTGATCGCAACAAGTTGTTTCACTACTTTGTTTCGGAAAACCTTGTTCTCACTTTGACTGATTTCTAAGTGCTAGTCCCCTTTGCTTTCGAGTAGCATTATTTTCAATGCCAGATTATCCTCTGAATTTTTTCTTCTCTTTCTGTTTCTGTGAGGATGTTTTCACGTTCTTTTGCCGACTACACATGCACATACTATGAACTTACCAGGGTCTGATAAAAGCTCTATGGCTGTTTGATGATGGTTAGCCGAATGGATAGGCTAGGATTGTTATGCGTGACATATGCATTCTGCCTCTACAGTAGTTCAGACCCATGCTGTTTGTGTTGGTGTCGTCACTAAGTACGATGTATGTGAGTGCTGAGTCACGCTGGTGTGTATGAGCGTGTGGATGCCACTCCATATCCCTCTGTACCCAAGGTTGCCTTAGAGTGTAGCGTATGTATGAGAGTGTTGTCATTGCGTATGACTATGGGGGATGAATGCTAAGTAAATCTTTGGACGATTGCGTTTGTGCAGTGCCTAGTATTATGTTCCTTATTGCATGCTCTTTTGATTTTGCTCTCCGATTTAGTATTGAATATTTGATTTATTGCTTATTCACAGTTTGGCTGGTCATGCGGGCATGGTTCATTATTTGCCTTGATGTTTTCTTTTTTATATTTTTCTTTTGCGTTGATTTGCTGACTTATTTGATTTGCTACTTCACACGATGACATGCTAGGGTTATGTAAAACGGTTTATTTGACATTTCAGATGCTGCTGCTTGATATTGATAGTTATACTGCTGATATACTGCCATGGTTAATTCTAGACATTCTTTGATGTTATATATGGGAGTTATGATTTCTAATGTTGCGCCAATGTTGTATTCGTCAGTAGGCACTGTTTTCTTCAGTTTTCTTCGCATCAATAAAGACATGTCACAGCGACCCCTGTCTTCGACGTTGTTGCATCCCTCGCTTCTTGCTTGAACCGGCTACACTAAATTGGATTAATTATGCCTATTGTGTGCCGAAAAAGTACCAACTTAACTCATGCAGCCCGGCGCACGTATTTCCCAAATTTTAGAAGCGTCATCTAACGACTATGCACCTGTTGCAGGAGATGGATCGACCATGATAATGATTCAAGGGTAGTGCCAGATTAGCTTGGCGCCGACAGGCGCCAAGCTAGTCTGGCACTACCCTTGAATTATCATGGTCGACCCATCTCCTGCCGGCGGTAGTGCGTCAGGGCTGAATGGGTTAATTATGCATATTGTGTGCCGAAAAAGTATAAATCTAAACGAGTGTTGCATGATAATTAAGATGTCAAAAATTCAGTGCGTCCGTGAACCAGTAAACTGAGCCGCCCCCTTGTGGCAGAGTCCATTCCATTCGTGTCTCGACTGACACAGTAATGAATGCTGGCACCAGCTGTTTTATCAATCGGGAGCTTGCCTGCCCAACCTTGACCTTATCATTTCTACTTACACTGAGCTGGTTGCCACGTGCGGTCGCGGCACGCGCCCGCAGGACAACCGATTATAACTTTTTAGTTCGGCGCAAAGCTGGCCGCACTACGAACTTCTCACAGCCGGCACAGGTGGAGATTACCGACATTATGGCAGGAGTTTGTGCGCCGGAGTCGAAGCCATGTTCCCCGCAAAATCCTTGGGAACATACTGACCAGAGATATAGCCGATGGCGCAAGGGTACCAGCATTCGCGCTCTTCGCAGATGCTAAAATGAGGTTGAGAAACATTTTCCTCTAGAATTCATTCCGCCAGAACTCCAAATCAGGCAATATTATGTTAAGGCACACATTCTGCGTCCTCTGCAAAACACTGACAGAATGACTGAAAAATATTGAATCTCTGGCTCACAGTGAAGGTATTTGTGCACCCAGTAAACGGCCATTTCCGCGAAATCAGTCGCAAAAAAAAAAAAAGAAAAAAAAAAAAGACAAAAATAATGTGTCAGACATTTTCTATAGCACTGGCAGTCCATTTTCAGGCTTACATCATTAAAACAGGATGTCGGCACAATTATTATAAACTTGACTAGGTGATGCTGTCATGATCACTGTGAGTGCAATAGTGGTTGATCTTTGTATCCCTACACCCAAGTTGTAAAAATACACAAAATTAATTAGAAAAATTACTAACTGTTATTCCATTTCATTCTAAACTCTCTTTACCTATTAAGTTTCAATAATGTGATCATAAAGTTGTATACAAAATTTCTGAGGGCATCGGAAACAACGTACGTTTCCTAATTCGGCAATTTTAAATGGGAAAAAGCGATCATTCACCACGAACGTACCGTAAAGGATGATGACTTTAATTATTTTTTTGCACTTTATGCTCACATTATTGAAACTCAATAGGTAAAGAGAGGTCAAAATGAAATGGAATAACTTTAGTATTTTTTAAAAATTAATTTGTGTATTTTTACAACTTGGGGGTAGGGATACAAAATCAACCACTGTGGCACTCACAGTGATCACAGCATCACCTAGTCAAGTTTATAATAATTGTGACATCCTGTTTTAATAATGTAAGCCTGAAAATGGACTGTCAGTGCTATAGAAAATGTCCGAAGGCATCTGACATTATTATTGTCCTTTTTTTTTTCGATTTTGCGGAAATGGCCGTTTCGTACTGGGTGCACAAATACCTTCACTGTGAGCGAGAGATTCAATATTTTTTCATTCTGTTTTTTGCAGAGGACTATACAGGAGGTGTGCGGCCTTAACATAATTTATTGTCTGATTTGGGCTTCTGGAATGAATTCTGATTTATTTAGAGGAAATTGTTTGTCACTGAACCTCATCATGTTCAGTTTAGCATCCGCGAAGAGCGTGAATGCGGGTACCCATGCGCCATCGGCTATATCTCTGGTGTGTTCCTAAGAATCTTCGGGGAACATGGCTTAACTCATTCTACCCCAGACACGCCACAGCAAGACAGCAAGGATCGACCATGATAGTTGAAGGGTGATGCCAGAATAGCTTGGCGCCTATGGGCGCCAAGACGGCTGAGGCTATTCTGACATCACCCTTGAATTATCATGGTCGATCTGTGTCCTGCACTGCAATGCAGTCTTCAGAGAACAACGGCAACATTTGGGGATTTCGGTCTTGGGGTAGAATGAGTTAAACATCTCAGGTACACTTTGAAAGGACGTCAGGGGCAGGAGCACAACTTTTCACATGACTACTGTAACTTCGGTTTTCTCCCCCTGTACTCACATCAGTCAGCAGGCCGCGCCGACGGTGGTATGTCAGTCGGTCAACGGACGGAGAAAGTACGACTGATAAAATCATAGTTGATCATGACTGTGCTGGTCTGTGATTTTGGACCTTACGGCTGCAAACCGTAAGGTCCAAAATCACAGACAGGCTGTTGCAGCTCAGTAGTTTTCGGTGGGGGCAGCCAGTCCATGCGTCGGCCGAAAAGCAGTACTACTACTAGTGAAATTGTTCGCACGGCCGGTAGTCACTGCCGCCATCCTGCGCTCATCAGGTCACAAGTACCTGATGACTCGGTGAATTCACCAACCCATTCGGTAAGTGCCGGGAAAATCAGGCTGAACTCACCATGGAACTGCAAGAGGCAGAGATCCTCATAAGCCCCCGCTGCAATTGCAGGGACTCATGAGGTTCTTTTCCTCTTGCCGACTCTTCAACCCTTTTCAATCCATGTTCCTGGGACAGCTAAGGGAGTTTTGGTCGTGAATTAACGAAGGTTCCAGAAACACGGTCTGCGTCGGCTGACACTGAAGGGGTTAACCCCATTACATCCTGAGGCTGATTTTGTCCAATTTGCATACTGTCTTATGCAGGCTACATTACAGGTTAGGGAGATAGATCAACTGTTTTAGTTCAAGGGTGGTGCCAGAATAGCTTGGCGCCTCTGGCGCCAAGCTATTCTGGCACCACCCTTGAACTATCAGACAAATTTACTTCAAGCAATGGGTGTATCAGGATGACAAGGGTTAAATGCCGCTTCAAATAAACATGGCGCACTGACGATTGCGTTGTCCTCTACGGTGTTTAATGACGTCATGAGCGACTGATGACAACATCAGTCACGACGACCACACTAACATGCTGACTGTAATGTGACATCTGCAGCAATCCCGCGCGTGTCGCAGCATCGCCGTGCACGCCGGCACATGTCGGGCAGTGTCTGATACTAGACAGGGCTCGTGGGCAACTGAACGATGTATCATCGTGACGTCATAACTGCTGACGGTATGGCAGTCATAATGACGTCACATGTGATGAGTCGCCGTGGGCGGCGCTTTCTGCCTGAAAAAGAAAAAGAAAAAAAAAAAAAAGAAGAGAAAAATCTCGTGATTCGGGGACACCTCTGACAGTCCCCCATCGAGTCAAATCATTACGATTAGGAGGGCGGAGGCATAGGATTAGTGACTTAGTTCCAATCGCCATCAGTATTGTATGTTCTCCCAGTGGTCGACTTCCATAGTGAGGTCCCGTTTGCACCGAACGACGCCCATCAGCGCATGAGAGCAAAGTCATAGCGGATAACCGCCAACACGGCTCCAAACATCTCCAAGAGGCATAGATCCTCATGAGCCCGGAGGGCTATGAGATCTATGCCTCTTGGAGATGTTCGGAGTGTTGTATTTTTCTTCTTTTTTTCTTTTTTTTTTTTTTTTTTTTTTTTGGGGGGGGGGGGGGGGGGGGGGGGGGGGGGGAGTACACACTAGTTATATGTCCTTGTTCGTTGTTTGGAGACGTCGATCGACGTAAACGAACCTCACTTAATGTACTAGGTGACCGTCGCTGGTGAAGTCAGTGAGGACGTTGCTCTCTGGCAGTACTCGATGACAACCACAACCGCCACAAATACACAAGGATGATGGCGACATCTGATGCAGTTCACGTGAAGACGAAGATCGAGTTTTCTGGTACTACTACAATAACCCAATCAGCCCTGACGCACTACAGCAGGAGATGGGTCGACCATGATAATTTAAGGGTAGTGCCAGATTATCTTGGTGCCTGTCGGCGCCAAGCTAATCTGGCACTGCCCTTGAATTATCGAGGTCAATCCATCTGCAACTGGTGCATAGTCGTTAGATGACTCCTCCAGAATTTTGGAAACACGGCGCGCGGCCGTCAGGCTGAAGGAGTTAATCCATTTAACCCCGCATTTTGAAAGTGTCACCAACCAACTATGTACCAGTTACATCAGATGAATCGACCATGATAATTCAAGGGTAGTGCCAGATTAGCTAAAATAAGAAATCCTACGAATCGCAGAGACCCCCGCCCCCCCCCCCCCCCCACACACACACACATCACAGGTCCCAAATAAAGAAACACGGTAAAGTGAGGACAAAACATTTTGTTTTTTCACAAGCGTATTACTGTTCTTTCTACAGTAGTTATTTCCCTTCATATTACATCCTAGTGGCATTAGTCTGGATTTAGTTTTCGCCAACCAGCGAATAAGTCTAACTGAAAAGGAAATGTATACTAATTACTATGCTCACAAAAGTAAGCAGCATTGAAATAGTACTTTCGACAAAACGTAACTGAAAGAACCGCTTACATTCGAGTCACTCCAACCGTATAGGTATTATCCCCGATGACAGCCTGCCGTCTATTCATCACTCTATAACTACTCAGGGCATGCACGTTCCCCGCATGACACAGTGATAAATAACTTAATACGTGTACCCAGCTATCTGGCCACGGACCTAAAAAGACTGAAATAATGTATGTCTGTGAATGCCTATCGTACCAGGCTTCCAGCTCTTGATCTGGCATTTTTCGGCTGACCATGGACCGAGGTCTTGCAGACGATCTAGACCCCACACTGCTGATCAGCACAGACTTGCTAATCTTGCAAAACTAAAGGTGTGGTTTTAACATTTGAAAGCGCTCATGATAGCCTGAGGATCATAGACTTAACTGCTTGCACAAGAGGCATAGAATCTCATGAGACCCCGCAACTGCGGGGGCTCATGAGAATCCAGTCTCTGCGGCCTCTTGAAGAATTTTCGCATTCACAGCAGTATTTTTCCGCATGCATACTCAGGCGGCCTTATGCACAGACACAAGCCAGCGTACGTGAGCATCTAATCAGCGTGCCATAACTTGATGTGAGCATCTAATCAGCGTGCCATAACTTGATGATGCGCGGCAGTGACGCAATTGAGATAGAGCGTCATTTATGAGTGAAACGGATGTTTTTAATGGTGTTAATTTTCCACTGTTATCAGGTGTGCCGGCTCAGTCGAATGCAGACTCGCACGTACAAATCATGTACTGAGATATACGGCTGTTACTGCCGGATGGGGTCAAACTGGAGGCGCGGAGGCGGCTTACTGGTTTCGGCGTTTTCAGTTGGAGCTCAGACTGGGCGCGTGTGTTCAGTGTGTGTGTGTGTGTGTGTGTGTGTGTGTGTGTGTGTGTGTGTGTGTACGCGCACATGCGTGCGTGTTTGTGTGATTGAACACAGGGGCGGATCAGCTACCTACAAGGGGGGTGGGGAGGGGGGAGGGGAATGTTTGGGACCTTCAACCTGATATAAAAGGCTTCCCCGACGCGGCTAGACCTTGCTTCCAGGGGCCGAAAATCAAACAGCGGAGGGGTGGGGTGCGGCGGGGGGTGGGGGGGGGGGGGAGGAAGCCAGTGTTAAGACTCGCGTATTCGCCAAAATAGCAAACAACGGGGAGTGGGGGGGGGGGGGGGGCACGTCTCGAATGAGTTAAACGTGGGGGAAAGGGTGGGGGGGGGGGGACTAAACACCCCAAAAAGGGACTTTGTTATAGCATTTTAAAGAAATTTGGGTGGGGTGGGGGGCGAACCCCTCAACTCTCCTCCTCTCCCCAAGATCCGCTTTGCGAACATGTGACAGGACCTGTGTGTAAAACACCATATGTTCGGCTTGTGTTATATCTCATCTTGACAGCTAATTGACCGCGTCTGTCTGGTTTGTTACACCCCACGCAATGGCCACAACCCGTATCACTACAGGTCTTCCGGTCTCGAATGCACCACGCCCGCCGTGAGATGGCCGTACTAGTCGCCTGCTCGGCGTTAAACCCCAATCACTAACTCGAATTCATCACGTGACCTGTGGAAATACTTGGGGTCTCACGATGTGCAGTTACTAGGGGTCGATTCAGTGCTTGTGTGCAAACTGAAATATCATTTAAGACAACAGACTCTACCCGCTCCAGCAACAAGCGAACCACACTGAAACGTTGACTCACCCGCCCCAGCAACAAGCGAACCACACAGTGAAACATTGACTCGATTCTACCCGCCCCAGCGGCAACACTGAAGCGAACCACAAAAAATATCGAGATCTACCAAAGTCAGTGCCATCTACAGTCTACACGCAGCCGCCGGACCAGAAAGTTGAGCAAGGAAAAGGAAATCAGTATACATCGTGTCAATCTCGCAGGAGCAGATGGATTCCCGCAAAAACTTGAAAACAAAAAAACAAAACAAAAAACAAAAAACAAAAAACAAAAAAAAAAAAAAAAAAACAAAAACAAAAACAAAAAAAACAAACAAACAAACAAAAAAAGCAACTTGAGCCCATTGAAACTAAACTTTGCTTTGCTGTATTGCAGGAAAGAGACACTGACATGCTGACCGAATGCAAGAAGTACAGCAACAATGGACTTTCCTAGTACAAGTAAGGAAACCGAGACCTATGCTGGTCCTTACGGTGACACAACAAAAAACAGTACTGAATCGGATCGCTGCACACACCACTTTTGGACCACGCCGGCCGGCGCGCTCAGGGCGAGAAGACGCCATCCTTATTATACAGCCAGTCACGAATCCAACTAGAGAAATTCAATAAATAAATAAATAAAATGTGACGGCGCCAGCCGCTTTCACAACCGAGCTGTCGGGCCATGTTCGAGCAGCGCCCACCAGCACTGCGGGAAGAGGAATGAACCGACCAAATTGAACGCAACATCCGCATGCTCCACGTGCCGCTCTCACATAATTAACACTCGCGTCTAGCGCCATGACAGTGCAGCTCTTCTACTCCCCACTGGCCACACAGGGCAATTGCTTCCGGTGCATGTAGTAACTTTTCCGCCAGAAATAGTTAAAAAAATTTCCTCCCTTTTTGCCATTTTTTTAGGGTGTAAAACTTCAATTGTGCGCCTTTTTTGGCGTTTTGAGCAACAAAAGGCATGACAGGTGGTGTGAAAAAGAGCAAAATCTGGGTAATTTTAGTCGACCTAGTGTGTTCATGGGAGCCTAATTGGGGCATGTGCACGGTTGTATGCAGGCTTGCAGACGACAGTTTTGTCATGGGGTACTTAATGCATTTGAGTGTTGTGAAAAACGCTAACTCTTAATTTTTTTAAGAATTGCTGAAATAGGGCCGAAACATGGCGCAGATCTGGTCAGTCATAGAACCGTTTTTTAAAAAAAGATTAATGTGTTTGAAATAAGCAGAAAAGTGCCCACGTAATGTTTTGTCGTTATCAGGGATTCTGTATAGAATCTCTGGTCGTTGTGAAGTCCGATTTCGGATTTAGTTCAGACGAGGCTATGTGCGCCTTTTGCAGAATTTTTGTTCACTGCTTACCGCTAAATTGAGACAGCTTCTGTAACTAAGATCCATTAAATCGTAATTTAATTTTCCAGATCTAGATCAAGATCTGTACAAGTTGTGAAAGGCGCCGTCCCAAATGATCAACCAATCACCACTGAAGGGCCGGGCAAGCCGCCATTACGAGACTACTCGAGACTGGAAAGGTTGTATTGGTTGGGGCGTGCCAAAGCTTGGGTGTAACATGGTTGATTCTTATACCTGTGTCGGTGGTTGGGGGGGGGGGGGGCTGTGTGTGTGTGGGGGGGGGGGGAGGGGTGTGGTGTGGGGGGGGGGGGGGGGGGGGGTGTGTGGGTGGGGGGGGGGGGGGGGGGAGGGGGGGGTTGGCGAGGGATGGCATTCACGTGGTAAAGTTATTTTTTCTCCAGTTCTTTTCTAATTCCTCTGTCATTCTTTTCTGGTACAGAGCCTCTATTTGTAATTTCCCTTCTGATATAAACGTGGGGTACAGTGGTCAAATACAAGAAAATGATGAAAATTCGTTAGTCAAAAGTGCATGCTACACATATGTAAGCAACTTTCCACCAACAAACACTACAAACAAAATAATATATAACAAACAAATAAACAAACAAATACTAAATAAATGTAAGGATCAAAATCAGACATAATCATATGACCACAATTTATTTGCATATGATCACTGCTTCACATCTAGTTTAACGTCTAAACACCTTGATGACGCAAAATGCACATACAGAATGCATACACAAAGTAACACAATCATGTACACTGTATCCCACAACACGTGACGGTGTGTACGTGTGATGAACCCATACAATCCAGATACATAAATATACAAAAGTAGACCAACAAAATGTGTGTGATTAAAACAGACACAAATGTGACAATACCACATACCTCACAAAAAAATAAAATACTAGGGTACCAGGTAATAAAAAATAACTAAAAGAAACCGAATGTGGATTTAAACCCAGATCACTGCCTCAGTTTGAGGGTGTATAATGGGTGAGTCTCTCAGCAAGAGGCATGGATTCTCATGAGCCCCTGCGGCCGCAGGGTCTCATGAGAATCCATGCCTTTTCCAGCTGTTTCGTCCCTGACCTTGCAAACAGCAGATGGCTCCATGCTCATCCAATGAGTAAAACACGCATCCATGCATACACATAACCCATGAAACAATGAACTATACACAGTCTACCTAGTATTGCCACAATTCATCTGAAAACAAATTCATAATTAAAAAGTCACAGACCCAGGTAAGATGTAAGCCAAGTTTTAGATCACGCGACGCAAAACAGTCTTTGTAGTACAAAACACTAATAAAAGTGCACAATTTTGTTTCTTTGAACTTTCACTGCAAGAGCTGATGGAATGCACCATAGCAAAATGCAACGTGCATAAATCCTGAATGGGCCCCCAAAGATATGGGAGCACATGAGGATCTATGTCTATTATTGGGCTCATTCAAATCAGCATGCTTCAGGCAGTGAGGTAGCAAAAGAAAACTGCCATGTCATCATTCCTAAACACCTAGGCAATGACAGAGTTAAAAATACAATAAGTTAAAATATGACTTAGGTCTAACTTATACATGGGTATAAAATAAAAGAATTATTATAAATAAATAAATTGAGTTAACTCATTCAGCCCGATGGCTATATTTCCCAAATTTGGGAGGCGTCATCTAATGACTGCACCAGTTGCAGATGGATCGACCATGATAATTCAAGGGCAGTGCCAGTTTAGCTTGGCGATCGACCATGATAATTCAAGGGCAGTGCCAGTTTAGCTTGGCGATCGACCATGATAATTCAAGGGCAGTGCCAGATTAGCTTGGCGCTGACAGGCACCAAGCTAATCTGGCACTACCCTTGAATTATCATGGTCGATCCATCTCCTGCTGGCGTGTGTCAGTGTTGAATGGGTCAATCAATGAATCAACCTAACCACTTGGTTTCTATTGTATGACAAATACAGCTCACAGGCTACACTGATGTGAATGGTGAACACAATGATGTCAAAGGTGAAAGGTGAAGGGTGAAGGCCAGCTGAACGTCCTCTCCATCAGTAGGCTCTGTTGGTCAGCAGGCCGGAAGCGTCTTCCAGAAGAGATTCTGTTCTTAATCTCTGCACACACAGAAAACCGCGCACGATTACCCACACCATTTGCCAGTGTGCTCCCAACTCGGTGAGTGCGCCACAACTTGAGTACACAAGTATCCCATTTGAACAGAAGTGTACTTGAGGTGGACTCGCTGAGTGAGTCCACCTAGGGAGCACACCCAAACAAAGTATTGAGGCCAGCTGCGTGATTGAGCTTAGTCCTGCGCCAGCCACTAAGCAAGGTGCTCCGCTATACAGGATCACCTTGCTTAGTGGCTGGTGCAGGACTAGGCTCGCTCATGCAACTGGCACCTGGTATACACACACGTTCTGGTCCGCTCTATCATAATGTACTTTGCAAACCCGGCTCCCCCCCCCCCCCCCTCCACAGCCAATTAACCAACTGACTAACTAACCAACCGACCATCCATTAATCCATCCATCCCTCAGTCAGTCAATCAATCTACTGCAACAATCTGATGCTTCCAAAATTGACTCACATCCAGTTTGCTCAGCTGATCTCCTTTGTCCTTCATGTCAGAATACGGGGGTACCAACGCCTGAAGTCGCACAGCTTTCAGGGCCACTGGCTGGCAGGCGATCAGGTGGCCGATCTCCTGGGCCTGCAGGGGAACACAATACCGTAATCAGAGACTGTTTCGGTGGCAGTAACCAGCGTTTGAGTGGCGTGAAAAAGAGTGATATGGATTTGTCATAGTTTAAAAAAAAATCCACATCAAAGTTTCGTTTGCTTCTAAAATGAGTAAACCAGGTGTAAATTAACCCATTTAACCCATGGCTGTTATTTCCCAAATTTTGGAGGTGTCAAGTATCGACTATGTACCAGCTGCAGGAAATGGATTGACCATGATAATTCATGGGTAGTGCCAGATTAGCTTGGCGCCTGAAGGCGCCAAGCTAATCTGGCACTACCCTTGAATTATCATGGCCGATTCATTTCCTGCTGTAGTGCATCGGGCTGAATGGGTTAAACAAAAGTGAAGAGGAGAAGCAGTCTATGTTAAGATGGAGCACTTTTCCTCTCCAACGTTAAGCGTAAGCGTGGCGTGTGGCAAATGATAAGTCTACCTGTAGTCAGTTCAACCCCAGGAGGTCAAAAGGGGAAAAGAAAACTTGAATATGTACAGAAAGACCACATCTATATTACAGAAAAATTATGCCAAGACTTAAAATCACCCGGATCTAACTATAGTTGGACCACATTTTCCACTGATAAATTTGGAGGAGTTCATGGAGAGATAGGGTCCTAATAAAACCATCTTAATTAGACCATCTGGACTTCCACTTTCAGAAGGTGCACACATATGAATCCAATTGTCCAACTCCTGTCTGTTAGGCAGTGTTCATATTTCACCCAGTGTCCGCTTTCTCACATGACAGATCTGTGCCTGAAGTATTGCCTGGCACTTCAACTTAAAATTCTTAAAAATCGAGACGAGAAGCAATGTAATTTTGTTTTCTCTCCCCCCCCCCACCTCTCCGCCCCTACCTACCACACCCCACTACTGCAATTTGAGTAATGGACCGGTGGGGGCACATAGAGAAAGCTGTACCTTTCCTCTACATCTGCCCTGCCCCCCCCCCCACCCCCCCATCCCCACCCCACCCCACCCCCCTCCCCCCACCCGCTCCACCACCGCCCCCCCCCCCCCCCCCCCCCCCCCCCCCCCCACACACACACACACACATCCCAACTCCTTGTGGCCATTCTCACCCGGTTGGCTTGGTAGCGTAGTCGCATTATTCTGAGCCTGTTTCTGGCTTCAGCCGCTCTGTGACAAAATATATACAAACAGAAACCATATGACAGTGTGTTTTTACTTTAAATGTGGTGTAAAATGGTACACATTCAGTCTACACTGTCAGGCTGACAGTTGACACAGTACAGTTGTCCTTACAATTACTCAACATCCACAAAGAACAAAGAACAGTCACCATAAGCTAACCCATAAAGCCCCGACATGCTACGACAGGATGGGGATCGACCATGATAGTTCAAGGGTGATGTCAGAATAGCTTGGCGCCAGTAGGCACCACCCTTGAACTATCATGGTCAATCTGTCCACATGGCAATAGCATGGAGTTCAAAGGTTGTAAACAAAAATTTAAAAGATGATTTTATGTTCTGCATGCAGTGAGTGAAGATTTCAAACACTCAAATGTACGATCAACTGTAACAACACTCCTTTAGCCTTCTTGTGCATGCAGCCACCAGTATTGCAGTACACACTGTTGCATGTACAAAAAGGATAATATCAGTTTCCTTGAAAAGGGCAGCAACTGTACACCACCATCAACGCCCCTTCCCCCCCCCCCCCCCCAACAATCCCCCCCCCTCCACCACCCCTCCCCTCCACCTCCAACCACACACACAAGTATCAATCAGACACAAGAGTCAGTAAGCTGTCAACAAGATCAGATATAACAAAAATCCGAACATATCACAACCGTGTTTTACCGAGGTCCCGACACATGTTCGTGTCATAAAAATATCACATGTATTTAGATGCAACAACCAATAAGTCCCGAGGCATTTTGTTATGTGGAGTTGATGGCAATTTGTAGATATATCTATGGTGACCATTAAGCCTTTTTATCCTGATAAAAAAATATTGCTTGAAATAAATTTAACTATGATAGTTCAAGGGCGGTGACAGAATAGCTTGGCGCCTCAGGCGCCAAACTATTATGGCACCACCCTTGAACTAAACAATAATAATGATGATTTCTATGGCGCCTAACCTCAGGTAGAGTTCTAGGTGCCTTACAAATTTCAAAAATACAATTACAAAAAACTGTACACAATATTACATACACACACACACACACACACACACACACACACATTCCAGGCACCACAGCAAAACTACAACAGAATCCTCAGCAGTCAATGTTAATCAGTGGGGTAATGGAGTTGGAAAAGGTGTGTTTTTAGCGCAGACTTAAAAACGTCTTTTGAAGCACTGTGGCGGACATGGGAGGGGAGTTCGTTCCAGTACAGCGGCCCAAGATATGAAAAAGACCGCTGGCCAAAACACTTTGTACAGACAAAAGGTACATGCAAAATGTGGCTATCAGCAGAGGATCTGAGTTGTCTTGAGGGAGTGTACAGCTGCAGAAGAGAGGACAGGTAAGGGGGGCTTGAAATGGAAATGCAGCTGAAGCAGACAGAAGAAAGTTTATACTCAATTCTTGCAGCCACAGGGAGCCAGTGGAGGGATTTAATTACAGGTGCAATATGATAAGTTTTACACTTTTTGGTTGATAATAATAATAATAATAATAATAATAATAATAATAATAAATAGTTTTTATATAGCACCCTTCCCCACGAACAGCAAGCTCGGAGCGCTTTACAGCACATAAAAAATAAAAAAAATAAAAAAATTAAAAAGGAGAAAAAAATAGAACGCACTCACTCTTTAAATAAACATCTGCTCGCACCATGTAGGCGCATTCCTAACACACACACACACACACACACACACACACACACACACACACACACACACACACACACACACACACACACACACAGCCTATCTACATGGGGATCTGTCTTGTAATCTGTAATGTAGCCTTCATAGGACAGTAATCACATTTTAAAATATCAGCCTCAGGATGTAATGGGTTAAACAAGATTTCAAACACACAAACGGATGATCAAATATAACCTTGGTGTAACCCACATTAAACTAATAATTATCTGACACATAAATGTGCTTCTGATGCAAGGTTTTGCAAGGTTCATACATTGACTAAGACAGCATCACTCAAATCTACACACAATAAACAAAGCAAACACATACAATGAGGCTAAAAAACTAACTTACTTTAGTTGACCGATAAGGACTGCGTGCTTTTCTCTCTCCAGTTCATCCTCCCTCGCAACGCTGGTCTTGGATAGACCCCTGGGGTTAGCAAACAGCAATACAAATTACAATATGTAGTAATGATAGACCCATTCAGCAGCTAAATGCCACTGCAGCAGGTTACAGGCTGACCATGAGAGTTCAAGGGTGGTGCCAGCATAGCATGGTGCCTATAGGCACCAAGCTATGCTGGCACCACCCTTGAACAATCATGGCCAGTCCTTATCTGTTTGTAGTGTGTCATGGCTGAATTGGTTCTATATTTAGAAACCTAGTAGAGGCCACTGGACAACTCACTTTTGAGATGTTGATTTCCAGATTGCAGTTTGAGACATTGTAGACAGCCAGGACAGTGTTGATAGCACCATGAGAAATGTTACACTGTGACATCATTCAGTGATGTCATAATTCCACTGATGATGTAATGATGAAATGATGCAAAAGGAATTAAAAAAAAAAAAGAAGAAACAAAGTGTTCTATTGTGTGTGAATCTGAAATGATCTTGAGGCTGTGTTCAGCATCTAAAACACTGAAGAGTTTTTTTTTCTTTTTTTCTTCAGTATTTGCTATGATGAGGCAATTTTAGTGATTAGTTACAGAAATTTTATTTACCTTGGTGTGAAATGAACAGCAAGTCTTGGACATGTGTGTGTGTGTGTGTGTGTGTGTGTGTGTGTGTGTGTGTGTGTGTGTGTGTGAGTGTGAGTGTGCAAGGTGTGTGCGTGTGCATTCATGAGTGCGTGATATCTTACACCATATGCAGTTTCTTCAGTTCTCGTAGTCTTTTCATGGTGTTTTGCTGCGCTTCTTGGACATGCTTGGGTGGTTCCTCATACTGAAACATTCAATAACCCAATTAGCCCCAAGGCTGCACTTAACAAATTTTGGAGGTGTCGCCTAACGACTACCATTTGCCGGAGATGGGTTGACCATGATAATTTAAGGGTAGTGCCAGATTAGCTTGGCGCCTTCAGGCGCCAAGCTAATCTGACACTACCCCTTAATTATCATGGTCGATCCATCTCCTGCTGCAATGCGTCAGGGATGTTATGGAAGGTGGTCTGTGTTATTGGAGCTTATGGCTCCAAGCAATAAGGTACAAACTCTTAAACCAGCACAAATATTCAAAGAGTAAAAAAAAAAAAAAACAATTACAGGAACAAATCTGTTTTATTGTTGAGGCAACGTATCCCACTGGCTGCAACTCATCAGAAAGACTAGATAACAGAGAACAAAATTTGAATTAACCAATTACATCCTGGGGAATGGAGGGAGCTGGTTGCCAAGTCATCAGTGGTGCCCCAACGGTCGACAAGACTACGGGATATAGATAGATAGATAGATAGATAGATAGATAGATAGATAGATAGATAGATAGATAGATAGATAGATAGATAGATAGATAGATTACATCCTGAGGCTGATTTTGTAAAATTTGCTTTTTGTCCTATGAAGGCTACATTACAGATTAGGAGATAGATCGGCTGTTTTAGTTCAAGGGTGGTGCCAGAATAGCTTGGCGCCTCAGGCCCTACTATCAGTCAAATTTATTTCGGTGTATCAGGATGAAAAGGGTTAAATGTAAAATGCTCATCGCTGATCTCATATATGCACCAGACCTTTTCCACCCGTTCAGACAAACAGGCAGACGGAGAAGCAAACAGGAAGGCAAGGAAATAGTCTTGCACTGACATGCATATAGACAAACAGGTGCATGTATAACAAATACAGAATATAAGACACAGAACGTGGGAGTTCATTGCAGCCACGTTCACAAAATAAAATAATGTCCATTAGGAATGAAGTGTTCAGTTGCATTCATTATCTCTCACATCCATACAACAGTTGGACAAGGATACACCAATAAAATGCATGTAAAATGCACCTGAACCAACGGGGACTATACACGGACAAGTAGGGAAAAAATACAAAACAACACACACACACACATACACACATACACACACATGCACGCACGCACGCACGCATGCACGCACGCACGCACGCACACACACACACACACACACACACACACAAACCAAAATATCAACAAAATAAACAAACAAACCTGTGGTAGGCTGGGTGGCATTGCTTCTGTTTATGCCTGCCTTAACCCATTGTGTCCTGGGTACAAAATACTCACATCTTGGAGTTATCCTCTGAGGAGTGCATTACAATTATGGAGACAGAGCGACCATGATAGTTCAAGGGTGGTGCCAGAACAGCTTGGCGCCTATAGGCGCCAAGCTATTCTGGCACCACCCTTGAACTATCATGATCAATCCATAACTTGTCCCGATGACTGAATGAGTTCACTGAGGGAGACACCCCTAATTTCCCCTAGAAAGATAGTGAAGACACCCCCAATTTTCCCTAGAAAGATAGTGAAGACACCCCCAATTTCCCCTAGAAAGATAGTGAAGACACCCCCAATTTTCCCTAGAAAGTTAGTGAAGACACCCCCAATTCCCCCTAGAAAGATAGTGAAGACACCCCCAATTTTCCTTAGAAAGATAGTGAAGACACCCCCAATTTCTCCTAGAAAGATAGTGAAGATACCCCCAATTACCCCTAAAAAGATACTGAAGACACCCCCAATTTTCCCTAGAAAGATAGTGAAGACACCCCCAAATCCCCCTAGAAAGATAGTGAAGACACCCCCAATTTTCCCTAGAAAGATAGTGAAGACACCCCCGATTTCCCCTAAAAAGATAGTGAAGACACCCCAATTACCCCCAGAAAGATAGTGAAGACACCCCCAATTACCCCTAGGAAAGATAGTGAAGACACCCCCAATTTCCCCCAGAAAGATAGTGAAGACACCCCCAATTTCCCCCAGAAAGATAGTGAAGACACCCCCAATTTCCCCCAGAAAGATAGTGAAGACACCCCCAATTTCCCCCAGAAAGATAGTGAAGACACCCCCAATTTCCCCCAGAGAGATAGTGAAGACATTCCCAATTTCCCCCAGAAAGATAGTGAAGACACCCCCAATTCCCCCTAGAAAGATAGTGAAGATGCCTTGAATTTCCCTGAGAAATATAATGAACACGTCCCAAATTTTCCATAGAAAGATAGTGAAGATGCCCCAATTTCCCTGAGAGACACAGCAATTTTCAAAGACAGTGAAGTTTGCAAGAGAAAGAAACCAACAGCTTACTGCCATATATCTGCTCCTCTGCTGCGGCGCTAACTTTTTCAGTTCAGTGGGATTGATCTTCTTGCGGTTGACCACGCGGCCCTGCCCCTCCCCCCCGTCTCCATCGATAGGCGGCAGCGTGTCCTGCAGAAAGACAAACATGAAGTAATCATTTGTGTCTTGAATGACATCTCAAAACCATCAAACACTTAATTTGCATATTGAGCCCTGTGGTCAACATTTGTTAGTTGCTCACATTACGCTACAGAAATGTTCCGGAGGCACCAAGCTATTCTGGCACCACACTACCGTGGTTGACCCTATAATGACGAGCAGAAGAAAGGCGACATTTTTGGAATATTCAGAAACACTGAAGTGTTTCCGCTGATTCCCAAAATGCCACATTTCTTTTCCTCATCAGCATAATTTATATTGTGTCAAAGGCATTATGTTAACCCGTATCATTCGGAATACGCCAGTGTGTGAAATAAGCTAGACTAAAATAGTTTTCAAGGTTGGTGCCAGAATAGCTTGGCGCCTCTAGGCACCAAGCTATTCTGGCACCACCCTTGAACTAAAGCCATTGGCCTATATCCTTATCTGTAAGTACTACAATGTAGCTTGCACGTGGCAGTGTACAAATCTGAAGCTTTTAGCCTGAGTATGATAGGGGTGAAAACATTCACCAAAATGGGACATAACTCAGTCACTGGAACTGAGAAGGCAGTTGAAATCAAACATGACATTATCAGATCTTTCTTACAGAAGATCAGCCATGTCACAGTTCAGGCGAAGGCCCTAGGAATATTGGGTCCTTGGTTCAAGAGACGGGCAGGCAGTCTCAATAAATAAATATTATGTGCCCATCGCTTTTTCATGCGCCCATGCCCACCCTTGTTGTCTGACCGTAACAGGCCACCAACTTTAACCCTTAACATTCGGAATACACCAGTGTGTGAAATAAGTCTGACTAAAATAGTTCACGGGTAGTGCCAGAATAGCTTGGCGCCTCTAGGTGCCAAGCTATTCTGGCACCACCCTTGAACTAAAGCCATTGGTCTATATCTTTATCCATAAGTACAATAATGTAGCTTGCGTGTGGAAGCGTACAGATTTGAAGCTTTTAGCCTCAGTATGGTATGGGTTAAGTGAGGTAAGTAAACTTTAGATATATAATAAACTGTAAGGGGACCCAGTACTTTCTTGTTAACCCTTTTCATTCTGACACACCCACTGCTTGAAATCAATTTGACTACAATAGTTCCAGGGTGGCAGCGGAATAGCTTGGTCTATCTCCAGATCTGTACAGTAGCCTTCAAAGGGCATTAAGCAACTTTTACCAAGTCAGCCTCAGGATGTAATGGGCTAACACACATAATTTTGTTATAAGCAATATAACTGACATAAACAGAGTGCTGTCGGGAACTTCGGGAAACTGCTGTTACCCTTAATTTTTGTTACATGGTATGGTATGGTATGGTATGGTATGGTATGGTATGGTGTCTCCGAGGCGCACATATCCATCTATTTGAAGATGCTCAAGGCGCCGTAGCGATGGAAGCTGGAGCTTTGAAAGCCTGCTGCTACTAAGCGCTACTTTATGTGCAAACCTCCACCCTACTATTAACTTCGGTGCATGTGATATATTTCTGTTTCCATTTCACCGGCCCTACCGGGCCTTCTCTTATCGAATAGCGGTAATGGGATTTTTAACATGCGCACTTGATGATTATGCGTGCTGTACACACGAAGGCGAGACAGGCACTGCAAGCCAAGTCGGTGTGTAAATTTCACTTGATGGGAATGAGGAAAAGTCCACATCCCATTCCTGCCCACCAGGGAATTCAAACCCGGGATCTTACGACTGTCCGCACAGTGTCTTATCCACTACACTACGTCCCCATGTCATCCAACCTTTCTATAAGCGGAATCTGCCCACATTGTCACAGTTCAAAGTTCATTTAAAGATGTTTCTTTTTTGTAGGGCATTTAACATGTAGCTCACCATTTTTTCCTAGTGAACTATTTACTGACTTTCATTCTGATTCTGGATCTTTTGTGACAGGGAAGTGGATGTAAGGTGTTGGGAAGGGATCGGGTGGGTTAACGTATTGTATAATTGTGCGCGTGTCTGAGAAAGAGGGTGCTGTTGTGCATGCGCAGTGAGTCCAGTGTTTTTCTGGAGAACATGCATTATACAAGAGCTATTTATTATTATTATTATTATTATTATTTATTTCACGAGGAAGTTTCAAATTCGCTCACCACTTCCCATACAGACCTGACAAGCAATGCGCACTGATATGCAAAACAGTCTCAGCACGCGCAGACATGCTCAGCAAAGACTCACTCCATGGGATGGGCATGAATAGGATGGTGTGAGTGGAGCATGTATTGCACACAAATATATCGTAGCACGCATTACTCGTCAGGCACCTAGGACACTCCCATACACAATGCGACTGCGATAATTTTAAAAATTTAACAGGGTGTGTGGCAGCTTTATTGTTTTTGTAAAACTTTTACAAAGAACTGATTGAACCCATTAAGCCACTGTGGATCCGTATTTGCGAACGTTTTACACACCAAAAACACATGTATCTAGGCCTGTTACGGCCACTTGTGTCTAAAAGATATACCGCAGTGGGACAAAAGAAAAAAATTAAATCCTTACTGGCATGTCTCAATAATGAAGACGAACAAAGCACACAAACGGGACACAGAATTATTGTCTCGGTGTCTAGCTCCTGATCATTATTCTGCCATCTTGGATGTTGATTGGCAACGACAACATCCGCTGCGAAAACGAGGCGATAAGGGAAATAATAAGCAAAACTTCCGGAACCAAAGCGGTGTCTCTGCAACGTGAAACCAGGTATTTTGATGTCAATATTGTCGTAAATGCGATGTTGATTCCCATTGTGCACATGCAATGTGTATAAAGACCATGTACGTTTTGTATTTATGTGCGTTTTTGACTGCATTATTGTGTTTTTGTCCTGAAATCGCGCTCTGTGTATTCCCAAGGTGGCTCAACAAGCTAGTTTGACTGACACCATTTTCATAGACTCAGTACTTTCCTGCAACCATCAACATTATTCTGCCAAACTATTTACACGCATAAATATAAATGGTATACATTCTTCTAATCGTTGGCATCTAAAACAACCGATTCACTGAGCCTTAAAGTCACTGTACAAATTATACAGTCACAAGGTACAGTTTTAACCCAGTACATCCTGAGGCCAATTTTGCTCATAATCCTGTGAAGACTACATTACAGATTAGGAGATAGATCAACTGTATTATTTCAAGGGTGGTGCCAGAATAGCTTGGCGCCAGAGGCGCCAAGCTATTCTGGCACCACCCTTGAACTATCGGTCAAATTCATTTCATGCAATGGGTGTATCAGGATTTAATGGAGAAAAACAGAATTTGTGTAGTTTTGCTTTCTGTGCAGCACAATGCTGCAGGTGATATTCAACATCGTGCGCTCGCTGTTCAGCCTCATCTTCAGTGTGTTTCGACCAGTCCGACGACTGTGGTGTCGGCGGATGAAAGCTTCAGAGCATGACCCAGGCGTTCCAACCATGATCAACAGCCAGTCAATGACGATTGATATTCCACAGAGCTTCGGAGGCACAGAGGAGGTGTGTGTTAACCCATAAATCCCTGACGTGCCACAACTGGATGTGGATCCACCTTGATAGTTCAAGGGTGGTGTTATACACCTGTAGAGTGTAGGTGCCAAGCTATTCCGTCACCACCCTTGAACTATTATGGTTGATCTATCTCCAGAACTTTAATAATAATAATGTTTACTTATGTAGCACTTATCCTTAAATAAGCTCTAAGCGCTTTACAAATAAAGAGTGGGAGTGGAAGGGGTCATAAAACCAGAGAAACAACAGATTCTGCAATACACACGCGCGCGTGCGCGCGCACACACACACACACACACACACACACACACACACACACACACACACAGGTACATAATGACAAAGAACTGAGCTACATTGGGGTATCGAACAGGTGGTATAGATCACAAAGAATATCTAAACAAATTGCTGATTTCATCCTCATGATGCAATGATTTAACCCATACAAGACAGATCCAACAGACCAACAGAAGATGTATATATCTGGCTGATAAGCTTTGCAGGTCTGAGTCGACTTCGCGCACCTCGGTTTAACGTGAACGTCTAATGTCATGGTTATGTTTCGTGGATCCCAGCAACCGCAGTATATCAAGTGAGACCTGTAGTTCAAAGATGGTGCTAGTTAACACTTGGCAGCACTGCACACAGCTATTTTGACCACCCTTAAACGATCACACTCACCGTCTACCCTTGAAATGGTATTTTGGAACTTTGGACTGTAGCGAGTGTAGGGCTCCGTGTGTGCATGAAAGACATTTAACCCTTTTGTGTCAAATACAGCAGAGCTTGACTTAATCCATTTAACCCCAAGGCTAATGTACCAGTAGCAGGAGATGGATTGACCATGATAATGCAAGAGTAGTGCCAGATTAGCTTTGCACCTTCAGGCGCCAAGCTAATCTGGCACTACCCTTGAATTATCATGGTCAGTCCATCTCCTGCTGTAGGGCGTCGGGGCTGAAGGGGTTAATAATGACACATCTTATCCTTCAAGATTTCTCTTGACAAAACACATTTTGACCCTTATCATTCGGAATACAAAATAAGTTTGACTAAAATAGTTCAATGGTGGTGCCTGTAGGCGCCAAGCTATTCTGGCACCACCCTTGAACTAAAGCCATTGGTGTGTATCCTTATCTGTAAATACTATAATGTAGCTTGCATATGGCATTGTACAGATTTGAAGCTTTTAGCATCAGTATGATAGGGCTTAGCTTGACTTAATTGGAGACCAAGTTTTCTTGCACAATGTGGTTGCTCCGAACATGTCGTCACACCTCCTCAGTTACTGCACGTTTATCAAGGTGCTGATTTTCAGACCGGTTTTGTTTTCACAGGCTGAAATGGAAATGGAATCCTGGGATGCATGGGACTCGAGCAACGTGCAGCCACCACCACCACCCCACCAGGGCAGTGCTGAGCTACCTCCCCCGTCACACCACGGTCAGTACTCAGTGATGTCGTCAGCAAAGCCCGGTTACACGGGAGCTGTTCGCGGACGAAAACAGGAGCCACCCCCGGAGCCAGAGCCGGAGCCAGATTTCTTCCAGGGTATGCAGCCCGAAGTGAAGAGAGCAGCGAAGGTATTGATGAGTCACATGTCATTGTATTCACTAAGCCATTACATCCTGATGCTGATTTTGTCAAATTTGCTTATTGTCCCATCATTTATTTTATGCAACAGAACAAACATGGCGGAGCAAGAAAATGAGAAACGTGGTTTTGGTAGCAACAGTGAAAGCACATGCAACAAAAAACCCAGATTTACTCACCAACATGGCAGAAAATTGAATTCCACAAGCAATGAAATCACACAAGAGATCTGTCTCTTCTTGCATCACAATTTTACGAGGTAAAAATCACTGTGGAAACCTCGCTCATGAGGATCGAACACGCTCACTGTTGGAGACGATCCATGGCACGTTGTCGGCTACTTTGGCCTTGTTCCAACACCATCCGACAAGGGCATTCACTTTCAGATAACTTAGAAATGGTTGGTGAAACATATCATAGTGGTTGCTTTCCTTAGACCGATAGCTCTGCTTCATGCGATTAAAAAAAAAAACCGCAACCCTAGAATACTAGCAACTCGTCTATAGACGGCACAAGCATAACGCTATAACGCAAGCGTTTCGATGGCTAAGGGTGTGTTTGGGCTAACGCTAAACCGGAAGTGTTCCGATTGGAAAGAGCTAACCAACTTTTCAATTACCAAACTGAGGGCACCGTGATGCATTCCCAAGATGCTTTGTCAGGGTCACGAGGGCCGGTCAGCGTGGTTCCAAAACACAAGTGTGAACGCGTCGACCCGAGTTCAACCCTGGGTTCAGCTCTGGTTGCAAGTGTTAACAGCCTCAGATAGAAAGATATTCAAGTTTATTTTTCCTGCTCATTCTCTGTTAACCAGAGACTAATCTTTTGGGATGTGGGTAGATCATTACATAACATCTAACGGTAATCTGAAATTTCCACCCCTCTATGGATGACAGTGACGGGAGGTATAATATGGGTCATTTAACCTATATAATAATAATAATAATAATAATAATAATAATAATGTGTATTTATGTAGCCCCTAACCTCCTGATGGAGTTCTAAGTGCTTTGCAGTGTTTCTTTGTTGTTGTTTTTTTAAAAAAACATAATGCAAACTGAAATATACAAATAAATAAATATTAACAAAATAAAAGAACAAACCAAACGGCCAGAAAAAAAACACTAACACTGGTCTGTATACATGTGCACATACATGATCCAGGGCTAGAAATTAACTTTTTTCTTTGGGGGCCACCGGGCCCCTTGATTGAAAAATTTGAGGGCCCACAAGCAACTTTTGGGGCCAAACTTTGAAAAATAATGCAAACAAAAAACAAAAGAATTATTGACAATATAATAAGTAGAAAGTACAATTTGTCTGATAATCTAAAATAAAAACAATTGAATTTCCAATTTTGCTGAGTGATGTCATTTTTATTTGCCTTTTCTTTCACTTTCAAACATTACCAACAAAAAAGGGGAAAAAACACACACACACACATTCAGTGACACACATATTCCAGTGACTAGTGAGCCTGAAATGGCCATTAAACAAAATAGAAAAAAATCAAGTGAGTCTCTTGTATAATACTTTTCAGTTTTGTGACTGAGTATTGCACAATACACATCATTAAATTTTTTAATATGAGTAACCTAACAAAAAATCTGACCTCAATGCACAAAAGTTCAAAACAAAACCATGAAAGGGAACTAAACTTAACAGTACTCTTCCTGATAAACTAAAGTTAAACAAACAGATTTTGCCTTTTTTTTTTTTTTTCAATCATCTATTCATATTACACTTATGTGCACTTGAGTTAACAGAAGTAAACTAAAAATACAATAACAAAAAAACAAAAAAAAACAAAACACAATACTATTACTGTGAGTGAGGGCACCGGTGTGGGTTGCTTCCCTTGGCCCAAATACGAAACTGCCGAGTAGAGCTAGCTGTAGCAGACAAATTATTTTGCGGGCCAAGCGGGCCCTTCGTTTTTCAACTTTCCGAGCCCGAAATCAACTTTGCGGGTTTTTGGTCCCGGGCCCCCGCTAATTTCGAGCCCTGTGATCACACACACATATAATACACACACACACACAAACACGAACAAGCCATCAGTATGCAGACTTAAAAAGATATGTTTTGAGTGAGCTTTTAAAAGAATGCACTACAACAGTAGGTGGATTGACCATGATAATTCAAGGGCAGTGCCAGATTAGCTTGGCGCCATCAGGCGCTAAGCTAATCTGGCACTACCCTTGAATTATGGTCCATCCATCTTTTGCGTCTGGTACGTAAAGTGACCTTGGAGTTAAGTGGGTCAAGTTAATGAATAAGCTGATTTCTAGAACATTTACTTTTAATGACTGCAGCAAAGTTAGTCTCCATATGTCATGTGTTGCAGATACTGGTGAAGAAGAAAGACAATGGTGCCGTGCACTCGACGCCGTTCTCCAGTCGTCTGACCGTCATGGGCGATACCACACCCACGGTACGTTTTATGTAGCTGCTGTCCAGTTTGCAGTTCAACCCCTTGAATGCTAGTCACCATACTGCTTGTTAACTGCTTCACTACTGTGGGTGACACCATTCGGTAACCCCTTGTGTTCTGGTGAGGATACCGCTTGGTGTAAAAGTGGCGGAACTATGCGTCTTTTCTTTCTTTTTAATTATTATTTGAGATCCACGTCACAGTTCAGGAGATGATGCACTCATTCTAGCTCAAGGGTGGTGTGAGAATAGCTTGGCGCCTACAGGCGCCAAGCTATTCTGACACCACCCTTGAATTGGCATGGTTGATCTACATCGTCAACGTCATGTAATATCAGGTCTTTATGGGTTAAGACATGGTGCATTTCACTCACTCACACATACTGATGGCTTTCACAAGTATCGGAAGGGTCTCAAACCCAAGTAGCAGCTATACATCGTCAACGTCATGTAATGTCAGGTCTTTATGGGCTAAGACATGGTGCATTTCACTCACTCACTCGTACTGATGGCTTTCACAAGTGTCGGAAGGGTCTCAAACCCAAGTATCAGCTATGCATCGTCAACGTCATGTAATGTCAGTCTCTCACAAACCAGATAGGTGAGGCTAGCGCTGGCAGAATTGTACTCAAACCAAGGGGAATCACTCAGCGCTGGACAGACAACAGTTAGATCCCCTGCCCCCGCCTATCAGGCACCCAATCACCAGCCCACAGAGAAATACGCAGGTATAGAACAAGATGATCATCTACATCCTATGATTGTCTTGTTCTATACCTGCGTATTTCTTTGTGGGCTGGCGAATGGGTGCCTGATAGGCGGGGGCAGGGGATCTAACTGTTGTCTGTCCTGCGCTGAGTGATTCCCCTTGGTTTGTGTACAATGTATGTAATGTCAGGTCTTTATGGGTTAAGACATGGTGCATTTCACTCACTCACACGTACTGATGGCTTTCACAAGTGTCGGAAGGGTCTCAAACCCAAGTATCAGCTATACATCGTCAACGTCATGTAATGTCAGGTCTTTATGGGCTAAGACATGGTGCATTTCACTCACTCACTCGTACTGATGGCTTTCACAAGTGTCGGAAGGGTCTCAAACCCAAGTATCAGCTATCGGCCATGATTGTTCAATTGTGATAAAAAAAACCTCAGGCTTTCCAAAAATTGACGAACAAGTTTTGACAGGGATGGAAAAAATGGAAGACTGTCTGTCACTGGGACAGACAGATCTTGAGAAAAATGAAGCAGGCAGTCGTAATTGTTTCACACTGTTGCCATTTTGAGAAGGTAACATGCACCTCACCCCACCACATCCCCCTTGTACCCTGGGCCGTGTTTACAGTATGTGACGGACTGTAGAGCACCTGGGGCAGATTTTTTTGTCATGCTTCCCATCCTGATGATGGGTAATTTTAATTCCTCTCAGAAAGTATGTAAATTGATAAAACACCTGAAACAAGTTTGTTTCGACAGTGAGCCACGTCAGTAGACAGATGTTTATTTTGTTGTTTTGCAGGCGTCCGAGCTGCAGTCATGGGAGGAGGGCGACAGTACTTGGGCTGACGAGGTTTCCGAAGATCTGTCATGGGAGGCGGACGAGGCCATCAGAGAAAAGCGGAGGGCAGAGCGACAGGAACGAATGCTGGAACAGCAGCGCAGAAAATTGCAGCGAGACACAATGCGTGGACTGAAAAAAGACTCCAGTATTGCAGTGAAAATTTCTTGATGTTGTTGACTTTGTGGCTCAGCTGTGACAGGTGTTTGTTTCGTCGAATGATCAAATTAAGATTTTAACAAGGATGATTGAGTATTCAAGTAATTTACTGGTTGCTTCAAGCTTGGGCTTGGGCAAGAAATTGTTCTTGCTAGTGCATGGAGCCCTGATACACAGTATATAAATTGACCGTGATGCTAGAAGATACTGGACTGGTCACTTTCTGTACACAGGCTGTTGTGATAGGGTGTGGTTAGGGGGTGTTTCCATATAGCGATAGCGACACGAAAGTGTTGGTGACAGCAGCACAAATCGAAAGTGTTTCCGTATGCACGTCTCGACAATGGCATGATTGTGGTTTGACAGGCAGCTGCGGCGCAACAAAATGTTATTGCCCCTTGCAATTTAAAGATGATTCAGCCACAATTCTACAGCAAAGGGAGCCTGGCTTTCAGCATGTGACTCTAAACAGCTTAACCCTGTTAGCCCCACAAGTGCTTTTCCCAAATTTTGGAAGTGTTACTGAATGACTGTACTAGTTGCAGGAGGTTGACTGACCATGATAATTCAAGGGTAGTGCCAGATTAGCTTGGCGCCTGTAGGCGCCAAGCTAATCTGGCACTACCCTTGAATTATCATGGTCAGTCAGTCTCCTGCTGTGGGGTGTTGGGGCTAAATGCGTTGAACGGGACCACGATGCTGCCTGTTGCGTCCCTGTGTAGAAACACACAAATCGATTTTCCAGCTTCTGTTCAGCTACTTTTTGCTTTGTCATCTGCGGTGCCGTTGTCACATTACTATATGGAAACGCCGCCTTACTCTTCTTGTAGCTGTTTATGAACTTACTGTTGACGGTGATGTCTAGTAGACAGGCGCTTTGGTAAGTTGACCTTTGATTGAAGCATACGCAGAAATGTTTTGTCCTTGACAGTTTTGATAGACTTTGTATGACCATGCTGCACAACAGTGGACAGCACTGTTGCGGTGAATTTGAAAAAAACCCAAAAACATACAGTTTGAAGCAATGTCTGTGGTCATCCTTGATGCGAAAAAAATAACCAACAAACTAAAAAAGAAACGTGCTATGGAAAAACACAAGCAGACCTGTACTACATTTTAGGGTGACAAGCCTTTCATATTTATCCTAACATTTAGTGCGCTGTTTAGCTTTACACATACCAAGGGAAACTACTCAGCACTGGACAAACATATCCCTGAGACGGTTATTTCCCATGGCAGAGATCTGGTTGGTTGTTCAACACACTGGATGATTTCTTTTGGTATCTGTCGGTCAGTTCGACTGACTGTCTAGCCCTGCGTAACTGTATCGGCCAGTTCGGGCCGCACCCTTGCTTGGCAGTTCTTCACTGGTTATCCTTGTTCTTCCATTGCATATTTATTTTTTGGGTTGGTTATTTATTTGCTTTTTACGCTTGGTCGCATATTCCGGTCCAGGCTTCATAAAGGATGTGTGACAACATTCACAATTTAAATATTAACCCATTCAGCCCACTGGCATCTTTCCAAAGTTTTGGAGGCATCATCTAATGACTACGTACCATTTGCAGGAGTTGGATTGACCATGATAATTCAAGGGTAGTGCCAGATTGGCTTGGCGCCTGAAGGACTTGCCTTGAGAGAGCGCCTGTCTCTTATGCCCATATTCGTTCTTGCGAAGAAGATGGCTGTTCACGAGAGGCTGAGCTGTACTGCGCACTTGTCTAGCAGTAGCAGATCAGACATGTTGGACCAGCTGTGCCACTTGATCGGTGGAGTTTTTGGCGATCTTCACCACGGTGCGACCCACCTCACTTATTTCAGGGCTTAAACCATTCAGCCCTGATGCATTACAGCAGGAGATGGGTCGACCGTGATGATTTAAGGGTTGCGCCAGATTAGCTTAGCGCCATTCGGCGCCAAGCTAATCTGGCGCTACCCTTGAATGATCATGGTCGATCCATCTCCTGTAGCTAGTACATAGTGGTTAAGTGACGCCGCTAACATTTAGGAAATGTGGCCTTGGGGCTAAAGGGGTTAACATCTTCCTTCCTTTCCTCCTAATTTCGACCCCCACTCCCCCCCCCCCCCCCCCCCCCCCCCCCCCAAAAAAAAAAAAAAAAAAAAAAAAAAAACCCCAAAAAACTCATCCCAAAAAACATGATTCCATGCTGAGTATGTTTTAAATGCATAAAATGCCACAAATTTGCATTGTAATTCTGATTTGTACATCATTTTCAGGAGCATTCGTTCTGACTCCCAAAAGAGTGCGTGGGCAAAATAAACCCACACTTTTTTCAGCTATCAGAGAACTACCTCCATTTTGATTATTTAGCGTTGTAAACCCTGGTACTTGTGCTCTGTATTTGTATGAAATTACTTGAAGTTGGCGATGATCTCCGCTGTGACTGATACCGACGATACGCCAACGCATCTTTTCTGCCAAGCGGAATCGTCAGTCGCAGTGAAGGGATTAATTTTTACTGTGTGGGGAAATTGATGCACTGGCTTGGTTCTGCCAGAAAACTCGTCATGAGTTACTTTCTGAAATAAGGCTGAATTGGGATGTGTTTCTCTGTGGCATTATTGATGTATAGATCAGTATTGTTTGTTTGATGCGTTACATTGACTCCGCGCGCGATTCACCAGCGACTGCCAGGAGCTGTGTTTTATTGCTTTTGTTTTCTGCCAGATGGTCAAAGTATTTTCTTGAAAGGCTCGGAAGTTGAAGCACCATTTGGTGGCTGTCATATCATTTTAGTTTATGATTGTTTTGCTCGGTTGCTATGGTTATTTCTTCTTAGTTTGTTTTTGTTTTGGTCGTACTTTAAGCTTTCAGCTGGAACAGGTCTTGCCGACTACATTTAAACTCATTCAGCCCCAGGGCACTACAGATGGATTGATCATGATAATTCAAGGGTAGTGCCAGATGAGCTTGGCGCCCGATGGATTGATCATGATAATTCAAGGGTAGTGCCAGATGAGCTTGGCGCCTGATGGATTAATCATGATAATTCAAGAGTAGTGCCAGATGAGCTTGGCGCATGATGGATTGATCGTGATAATTCAAGGGTAGTGACAGATGAGCTTGGCGCCTGATGGATTGATCATAATTCAAGGGTAGTGACAGATGAGCTTGGCGCCTGATGGATTGATCATAATTCAAGGGTAGTGACAGATGAGCTTGGCGCCTGATGGATTGATCATAATACAAAGGTAGTGACAGATGAGCTTGGCGCCTGATGGATTGATCATGATAATACAAGGGTAGTGCCAGATGAGCTTGGCGCCTGATGAATTGATCATGATAATACAAGGGTAGTGACAGATGAGCTTGGCGCCTAATGGATTGATCATGATAATTCAAGGGTAGTGACAGTTTAGCTTGGCTCCTGATGGATTTATCATGATAATTCAAGGGTAGTGCCAGATGAGCTTTGGAGCCTGAAGGCGCCAAGCTCATCTGGCACTACCCTTGAACTATCATGATCAATCCATCTCCTGCATCTGGTACATGGACGTTAAGTAACACTGCCAAAATTTGGGAAAAGCAGACGTGGGGCTGAAAGGGTTGCTGCTTGTGATAGCATTTCTTTATTGATAGAATCATGTTTGTTTGCATTGTCTTTCAAATTTCTTTTGTAGGGGTAGACATGGTCATAATCAAACTTGTATGGGTAAGAATGGTTCATAATCAAATGTGTATGTTGCATTGTGTTTTTTGATTGTTTTGTTGAGGTAGATGAGCATTTAGCGAATATAATTATATATAATCATAACATGGTGTTTGAATCAGATATTTTTGCTTTTGTGTCATTTACCCCTTTTCATCCTGATACACTTCTGCACAAAATCAATTTGACCATGACAGTTGAAGGTTAGTGCCCGTTGAAGGGTAGTGCCAGAACAGCTTGGCGCTTCGAGGCGCCAGGCTATCCTGACACCACCCTTGAACCAGAAGGGCTTATCTATCTTGTGATCCGTTATGTAGCCTTCATAGGACGACACACACATTTGAACATTTTCAGGCTCAGGATTTCACCCATTTAGCCCCGAGTCCCTACAGCAAGTGCCTGATTGACCGTGATAATTTAAGGGTAGTGCCAGATTAGCTTGGCGCCTGAAGGCGCCAAGCTAATCTGGCACTACCCTTGAATTATCATGGTCAAGCCACCTCCTGCAAATGGCATACAGTCATTAGGCAACACCTCCAAAATTTGAGAAATGTGCGGCTGAAAGGGTTAAGGGATTTAAAGTGGCCTTTTGCAGGCCGGGCTTGACTGCTAACATTCGGCGATACAGCAGGGTCTGCAAGTGCTGACTTGCCTGAAGGAAAACTTTCTATACACTTCTTTTCACAGCCCTTTGATGCAGTGTATTCTCGCCAGACATGTAGCAAGTTGTAGCAGGAACATATAGAGGAGGTGTTGTCCACCATTAACCCTCTGTTTCCTGGAGAAGGTCGCTTTGTTTTCACCCTCACACAGCCAGTGAACACAGACGGTGATTTTTGAAATGGCTTGTAAATTCAAGGTCAGAGATCCCCGGCCACCCAAGGACCATGGATTCAGCAAGAGGCATAGATCCTCGTGAGCCCCCTGCGATTGCGAGGGCTCATGAGGATCTATGCCTCTTGCAGTGAGGTGGTGTTGACCTATTCTCGGCAATGAAGGGGTTGAGGGTAGATAGAAATGGCTGGCGTTGACCCTCATCCTAACGCTTTCCATCTGAAAGAGAGACAGATTGACATCAGGCCCTGCTGCCGCAGCGGCTTATGTAGGTCTGTGTCTCTTGCGGGGAGATGTTCTGTTTTGTTTCCCAAATGGAGGGTGCTTTCGGGTTTAGGCGTATGCCTTGTGTGTGTGTATGCGTGTGTGTGTGTGTGTGTGTGTGTGTGTGTGTGTGTGTGTGTGTGTGTGTGTGTTAAAATAGTTCTCCATGTTTAACAGCAGCGTTGGTCTTTTGGGGTTACAGACAGGTAATAAAACAGATATTTACATTTGAGCGTGATGTTTTTTGTTTATGTTTGTGTGCGTGCGTGTGTAGCCTGCTTGATGTGTTTCTGCGTGCGTTTGTTATTGTGATGACAAAAGGGTTGTTATCCTTGCGTGTGCACACACACTCACACACACACACACACACACACACAGAGTCTGCATGGGGCATGTACCGAAATACCGTAGCGATTACACGAAAGTCGGCGAGAAAAGGTAAGTTTTTAACTTTGCTTTGAACTGCGTAAGGGTGGAGGCATTTCTCAGCTCAGTCGGTAAGGAATTCCAAATTAAAGGAGCAGTACATCTGAAAGAGCGTTTACTGGCAGATTTGAGATGGAACTTTAGAACTTTGAGAAGTTTTTCTCACGATAAACGCAGTGAGCGAGAGGCCTGGTAAGTAATTAGAATGGAGGTAAGGCATGACGGAAGACTGCCATCAAAGTGGCAGTATGCAAGGGTCGCTCTCTTAAACTTTATGTGGAACTGGATTGAAAGCCAGTGACGGTCTTTCAGTATAGGGGTTACGGGGCCTGTTTTCGCCAGCGCTTCAAAAGCCTTGCGGCATTATTTTGAACTCGCTGAAGGCGGTTAATCTGCTCCAGATGGAAGACCAAAAAGCAGAGAATTGCAGTAGTCAAGCCTGCTCTTGATTAAAGCATTCACTAACTTTGCAGTGGCAGATTCAGAAAGACTGTGTCGGACAGAGGCGATGCGTAGGAAGGTCTTACCATCTGGTATCTCTTACCAGGTTTGGGATGGAAGTTGAAATAGTATTTGGAAAAAAAAGAGGCTATTTGTGACCTATTTCATGACCTTTTGTGACCCTTGACCTTTCCGAGGGTCATCCAAATTGATATCCATAGGAGGGTCTTACCATCAGGTATCTCTGTGCCAAGTTTGGGTTTCAAGTTGTGAATAGTATTTGAGAAAACATAAATGTTGTCAAAATATAGCTTTTTTAACCTATTTTTTGGATCCCCTGTGACCTTGACCTTCGAGAGAGGTCACTCAATTTGGTATGTTTATAAAAGTGTTGCCACAAGATCTCCGAGAAAATACCAACGTTAAAGTTTACCACGGACGACGGCGGGCGGACAGCTGCGGACGGACAATGGACAGACGATCACAGGCTCAGAACATAGGCTCACTTTTGCTTCGCAAGTGCGCCAAAAATGGAAAGAGACCTCTTCACCATACTAGCATGGGGCAGGTTGAGACAGCCCGGCGTAGGTTTGAGACACTGTCTTACCCTGCTCCATCTCAACCTGCCCCAAAGCAGGTACCTGCAAAAAAACCTCGCAGTATTCTAAATTTACCGCACTGTTAACTAAACCGATGCAAACACAAGCTTTCATTGTTTCTTTGCTTTCGAAAACGCCATGTATCACCACTGTCATTCAAGCATTAACTTTCAAATTGACATGTTTCAACATTGTCAGAAATGTTCGTACCCTTGAAAAACAAGCCTCACGTCATTCGGCTCAAAGCACACGTGGTAATTCCTGCTGAAACGTAGTTGGTGTTGTAGACCGGGTTTTTGAAATATTATCAGCGGAAAAAGAAACGCCTGAATTATAAGAGTAAAGGCCTTATTTCGGGGGTCCACCCTGCCCCGTGCACCAACCTGCCCCGGTCTCCCCTAGGGTATGACCAACGCCGCGAAGCTGGCGAGTCGTGATTGCTGAGACATGCAACCATTGCACAATCAGCACACATGGTTACGGGTGCACAATCCGGGTATGGAGGCCGACTGATTAATTGTGCGGCGGGGGGGTGTAGGGGTGGGAGAGGAGATCCGACCACCTGCCATTTCGGTTGCAGTGGTGTGAAAGTTTACATCACATCAACACTTCTGATTTAATCAGGACGTCCACAAGTTAAGAAAGTGCGTGTATCATTAACCCATTTAGCCCCGAGTCCCTACAGCAGGAGATGGCCGATCGACCATGATAATTCAAGGGTAGTGCCAGATTAGCTTGGCGCCTGAAGGCGCCAAGCTAATCTGGCACTACCTTTGAATTATCATGGTCAATCCAGCTCCTGCAACTAGTACAGTCATTCAGTAACACTTCCAATATGTGGGTTAATGCACCCGTGGAAATAAAAGGGTTAAAGACACTTTACCAATTACGGGCGATGGGTCGACCGTGATACTTCAAGAGTAGTGCTAGATTAGCACACAGTTATCTGACACTACATTGAAACTGTCAAGGCCCTCAAATTTCCCTAACAAATAGTGGGAAATACCCTTGCCATCACCGCCCCCCTCCCTCCACCCCCCCTCACCCCCCCACCCCTTTTTTGACAGGAAACTATTCCGCTTCTGATGCTTTCTGATACCAGTACTTTCTCCGGCACAGGCGCAGGTCGACACAAGATTGATTTCAGTTCACCGGCATTACCTCGGCAGCAGTCGACCGACTGAGTTAAAATTTCAAGGCATTTCCCAATGCGCATAAGGCCATCGGGCCGAATTCGGCCGCCGTTTGGCCCGCGCGGCACGGTCGCCTTGCGCGGGCCAACATCGGCCCGATGGCCTTTTGCGCATTGGGTTCGTGTCACTCGCTGCCTGTGTTCCCCGCACTGCTTTTTTTTTTAAAAAATTATTATCGGAGACGGTCGTCTGCAACAATAAGACAACGGACTTTCATCCCGCTACGTGCGATATCCCACAGGCCTTCATCTGCTTATGCTTGGAGACTGACCAGTCGACTACGCACTCGTGACGTATTTAACGATAGCCGACCAATCACCGCGCGCTTTTATGACATGTGGTGACACACATAGTCAGGGATTGTGAAACATCCTCGCATATAATGTGTAAGACAAATCAGTCACATCTCCGATAATTATCCCAAAATTAAGCGGCACAAGTGAATACTCTCCACATGAAAATCAATAGCTGGAGCAGAGGTCCTGCAGCAAGCGGCATAGATGATCAAGGCCCCTGCAACTGCAGGGGTACTTGAGCATCTATGGCTCTTGCATATTGAAGATGCTAATGGTCGTGTAAATTAGTCCTAATCGGGTATTTATATCACAGTAAGACGTCAGTGCTACCCTGCATTCTGCCACGTAAAACTGCTTGGGGCCAACGACACCACCCGCCACTACCAGGTTGGTGTTTTACTTTTATATGAAAGTCCGTCGATGTAACTGCGTATTGATTTAATCTTAACTCATTTCGCCCGAGGTACGAAATACCCACATTTTCCAGTTATCCTCTTAGTACTGCATAAAGATTCAGGAGACAGATCGATCATGATAGTTCACGGGTGGTGGCAGAATTGCTTGGCGCCTAAAGGCGCCAAGCTATTTTGCCCACCACCCTTGTGAACTATCATGGTCGAGCCGTGTCTTGCTGTGGTGTGTCGCGGGCAGAATGAGTTACAGAGGGGATTTTTATATTTCCTAAATTTGATATGCGGTATGTGGAGTTTTAACCCATTACATCCTGAGGCTGATTTAAAAAAAAAAGAAGAAAAGATTGCTTATGGCCCTGTGACGGCTACATTGCAGATTTGGAGACAGATCAATTATTTTAGTTCAAGGGTAGGTGCCGGAATAGCTTGGCGCCTAAGGCGCCAAGCTATTCCTGCACCACCCTTGAACCATTATAGTAAACTTAATTTGAAGCAATAGAGTATCGGAATGAAAAGGGTTTAACTGACACAAAAAAAAAGAAAAAAAGAGCTCAGACTGTGGTCTAAATGAAGTCGAGGCTTTGCCCTACTTACGCAGCACAATGCGAGAATTCGACAGAGCCGGGATACAACTTGACGTAAAAGCGCCAAGCTAATCTGGCACTACCCTTGAATAATCATGGTCGACCCATCTCCTGCTGTAGTGCGTCAGGGCTGAATGGGTTAAATGGACCAAGAGTAGACAGAAATATATGCCCCAGAAAAAAAGAGAACCCCCCCCCCCCCCCTCCACTGTGTGGCTGACCAGGGTGACACTGGCATCTACAAATGAGGTAACTCCATCCAAGTCCATCATGGCAGACCCGGTTCGTTCCTAGCTTCCCTTGCTGGTTCGCTCCTTGCTTCCTTTGCTGGTTCGCTCCTTGCTTCCTTTGCTGGTTCGCTCCTTTGCACGTTCGACCGTGCACTCAATCATTCGCGCATTTGTTCTTCGTTCACCCATTCATTCATTGCTAGCTCGCTTTGCTGTTCTGCCTTCTTCATTTCCTCTCAGTTCAATGTTGAACTGTAACTGAGGCTGCTGCAGTCAGCTCTGGCCAAATCCAGGGAAAAAGGACGGGCTTGTTCCATAGCATGTCCGTTGAAAGGTCCTGGTAAATCAAAGTGGCACAGTTGCAATGCGCCTCAATTGATCAGTGTTCAGGTCGTACGCCATAGGCAATAGATTCCCCTGTCCCCCATAACCCGCCCGTCAGGGCCGTCCATTATCACTTCGGTGCCGTGGACGTTAAACCCGGAATCCGGAATTAACCAGCTCTTGCCGCTAAACCCGCCACCGGTGAGACATCGCGGCAACATCCACCCCGAAGTGGCGTAGATCCCGTGACTGTGTCTGGGGGGTTGATTTTCTTTGTTTTGTTTCTCTTGTGGGGGGGTGGGGGGGGGGGGGGGGAGAGAGACGCCCTAAGCTCGTGATTGGCGTTGTTCCGACTATTCTCGTCAGTGATTCGTGATTGCAATTTGTTGATGGTGAAAGACGAAGGGGTCGTCGTCGAACGTGAAACCCCAAATTCTGTGTGTCCTTGAGCCGTTGTCCGTGATCCTTTGTCCTTGAGCCGTTGTCCGTGATCCTTTGTCCTTGAGCCGTTGTCCGTGATCCTTTGTCCTTGAGCCGTTGTCCGTGATCCTTTGTCCTTGAGCCGTTGTCCGTGATCCTTTGCCCTTGAGCCGTTGTCCGTGATCCTTTGTCCTTGAGCCGTTGTCCGTGATCCTTTGTCCTTGAGCCGTTGTCTGAGCCGTTGTCCGTGATCCTTTGTCCTTGAGCCGTTGTCCGTGATCCTTTGTCCTTGAGCCGTTGTCCGTGATCCTTTGTCCTTGAGCCGTTGTCCGTGATCCTTTGTCCTTGAGCCGTTGTCCGTGATCCTTTGTCCTTGAGCCGTTGTCCGTGATCCTTTGTCCTTGAGCCGTTGTCCGTGATCCTTTGTCCTTGAGCCGTTGTCCGTGATCCATTGTCCGTGATCCGTTTGATTTTCTGGCCAGTTGAAGAACTAGTGCTGCTGAGAAAGCATTGCCTCAGCATCACAGCACCCCCCCCCCCCCCCCCCCCCTTCGCCTCTCCTTTTCAGCCAGTGAGAGAGGGCATTATGAAAGCAGTATCTTCTCTCTTTATCGCCCCTTTCCATCGTGAAACGTGAATACTGTGTTTTGGGGATTCACGGTGATTCGTGAATCGCGCAGTACTGTGAATCTGTGATAGTACACCCCCCCCCCCCCCACACACACACACACACGCACATACACATATCCCTCCTCCTCCGTACCGCCCCGCCCCCCCCCCCCCACCTCCGTCAAGAACACATCACTAACAAGAGACATAAATCCTCATGAGCCCCCGCGACTGCGGTAAGTTAGCGCGACTGCGGTAAGTTAGCGCGACTGCGGTAAGTTAGCGCGACTGCGGTAAGTTAGTGCGACTGCGGTAAGTTAGCGCGACTGCGGTAAGTTAGCGCGAATGTGGTAAGTTACCGCGACTGTGGTAAGTTAGTGCGACTGCGGTAAGTTAGCGACTGCGGGAAGTTAGTGCGACTGCGCTAAGTTAGTGCGACTGCGGGAAGTTAGCGCGACTGCGGTAAGTTAGCGCGAATGCGGTAAGTTACCGCGACTGTGGTAAGTTAGTGCGACTGCGGTAAGTTAGCGACTGCGGGAAGTTAGTGCGACTGCGCTAAGTTAGTGCGACTGCGGGAAGTTAGTGCGACTGCGGGAAGTTAGCGCGACTGCGGGAAGTTAGTGCGACCGCGGGAAGTTAGCGGTGCGACAGCGGGAAGTTAGTGCGACAGCGGGGGCTCATGAGGATTTATGTCTCTTGCAGATGGGTAGCGTTCGCCTTGCCCGGCCCGACATTTACGAAGTTAAAAGCAAACGAACGAAGGTGAAAGTAGTTGCAATCGGACACGGTGCTGAGTGTGCTCGTATATATATATATATATATATATATATATATATATATATATATATATATATATATATATATATATATTATATATATATATATATATATATATATATATATATATATATATATATATATATATATATATATAATATATATATATATATATATATATATATATATATATATATATATATATATATATAATAATAATAATAATAAGAGTACTTTATTATCTCAAAAAGAGAAATTCTTTTTGCCACCTCAGGTGCAACTCGCAATCACACACACTCACACGACAGTTTTAAAACAAATGGACAATGGCTCGGGACGGGTGAAGCCCGTCGCCAAGGCGTCTAATGGCCGGCGCCAGCGGCCCCAACCCGACCTGAACCTCCCTAACACAAGCAAACTAAAAACGGTTTTATCTTAGTCAATCTCTATAACACATAATATAATGTTTTTAAACTTTCTGCTTGGCTGAGACTAGTTACACAAATAACAAAAATACGCACACAAAAAAAAAGACGAATACTTTCACAGTTGCTACCTGGGGGCCCGTCGCCATAAGAACAGCGCCGGCTATTAGACAGTCGCTCCGGCATAAACAGTCACCACCTTAATTATAACTTAACTGGCATATAACTTCATAGTCATTGTCAAAGCAATAGTAGTAGGACTACATCATTAACGTAAAAGCAGTCCAAAATGGTTTCTAAAGAGTACACACTGGCAGGCTGTTCAGTAAGAAACAGTCGCTGCGTCTGGGAGGTGTCTGTCATCACATCATTCGGCTGGAATGTGAGGCCTGAAGCTTGCTGGTATTCGCTTCGTCGAATGCACTAGCGCTATTCCCTAGGCAGTGATGTTGAGCGTGGCGTGCGGGGAAGAGCCACTCCCGAGATGATGAAAGGGGAGAAAAGCACGTTGGTTGTATTGCCACCGCATAACGCGCGCTGTTCTTCTAAAATCCACATGGTACAGCAAGAATCTGCGTGTATCAACTCCCAGCATCGCACAGCGGATAAAATCCAATTAACAATTATTGCACATCAAATTGCCAAAAGTCATCAAAAAGAAAAGAAATATATATAGACCTTGCTCGTTTGCGCGAAATCAGCGACACGGACGAATCCAACCCTAGCTTGTAGATAAGATGACATACGGTACGTGTGGACGGTTAAACCCAGATCATAGCAGGTCAAGTGACGTTTGATAGTGCCGATTATCTTAGCGCGATACTCGTTATGGACAAGAAACAATTGAACTGAAGAGCGGCGATACACGGCCGACACAGACTTCGGTCCAGAAAACACAATGCAAGCGCCGCTCCCTTTTCAGGGACCAAAAACGGGGACGTGGCAGCTAAACAGTAGTGCCTGCGGTGGGGCTGCGGTCTGGAGCATATCTACCGTTACAGTCCGAGGGCAGTGTCAGATTAGCTTGGCGCCTGTGCTGACACGCATGTGGTGTGAACGGCGCAAAGGCGAGTGGGCGGTTTTCGGAGCGAGCTAGCGCCAAGCCGCGAAAAACAAACCAATATTCGACGGTTATTTCAAACACTTTTCTGCCGAGAACGTGTGTTACTAAATGGTCTTAGGTTTATTTAGCGTATTAGACCTCCTGGCGACATACATTCAATATTCTATTTAGTTTTTTTTTAGTTTTATTTTTTCCACATGCAGTGCAGGCGGGGGGTGTAGGGGGCTCTGGATAGAGGTAGCACCTTTGCTGTTCGGCAGCTGCGTCCTACATAGGACGGACGGGCATCACTGGTCCTCATCCATCTCCTTAATCTCTCACGTGCTGGCTCCAAGCGCCACACCCTGGCAAACCACCTCAGCTGGTGGGCTAAACCACGTGAGGGGGTGGTGTTCACATTGCACCACTAGGCGGATGAGCTGTTTCTGACAGCCAACGGCTAGAGGACGGAGGAGATCAGGTTGGATCCAACGGCCAAATATGGGGGAGTAAACCCTTCAAATCAGGAGTGGAGCCCCGAAGGCAGACAGCTGCCTGTATTCACGCACTGTTCTGGCAGCTCCTGCAGCCAAACTGGTGCCAAACGTACTGCTTTGCATTCCTTTGGATACATCAGCGAGGCCGAGAGGGGGATCTTGACGACTGGGCACCCCAGGATCTCCATACACTTCGCCCAGGCTTGCGCCCTGGAGAGGTCACTCCAGTGACTGACCCAGCAAGCGCATATACTCCATTGTCTTCCGAGACAGGATGCCAAACGCAGGCACGTCCTGAGAAAGCCTTGTTGCCGTCGGGACGTTAAGCAATGTACAAACGCCGTGAAGGAGTGAACGCGATCCATCTGCAAGAGGCTTAGATCCTCATGAGCCCCCGCGACTGCGGGGGCTCATGAGGATCTACGCCTCTTGCTGGGACCAATCTGAATCAATGTTCCAAGGACGGTTGTAGCCTTTGGTAATTGAATGAACCAAGATTTCAGAACAGTCCAGGCCCATAATAAACAGTACATTAACAGTTACTGATCCAAAGTATTGAACTATTAAAAAAAAGCCACCAAAAACAACAAGAACGACAACAACAACAAACACACACACACACATGTCGTGCGGTTCTTGGAAACTCGATTCTACTCGGATGTACGGTTCTGGAAAGAATAAGAATTCGAATTTTCTCCGAGAATCGTCCACTCGCCTTTGCCTCTAAACGACGTGAAATGTACAGGCGCCAAGCTAATCATATACTGCCACTACCTTTGGACTGACACGCTTCTTGAGCTGCAAACGCAAAGCTTATTTAGCTCAAACACTACCTCGACGCTGCCACGGTCTTTCGTGATTCAACCTCCCATTACCAGCGCGAGTCAGAATCCGGATGGGGTTGGTTGGTTAGTTCGGGTTTAACGTCTACAGCACCGAGGTGATCATGGACGTCCCTGACAATCGGGTTATGGGGGACAGGGAAATCTATTGCCTATTGAGTACGACCTGAACACTGATCAACTCAGGTGCACTGCAACTGTGCCACTTTGATTTACCAGGACCTATCAACGGACATGCTATTGAGCAAATCCGTTTGTTCCCCCTGGATTGCGAGTCCAGCTACCGGGGCCGGGACGAGATTCGAACCCATGACCCGGCGATTCCCTTCGCTCTCCTGCTCCGACGTTTAACCGCCTGAGCTATTTCGGACTCATCCGGATGGGGCAGATCTAGAAATAATTTATCTAGCATTGTGGGAAAGACGCACTCAGCTATGTCAAGGCAATCGCAGACTAAAAACACACTTGTTGGGTCCCAACCTCGGCGTCGACCCAAACTCGGCCAGAGTGATATATACTGCTCAAAAATAGTAAGGTACATTAACTTTTCAGCTTGAATTAATACAAGTTGTCAGAATGGGTATAATCAGTAATGGTTATATTAGTGATTAGCCATCCCAATGGCCTACAATTTCACAACATTAATGTGACATATAGTGCTCACAAAAAATAAGGGACGTCATAATTTCAGCTTGAATTACTAAAATGTCGGGGAAAAAACTTACATCTGCAAACTGCAGTCACCTTTTTCGGTCTGATTAATGTTTAAACTTTTTGGAGGGACATTTTAATAATTCAAGATAAAAGTAATACATCCTTTACTTAATGTGAGCACTATATGTCACATAAATGTTGAGAAATTGTAGGCCAGTGTGATGGCGAATCACTGATATACCCGTGATTATTCCGATCCTGAGGACTTTTAGTAATTGAAGCTGAAAAGTTAATACACCTTATTATTTGTAAGCAGTATATGTCACATATTTGGGCAGTGGGCAGATGTTCACATCTGCACGGGACATACGGACGACCCCGCCCTCCACGAGTCGCCTGCTGCCTTGCAGACCTGGCCGCTTGGCTGCGGAAAGGCTAAGGGAGGAAACCCCTGACATCAAAGCCCCCGTGTCTCCGGGGAAGGCTTTTGAGCCAGAGACTAGGACAAGGACAGTCTGATATAAAACCTACGACCCGAGGACCTCGATGCCATCGTCCCAGCTTGCTAGGCCATGGCAGATGAACCAAGGGTTTAAAGGGTGGGGCCAGTACTGCGCACACTGCACTCCACCAAAAAGCTCCACCGCGCAGGCTTTAGGAAACGTCCACGGACCATGACACTGACCATTCCAAGTCCTGTAGCGACGGGCGAGGGGCGAAACGGCAGGTGAAAGATGTCACTGGAAGCCGCAGTCTCAAACCTGCATGCAGGCGGTTCAGGATATTGGTCGCCTGATGTTGACCTGGGGATGACAACATCACTCGGCACACCCTGAACGACCAAGCAGCCTTCTCTAGGGACAGCACTGCTTGCTCCACACGGAGAGGGGCCTAGAAAAGGTGGCCTAACCAAAGCTCGTCCCCTCGCAACCCCAGTTGGCTAGCCGCGGTCAACGGGCATCTTCTCCTGCGGTCAAAAAACAAGAAAGAATAACGGATCCACTCTCATGACGACCACGACCGGACTCAACGTAGCATGCTGGAACGTCCGAACCATGCTCGACAAAGCAGACAGCGGACGCCCTGAACGTCGCTCCGCCCTCATTGCCCATGAATTGCGGAGGTTAAACATCGACATCGCCGCGCTCAGCGAAGTACGCCTTCCGGACGAAGGCAGCCTCCAAGAACTTGGTGCTGGGTACACACTCTACTGGTCAGGCAGGCCTGCATCAGAAAGACGGCTCTCAGGCGTGGGTTTCATGGTCAAGACATCCATTGCGACTAAGCTGGAAAACCTACCAACGGGCCACTCCGACCGCATCATGTCCATGCGCCTCCCACTGAGACACCAGCAACACGTCACCCTTCTCAGTGTGTACTCCCCAACCCTCCTGGCAGAGCCTGCTGAAAAGGACAAATTTTACACTGACCTGCGCAGCCTCCTACAGAGTACCCCTGCAGACGACAAAGTCGTCATCCTTGGCGACTTCAACGCCAGAGTGGGCCAGGACTCTGAAGCCTGGAAAGGAGTCCTCGGCAAGCATGGCGTGGGGAACTGCAATGACAATGGCCGCCTACTGTTGGAGTTCTGTGCGGAGCAGCAACTGGTCATCACCAACACTACTTTTCAGCAAAAGGACAGTCGAAAGACCACCTGGATGCATCCTCGCTCCAAGCACTGGCACCTTATCGACTATGTCCTAGTGCGTCAGAGGGACCGCAGTGACGTCCTCCTCACCAGAGTGATGCCCAGCGCAGAGTGCCACACTGACCACCGCCTTGTCCGCTGCAAACTCAGGCTCCACTTCAAGCCAAAACCCAAGAAATGGGGGCCCCCCAAGAAAAAGCTTGATGTTGCCAGCCTTCAGCGTGACGATGTGAAAGCTGCCTTTCAGACAGATTTACAGCGCAGGCTCAAAGACACAGCGGACCCAGTAGACTCCTCCCCTGAAACACTTTGGGAACAACTGAAAACTGCTATTGCAAAATCCTCTGCAGAAGTCTTGGGTTTCGCCAGAAAGAAGAACAAAGACTGGTTTGACGAAAACGATGTAGAGATCCAGGAACACCTAGCAAAAAAAAGAGCCGCCCATCAGGCCCACCTAGCCCAGCCTTCCTGCCCTGTGAAGAAGTCTGCCTTCCGCCTCGTCTGCAGCAGTCTCCAGCGCAAGCTCAGAGATCTCCAGAATGAGTGGTGGACCAGACTTGCACAGAGGACCCAGCTTTGTGCTGATAATGGTGACTACAGGGGCTTCTACGAAGCACTGAAAGCAGTGTATGGCCCCAGGCACCTGGTACAAAGTCCCCTGCGAAGCGCGAATGGCCAGGCACTCCTCACAGATAATACCTCCATCTTGAACCGCTGGTCGGAATACTTTCAGAGCCTCTTCAGCGCTGAGCGCACTGTTCAAGAAGCAGTCGTCCTACAAATCCCACACCTCCCAGTAAAGGTTGAATTGGACGAACCGCCCACCGCTGAAGAGACCCTCACAGCCATCCACCAGCTCAAGAGTGGCAAAGCAGCAGGCATTGATGGAATACCGCCAGAGATCTGGAAACATGGAGGCACAGCACTGCACAACAAGCTCCATGACCTCTTTCTCTGCTGCTGGGAGGAAGGAACACTACCAAAAGATCTCCGTGACGCAGTCGTTACCACCCTGTACAAGAACAAAGGCGAGAAGTCTGACTGTTCCAACTATCGGGGAATTACCCTGCTGTCCATTGCTGGGAAAATCCTTGCAAGGCTGCTCCTGAATCGGCTGGTACCTGCCATCGCTGAAGACCAACTCCCAGAGGGCCAGTGTGGCTTCAGAGCA
>BTPG01000001.1:132929127-132995137 GCA_036245525.1 Semisulcospira habei | reverse complement strand
TACACTGTCTTGGGTGCCGGCTGATGGAGGACCTCTGTCTTTTTCAGACTGACCTCGAGTCCAAAGAACAGGAGCACCACCGATATGGTCTTTGTGCTGAGACAGCTACAGGAGAAGTGCCGCGAGCAGAACAAAGGGCTGTACGTAACATTTGTCGACCTAACAAAAGCGTTCGACACTGTGAGCAGGCAAGGCATGTGGCAGATCCTGGAGCGACTTGGCTGTCCCCCAAAGTTCCTCAACATGATTGTCCAGCTACACGAGGACCAGCAAGGCCAGGTCAGACTCAACAATGACCTCTCAGAACCATTCCCTATTCTCAACGGCGTAAAGCAGGGCTGCGTGCTGGCACCGACCCTCTTCACCATCTTTTTTAGCATGATGTTGAAGCAGGCCACAGTGGACCTCGATGATGACGATGCAGTGTACATCAGGTATCGTCTCGATGGCAGCCTGTTCAACCTCAGACGACTGCAGGCCCACACGAAAACCCTAGACCAACTGATTCGTGAGCTGCTTTTTGCTGATGATGCTGCCCTCGTTGCACCAACCCACAGAGAGAGCCACTGAAGCGCATCACGTCTTTGCTTAGCAGATGCTGCCCAGCTCTTTGGGACTCGAGGTCAGTCTGAAAAGACAGAGGTCCTCCATCAGCCGGCACCCAAGACAGTGTATCACCCTCCTCACATACTCAATTGGCGAGTCTGAACTAAAGTCAGTGCAACAGGTTTTACCTTACCTTGGCTGCATTTCACGTCGTGAAGCCAAGTGGACAAGGAGCTTGACAGCAGGCTGGCAAAAGCGAAACAGTGTTTCGGGCGACTTTTCAAGCGGGTGTGGCACAATCAACAGCTGAAAAACAGGCACCTAGATTCAGCGTGTACAGAGCTGGGGTCTAACTCACACCCTGCTGTATGGTACGAGTCCTGGGCCCTCTACCGCAGAAACTACGACTCTCGAACGCTTCCACCAGCGCTGCTGCCGTACCATCGATGGGCATTACTGGAGTGACTATGTCACCAAGTCGAGGTCCTTGAACAGGCTGAAAACTGTGAAGCATCGAGGCTTTGCTGCTGCGGACACAGCTCCGCTGGGCGGTGGCATGTCCCCAGGATGGAGGTTCATAGCCTACCAAAGATCACCCTGTTCGGCGAGCTTGCTAATGGACCGTGACAGAGGGGGCACCAAAGAAGAGAACAAAGACTGTCTCAAGGAGTAGTCACCTTAGTGCTGCCAAATCGACCACCAACAGAGTGGTCTTCGCTTGCTGCGGACCGTGACACCTGGCGCCTCACATTTTCAAGGCAGCTGTCCTCCTGGAGGACTCTCGCATGAGCTTAGCCTTAAGGACAAGCGGCTCAGGAGACAAAATCTGAGATGCCGCAGTCAGAACCTGGACAGACCTTCCCCCTGCAGCAATGCGGTTCGAACCTGCTGGTCTCGGATTGGCATCCGCAGCCACGAAATGCCTGAAGACGTCTGTGGGGCAACTCCTATTTAAAATCTTCGTTCGTCGACAGTACAAGCAAAGGAGAGGGGGGGGGGAGGGGGGGGGAGGGGGAATTTTATGTCACTGTGACCAAGGTTGGGTCGACGCCGAAGTTGGGACCCAACACACTCCACTGAAATACATTTTCCCGATGAACATTTCCCAATCAAAGCCCGCAAGAGACATAGATCCTCATGAGCCCCCGCAAATGCGGGGGCTCATGAGGATCTGTGTCTCTTGCGTATGTCTAATGGAAGTTGAATGCAGTGAAAAACACAGGCTTAAAATAGCGAGAGAGAAAAAGATTAAGAGCGATATCTGCTGTAATGAACCATGGACAACTTTTGTTTTTTTAATCACTGATGCTATCGCATAATTGATGCAACAACAATAACACACAAAGGGGGTGATTCCAAAAAGGTCGCGTTTCTTTCGCTCGAGAATATACTGGATTATCAATATGATGCGGTTGCCATTTTGTACAAAATAAGTTCATTTTAGTTATTCGAGGCCCATGCACTCGAAAAGGCCCATGCGCGCTCCAGCCGAACGCTGTCCCTGTTGATAACTCACCAACGCCGCTCCTGTTTGACTATGCCATATCTCTGTACGCACCAAACCATGGAGAGACAGCTATTTATCCAAAACAACGGCCTATACGTAGCAATATTGATGAGCACGTGATACTTTCAGTTGGTATTCAGTCAAGTTGTTCTTTGACAACAAAAATGAATACTGCAGGGCCGGATACAGGGGGAGGGGGGCCCGGGGGGGCCGGGGGGACCATGCCCCCCCTTCCCCCATAAAAACTACAACATAAAACTTTGATACACTGAAGGATGATCTTTGCTCAACTTGGTGAAAACAACAAAATAAAGCCATACTCAAAACAATCAAAACTCTGCTTTAGGTGTCTGTTTCAGGTGGTTAATTTCTCCAAACATTTTTTGGGCCCCCCCAAAAAAAAAAACAAAAAAAAACCAACAACATGTAAGTGATCCGGCCCTGATTATACTACTGTAATATAAACACCCCAAGTCCCCAAGTCGGTTGAATAGTTTGGAATTTGAATTGAAGAATACACACATCGGCTCATCTGACATGCATCAACCATGCTAGTTTTAAGGGTGGTGCCAGAATGACTTGGCCGGCGCCGACTCTGAGCAGGGCTATTCTGGCACTACCACCCTCATCAGTTCAGACCAGAAGGGTGGCAGCCAAAAGCGTGAAATTCAAAGAACATCTAAACAGAGAAAAGAAACACGCTTAGAATAGACAGTCACAACACAGTTTATTCGTAATATCAATTGGCGTCACCTTAACCCCTATACCGCCACTGATCGTACACTGTCCGTCTGTCCGTCTGTCCGTCCGAAATCTGCGTCGGTTCAACGGGAAAGAGGTGCGGCCGCTCCACGAACAATGGACACAAAGTGCTTTCAGCAAGAGGTATAGATCCTCATGAGCCCCCCGCAATTGCGTGGGCTCATGAGGATCTATACCTCTTGTAGTTGTGTGGCGTCCATTTCTTGCTCGGCGGTGAAGGCGTTACAACTTTTTTTTTCTCTTCAAAACATACATACAAACAAAAGCAGTTTGCAAGTAATATTTTCAGTTTCTTTCCCTTCATGTGTATCTCCGTATCATTTCTTCGGGAGTGTCAACCCTGGCGCCGCCCTAGAACTATCACGGTCCATCTGTCTCCTGCTGTGATGTGTCAGGACTGTGTGGGTGAGAATGTGTTTGAAGTGCGGCCACATCACGACCGCCATCCTAATAATTTGTCCCTTTTTTTTTTTTTTGTTTTTTGTTTTGTTAAACAGACTTTCAGGAACAAAACAAAATGGCTTACCCTACCGCAGTCACAAAACAGGTAAGTCAACAAAATTGTATGGCGTCTGACAGCCTGTCTGTCTGTCTGTCTGTCTGTCTGTCTGTCTGTCCATCTGAAGTGTGGAAGCACGAGACCTGTCCGTGTTATATATAACCGATTTCGTGACTGTGTCAGTAATACTGAGGATGGCCATGTTCGTGCTATTTTATGCTCAACAAACTCCAGACAAAATAAAGAAAAAGAAAGAAAAAAAGGACGCCTGCCAAACGCGTAAAATGCGATAACCCTTTCAGTGTCGAGAAAATCTGAAAACCACCCATCTGCAAGAGGCAAAGATCCTGATGAGCCCCCGCAGTCTTGGGGGCTGATGAGGATCCATGCCTCTTGCTGACAGCACTTTGAATCCATGTTCCTAGGAAAAGCGAGGACATGTTGCTGTGGAATTAACACAAGGTTGAGGACATGTTGCTGTGGAATTAACACAAGGTTGAGGACATGTTGCTGTGGAATTAACACAAGGTTGAGGACATGTTGCTGTGGAATTAACACAAGGAACACAATCTGCGTCAGCTAGCACTGAACGGGTTAATATTATTAACCCTTCAGCCCTGACGCACTACAGCAGGAGATGGGTCGACCACGATCATTCAAGAGCAGTGCCAGATTACTCACAAACCAGATAGGTGAGGCTAGCGCTGACAGTGTCGGCGCCAAACTAATCTGGCACTGCCCTTGAATGATCATGGTCGATCCATCTCCTGCATCTGGTGCAGAGCCATTAGATGACGCCTCCCAAAATTTGGGAAATGCGGCCGTCCGGCTGAAGAAGGTGACAAAGCAATACACCTTGAAACGAACCAAAAAAAAAAAAAAAAAAAAAAGAAACGTTGGAAAAAAAAAGGGCGCTCACCAGTTTGCAAAATGTTTTGCATTGTTAGGTTCTTGACAGCAAAATGTCGTAGACTTTCTTAATCGCATCACAGCCGAGAAAATGTCAACATGATCCATCTGCAAGAGGCAGGGATCCTCATGAGCCCCCGCAGTCGCACTAACTTACCGCAGTGGCGGGGGCTCATGAGGATCTACGCCTCTTGCTGAGGCCGAGTTTGTGTCCAAACCCTTTCAAAAGCGGGGAATCTTTTGCGTTGAGAAGGCAAAGGTTAAATACTAACTGCGTCTATTGGCAGGGAAGGGCAGGGGCGGATCCGGAGGGAGGGTGATTCCAGGGGTTCCGGACTCACCCCCCCCCCACCCAAACCCGTCACCTCCCCCCCCCCCACCCCTCGACCGAAAATTCTGTAATATGCTATAACAAAGTCCCTTTTTGGGGTGTTTAGACCCCCCTTCCCCCCCCCTCCCCACATACACCCCCCATCTCTCTGTTTGATTTTTTTTTTTGGTAGAGTTTCAACACACACACGCTCCCCCCCCCCCTTTCTTTGTTTGATATTTCGGCGATTGGTGACATTGTTCACACACACACACACACACACACACACACACACACACACACACACACACACACACACACACACACACACACACACACACACAGACGCCTTGTCCCTCTACCCCCCACCCCCACCCACTTAGAGGTAACTGATCCGCCCCTGAAGGTGTTAATCCCCTGACCGCTGCTGGTCATGCCGTTTAGTGGAAAGACACGTATAGCTAGTTACAAGAGCCGGTATGGCTAGTAGCGGGCCATGCCGTTTAGTGGAAAGACACGTATAGCTAGTTACAAGAGCCGGTATGGCTAGTAGCGGGCTATGCCGTTTAGTGGAAAGACACGTATAGCTAGTTACAAGAGCCGGTATAGCCAGTAGCGGTCAAAGGAGTCAGCGCGTGTCTTTGTTGTCGGTCATTCTCTTGTTGCTGTCTTTGTTGTTTTCGTCGTGTAGCCGGAGGGCATGGGAGGCGTGAACCAGAGAATGTGGAGCTCGGGTACCTTCAGCTGTTTCGACGACATGGGTTCATGTGAGCCTGTCTGTGTCTGTCCGTTTTCTGTCTGTATGTGTGCATGTCTTTATGCACGTTGGTGTATATGTTTGTTGGTTTGTCTGTCGGCATTTGTGTCTGTCGCGTGCTTATGACACGGGTTCGTACGTTTGATATTTATTTGTATTTATTTTGTTTAGTTGTACGACGTAATACTGATGATGCTACTTTAGCTGTCTGACCGATACGTAGGTTTCTGTGCCTGGACGCTTCTGGTTGGTCAACGTTTGTCTGAAAACCTCTTGAGTTACAGTGATTTCCTTCTTGTCTTACAGCCCTTGATTAGTCTTTTTTAAGTCCCTTCCTTTTAGAGAAGGGACTTTTTAGGATGGATCGCAGTGGGGAGAATGTAATAGCATGTCCATGGTGTCAAAGGCGGGCAGGCCGGCCTACAGTCTGACAAATGAAGTAACAAGATACAAATTACGTCATGTCTACTTACGCTAACCTCGCAGCTGAACGTACATTAGGCCGCGTTAAGCGGACGTATGTGCGTATCTGTGTATGTATGTATGTATGTGGTGTGTGTGTGTGCGTGTGTGTATGTGTGTGTGTGTGTGCGTGTGTGTGTGTGCGTGCGTGCGTATGTATGTAAACAAGAGAATCTGGCCGATATTACTGTACACACAAGCTTGAAACCTGGCGAAATACTTTATTAAACGCGTCGACGAGAGCCTCCGAGCATATTGTAATTGAACATCTCATTGAAGACATAAACAACCGTTTATAGGAAGTCAGTTGACCCAGATTAGAGTCCGTAATTTGTGTCACATTTACTTGAAATTCTGGATATAGTTAGTTTGGAGAAAGACATTGGAAGAGTTTGTTAGCCAGCTTTGTCACACACACACACACACACACACACACACACACACACACACACACACACACACACACACACACACACACACACACACACACACACACACACACACACACACACACACACACACACACATCGTCGCACTTTCAGAAGAGCATGCAGGTCACCCGATATAGCTAGTTTGGAGAAAGACATTGGATGAGTTCGTAAGCCAGATTTGTACCCTTTCAACTTCTTTAGTAAAAAATATTTCTTTTCAGAAAAAATTAAAAGAGTAAAAAAAATTACTTCTAGAGTGGCTGCGACATAAAAGAAGCAACTCCGCCACCACGAAAACATTGACACTAAACATACATATGACGCAAATATCTCTCTCTCTCTCTCTCTCTCTCTCTCTCTCTCTCTCTCTCTCTCTCTCTCTCTCTCTCTCTCACTCACTCACTCTCTCACACACACACACACACAAGCATGCGCGCATCTCCAGGAGGCATAGATCCTCAAGCGCCCTCCGGGCGCATTACTAAGGATCTATGCCTCTTGGAGATGTTTGGAGCGCGCGCATGCACGCACTAACACGCACACACACATTGGCGCGGCTTTCAGAAGAGCATGCAAGTGATCCGTATACTTAGTATATCATGTTGCTAAAGAAATCCGAGTCCAGTGGCACGATGAGACGTTACAACTGGTAACTTCCTTGGCTGCAGTGGATGGCCATGTCTTCTTCTGTGCTCTGACATGCCCTTTGCACTCCACAGTGCACTGCTGACCCGCCCTCTTGGTCGTTGAACCTAGATTGAGTTTCCTCCGCCCAGTTGGCCGGTGACAGACTTTGCATGCTAGGACGAGCAAGTCCTGCCTCACCAAGGGTTTGAGACCCCCGGTTTCCCCTCACCTGGTTTAGCCAGCCAGTCGAAGCTGTTGCCCGTGGTGTGGCCGCTGATGCGGCATGCTGCAGCTACGTGGAGCCACAAGTGAGAGTTGAGTGTCAAAGTGGGAAACTATACTGCTGGACTACTCTCTAACCTTCGAGAGACGACTTGTCCCCCCATTATAGGTGAAACCCCCTCCTTGAATACTCCAGACACTCTAAATTTCTGCGGCCGAGAGGGTGGGGTTGCTCCAGCGCAACAGATTCTCCACAAAAATCTCCTTCACGCGCAAATTTTGTGCATGGATCTTCACCAAATCTGCTTCTTCATCTTCTTTTTCTTCTGCCTTCTCCAGAAGCCCTGCGGCGATGGGGAAGGGGCGAACCGACAGGTAGAGGTTACTACTGGAAGTCGTAGCTCCGAACCTGCACGTAGGCGGCCTGTGGACCAGTGGTCGCTCTTCCTTGTACCAGGGGCAGCAGGGAAGTTCGGCAGCATCCCAGGCGACTGAGCAGCCCTCTTCAGGACAGCACTGCTCACCCTAGTAAGAGAGGGAACTAGAAAAGGTGTTCCAAAAATTGCCTGCCCTACACAAACCGGTCAGCTTACCGCGGCTGGCGGTTTAACCCTTTTATGCGGTCGAAAAGAAAAACAAAGAAAGAAACGTATTCTCGGTACGTGGAACGTACGAACCCTGTTGGACAGAGATCAGACGCAGAGACCGCACAAAAGAACAGCCCTCATAGCCAGGGAGCTGGCGAGAAACTTGAAGCACAAGCACAAGACAGATCTGGCTGGCGTGCCGCCACCAGGAAAGCCTGCACGCTCTTTGAACACAATCGGCGCGAACGGATCACCAGTGCCAGAGCTCGCAGAAAGACAGCGTCGACTCTCCCCACAGCTACGTTCCAGTGCCCCCATTGCCCTCGCAGGTGTGGCTCCAGGATTGGCTTGGCCAGCCACACCCGCACTCACAAATAGAAGTCATGCACAATGACGACATAATCGGCTTTCGATGGTCTACCCATTAGCTAGGTAAAGTCAACCTGCTCTCACACAAATTATAGCAAGACTGAAATTGTACCGTGAAATTCTAGTTTTGTCACCATTTTCTCAAGCCAATGAAGCGAAAGTGAAACTCATATCACCTAAAATATAAACTAAAAATTACGTCATGACAAATGACGTTTGACAAACCAATGACGTGTATGTCCTGCGACCCTTATAGAGAGCTCACTGACGCATTGGTTGATCTGCGAGATTCAGGTCAAAGACAAAAGGAAGAGACCCTTGACAGCGAGGACAGCTGTCATATAGAAAGGACTTTGTGAGTTATGGTTCATCCATCTTGTTTTCAATTTGCCTCGAAGTATGTGACTGGTCAAATAAATGTATTTCTCTTGTACTCTCTTATTGCTCAATTTTATTTGTCTGAAAGCGTCTGGTTGGTCAATGATTTTGTGGTGAAATCAAATCTTGGTCATTTCTTCTCGTCTTGGCGTCTGTGATCATTTTATTTATTTTGTGTCTTGAAATGTCTTGTTGTCCAATTGTTCTGTCCCAACAGGTGTGATCGGCACGTTTTGTCCCATAGTTCTGAGCGTGCGCCTGGCTATCGATCTGGGCGAGTCGGCCTGTGTCCCCTTCTGTGTACCTGGCTCTCTCATCACCATGAGGACCAAGCTCCGAACCTTGCACAACATCCAGGTAACGGCGGTCACTCACGCGAGAAGTTACAGTTGGACGACGTCACACACAGTGCCCCCTCCCTTTCCCCCTAGCCCCCCCCCCTTTTCAGTCTCTGGAAACAAACTGAACTACTGCCAAAGAGCAATTACAAACAAATAATAGAATCCCAATGCGCAAAAGGCCATCAGGCCTTGTATTGGGATAGAGAAGAAGAAAACGTTTGGTCGTTTGTATAAATCCTCATCATTCCAGAGAATCTCTCTCTCTCTCTCTCTCTCTCTCTCTCTCTCTCTCTCTCTCTCTCTCTCTCTCTCTCTCTCTCTCTCTCTCTCTATGTAGTAGTAGATGTAGCAACGGCAAGTTTGAAAACTGGTCCTGTTATCAATAACTTCTACCGTTGGAAAATAAAGGTTCATTGTTCATTGTTCATTGTTCTCTCTCTCTCTCTCTCTCTCTCTCTCTCTCTCTCTCTCTCTCTCTCTCTCTCTCTCTCTCTCTCGCTCTCTCTCTCTCTCTCTCTCTCGCTCTCTCTCTCTCTCTCTCTCTCTCTCTCTCTCTCTCTCTCTCTCTCTCTCTCTCTCTCTCTCTCTCTCTCTCGCTTAGTGTGTGGCTGGTGTCTCGTTGGACAATAGCGTGTGAACCCTTTGGCTGTCGGTAGCGCTTTTTGTCGCCATGATTCCTGCAGGATGTCAGGGTGTTGTTATTCCTGCAGGATGTCAGGGTGTTGTTATTCCTGCAGGATGTCAGGGTGTTGTTATTCCTGCAGGATGTCAGGGTGTTGCTATTCCTGCAGGATGTCAGGGTGTTGTTATTCCTGCAGGATGTCAGGGTGTTGTTATTCCTGCAGGATGTCAGGGTGTTGTTATTCCTGCAGGATGTCAGGGTGTTGTTATTCCTGCAGGATGTCAGGGTGTTGTTATTCCTGCAGGATGTCAGGGTGTTGTTATTCCTGCAGGATGTCAGGGTGTTGTTATTCCTGCAGGATGTCAGGGCGTTGTTATTCCTGCAGGATGTCAGGGTGTTGTTATTCCTGCAGGATGTCAGGGTGTTGTTATTCCTGCAGGATGTCAGGGCGTTGTTATTCCTGCAGGATGTCAGGGCGTTGTTATTCCTGCAGGATGTCAGGGTGTTGTTATTCCTGCGGGATGTCAGGGTGTTGTTATTCCTGCAGGATGTCAGGGTGTTGTTATTCCTGCAGGATGTCAGGGTGTTGTTATTCCTGCAGGATGTCAGGGTGTTGTTATTCCTGCAGGATGTCAGGGTGTTGTTATTCCTGCGGGATGTCAGGGTGTTGTTATTCCTTCAGGATGTCATGGTGTTGTTATTCCTGCAGGATGTCATGGTGTTGTTATTCCTGCAGGATGTCAGACTGTTGTTATTCCTGCAGGATGTCAGGGTGTTGTTATTCCTGCAGGATGTCAGGCTGTTGTTATTCCTGCAGGATGTCAGGGTGTTGTTATTCCTGCAGGACTGACGTCAGACTGTTGTTATTCCTGCAGGACGTCAGGCTGTTGTTATTCCTGCAGGAACCATCGCGACAAAAACCCGACCGCGACAGCCAAAAGGTTCAGCATTTCAATTGTCTACTTGAGTACTTTTTGTCCACAGGGTAGCATGATGGACGACTGCTTAATGGCGCAGTGCTGCGGACCCTGCATCCACTGCCAGATGGCGCGGGAAATTGATTACATCAAGCGAATGGGCACGCAGTAAAGCCGGGGCACGCCATCTCGTCAGTCACTATCATGTGACCTACTACTTCCTGTCACATGACGTCTTGTGTCCAATGGCAAGCCGGAGAGGCCATGTTGGCGGTGCTGAATGCAGAGCAGTGATTTTGCATTCTAAACTGATGTTGAATGGAAGCACTCGATACATCCGCTTTAATTACGTGTAGTTAATAAGACAGTCGGAGATACAGCTAAAGACACGAACTGCTCAATAATGTTCCAAATTAACGCTTCGCTGCTGATGACGATACCGGCAATCGGAGGAAAACCCGGACGCCAGAATACCCAATGCCCACAAGGCCATCGGGCCGACGTCGGCCCGATGGCCTTGTGCGCATTGGGTATAGGCGTCTCTTCCTTCGGACTGTATCGTCAGCCCCGGCACCAGACAATGGTTCAAGCAAAGTGATTGGGGTATGGTATTACTGCGCACTCACACACCATTTCAACATTCTCTAAATAGTGCAAGCCTGAAAGACACCATACTGCCTGTTGTCTCCCTTGTTCCGCTATGCCGGCTGCGGCGACGAATCAAGGGAGACGATCAGAGTAGACTGACAGCGATAAATATACTGATCAACAAAAGAAACGCGAATTTTTCACCATAGCGCTTTTCTTGGTAAATATGCTTTAATCCGGATTATTTTAACGTCATTTATTACAAAATGTTCAGAAGAGTGTGTTATGTCGTGTGCAAATAAAATGTTTAGTCTTAAAATCGCACATCGATGATTATGACTTCATCAGTGACACCGTCTACCATCGCAGGATATTGAAAGTGAAATGGGGAGCATCTGCAGAGGACACAGCTGAAAGCCAACCAATGTGCAGTGTCACTAGGGTCCGTGAGCATGAAAATCCGGCCTGTTTGGTCTTGACCTACTTTTCGTTTGTTAAAGGCACCTAAATAATCAGCATGACCTACAAACATGAAAATCAAAAAGTTCTATAATTTTTAAATTAGCGGCCATATTTACATGGTTAAATGGATATGGATGTGTTCTTTATCTCTGTGTCAGTCACTGGAGCATAAAAAATGGTTTGAAAGTAATACACATTAAATCAAATAAGATTTATTAAGAAAATGGTCATAAGCAATCCACACAACTTGTGTGTTAAAACATATCACAGGAAACTTGCTTCACAGAGTGTGTCCAGTTTTGCTTATTTTCACCACTTATGAAACCCCGTGTCCTCCAAGGTAGCCATGGGCGATAACTCATCCAATTTCTGTGTGAAGGTAGCTCAGACAGAAGGCTGAACATCTGAAGTAAGCAACAAATTAAAATGTTCTTGTGCCGTCAGGGTGGCTCTTTGTTTGCGGGTACACTTACAGACACTTTTCGCGTTTCTTTTGTTGATCAGTAATACAACTGAGATGAACTTTAATTATAAATGTGAAAACTTGAAAGCATGTTTGTTTGTTTTGTTGGTTGGTTGGTTACTGGTTGGTTATTGTTGGTTGGTTTGTTGGTTGTTTGTTTGTTTGTTTGTGCCTAATGTTTCACCAGCTTCTCCTCAGTAAAGGGAACCAACTCACGACTAGTCTATTTAGCGCGGCAAGGGAGACTACACGATTTAAGTCCCCTCATGTCAGCGTCAGCATTGCCCGCTCAAAAGTTACTGAGTTAGCTGTTCCTATTCATGTCCCCCTTGTACACGTATAGTGACCGGGGACACAAATGATCTAAAAAGCAAATCACGGTATCAGATGTTGCAGGCACAGATCTCCGGCTCCTAAATAGATACCTTGTGAGCAAAAGATCCTCGGCTCCTAAATGGATACCTTGTGAGCAAAAGATCCTCGGCTCCTAAATGGATACCTTGTGAGCAAAAGATCCTCGGCTCGACGTCAGTCTTACTTGACCCGCGCACGGCAGTGTGCCAAGCTGGTAAGACTGACGTCCGGCCACCCGAGATCGTTTTGCATACTGTTTCTTCAAATTTATTCAAAAGTCGACATAAAAAATAAGCACGCAAACCATCTTGTGGTGAGGGACGTTAAAAATCAAGAAACAACAAGGCGCACTGAGTCTGACGTGATGCTTTCCACCGGCTAACAAGATATACTGAGTCCGTCTCAGTTACCCGCTCTGCGACCTATTGGGCAATACCCGCGATCATTCATTTTTCAAAACTGTGCCTTTCACTTCATGCAGATTTAGACTGAGTCGGTGCGGAGAAGGGAAGCCGCTATAGGCTCTGTTCATTTATCTGGCCCTCAATACGTCTATGCTTTCTCAGTCAGACGAACTTTGTAGAAACTGGTTGTTCAGGCACAAGGGTTACATCTAGTGTTGACGTGAGCATTCTGTTGACAACAGTGCTTAGTAGTCAAGGCTAACCAAAGTGCCTCCGCTCCTCTTTCAAGTCACTTCCAGCATCAACTTCGGCAAGCACATCAGCTTTTGGTGAGCAGAAGGGTAGTGCCTTATTAGCTTGGCGGCTTCAGCAAGACTCATCGATCCAACAGGCCGTGCACTTACAACTTATTTATTGTGACAATTGACGTAGCCTGCGTCAACGTCAGAGAATAACTATCGTTGGCTAAAAGAGAACCCAATGCGCAACTGAAAGGTCATCGGTCCGACATCGGCCGCCGTTGGTCCGCGCACAGCGGCCGTGCGGCGCGGGCCAATGGCGGCCGACGTCGGCCCGATGGCCCTTGCGCACTGGGGACTGTTTGAACAAAACACAAATTCTAGAAGGCGAGCTCTCTAACTCAGTAAAACAAGAACAACCGAGCAAACGCTGAAAAAAAGAGATTATTATTCACGTTGCTGGAAGCAAACTAAACTGTGTGGCACTGAACACGCATGATTATGCCTGCCGCTCATGAGCTCGGGGCATGAAGTCACTTAGCCTTGCCAAACCCGATCCACGGCTCGACTGGTTCCCAGTCAGTGCGCAATAGGTCAGCGGTGTTGCAGTATTAGCCCGCGCACAGCCTGACATCGGCCCGGGGCCTTTTGACTCAATGTACTTAGTTCTTGGCTAAAAATAGTATTCGAACATCACGCTCTCGAATAGTGTTAGCCTCAGCTACTGCACAGGTTTGCAAAGATCATACAGGTTGTTGTTGATGATGTTGATGGTGGTGGACGGTGGTGGTGGTATTGTTGTTGTTGTTTACGGTCTTTGTTGTCATCGTCGTCGTTACGCTTCGCATCCCCAACCCTAAAACACAACTAATCTAAGCAAAGATAACAGACCCCCCAAACCCACCCCCATCGCCCACCGGAAAAAAATATATATAAAAAAACCCCAAAAAACCCAACAAAACAAACCACAAAAAGCTACAAACAAATCAAAATCAAAACAAACGAATTAAAAAACAAACACAAACTTATAAAAAAAATGCTCGTGTGGCTTAGGTGGATTCCAAATGACTCATGACAACATACACGAACGTGCAAACTCTATTTAGAAACAAACGTGATCAACATTAGAACCATGCCGGATGATCAACATGTCTAACTCCTTACAGCGGCCCCTTAGTGGACGGAAATAGGACCTAGATGTATAATAAAAGAGGGTGGGAGGGAGGTGTGTGTGTGTGTGGGGGGGGGGGGGGGAGGGAAGTTAAAATCGCATCACGTCGATGCCGTGTTTTGGGATACTATCCAGACCAAAAAAGAGTTACCGCCAAGCGCGTAAAATGCAGGAAAGAGTCCAACGGAGAAGGAAACGCGCTTAGAAAAGACAGTTACAACACAATTTAATAAGTAGCTACTGATCTCTCTATTTCTTTATTTAGTTTGAAAAGAGGTATTTACCCAAAATATTAATAAATTGTATTGCAGCTGTCCTTCCTAAGCGTGTTTCTTTCTCCGTTGGGTTCTTCTTCTTGCTTTGGGGTTGCATGAAAACATTCTTCATAATCCGTGATTCGTTAAAAGTGCTGTCAGAGATCGTGATGTTTCAAATATTAAGTTTCGTGACTGACACAAGGAAGTCAGACTTCGTGATAGTCATCGCCCATACCCGATACCCCCTCCTCACCTCACCCCTACCCCTTCAACAAAAGCTAGCAGTGGTAAAACGTTTCGCTGACTTTTCCCATTCAGCCCTGACGCACTACAGCAGGAGATGGGTCGACCATTATAATTCAAGGGTAGTGCCAGATTAGCTTGGCGCCTGATGGCGCCAAGCTAATCTGGCACCACACTTGAATCATCATTGTATAGTCGTTTTATTCACCATACTTTGTTCTTTTTTTATAAAGTTTAGGAACACAAGAAACGTCCGCACACTTTCTTTTTACCAAAATATTGTGGGGACCCTCATAAAATAACTTGTTTGGTTTATCCACATTGAAAGTCTTGATTTTTGTGTGTTCATACAACGGAAAGTGATTTGAGCGACCACACTTAGAAAAAAATCACCTCTCATTAACAACAATCATCTACACACACACCACACACACACACACAGACACGCTCTGTCACACACGCGTACACATCTACACATACAACGTTGCAAATTTTACAAAAAATAATTTATTGATTACATTGCAAAAAGTACTAACCCCATTGCATAGGAAGAAATTCACTTAGAGGTTTTATTTGCCATTATTTACGAACTAAGCCCCTTGTGTTTGCAGCCAACGGTTACTGAAGGCAGTACTACTACTACACAATGTGCAAAAGGCCATCGGGCCGACATCGACTTGCATGTACAAGGGGCTTACACACAACTCATTCAGGTCGAGTCAGCCAGCCAGCCAAAAAACGTGCGTCATATATTTTGTGAACAAAATGCTACTCAGTGCGACAGTTGACGGAGGAATTGCAAGTTACAATTACACGACCCAAACGGCAAGCCCTTTCCCAGGTCAGCCAGTCACTTTCTCCATTACAGCAATCATCGTTCTCAGCAGCGAACGGCGAATCAATTGTCACTGGGAGAGCAATCAATCCACCCTTAGCGCATACACGTGAGGGTTGGTCTCATGAAAGGTAGAGCCCGTTTTAAGCGCCCACGGTTATGAGAGATCGCCTGTTATTAAAGACCATCACTTAGGTGGCTGTAGCTGTGGCCAGCTGAATGATGGTCTTATGACAGGTGACATTTTCCTCCCTGCAAGGCGTCTCTGCCAGGTTGCACTGTACAGCATTTTGTTTACAGTTTCATCACAAACACGAGCAACGAATGCCGTGGTTTGATTTCTTGCTGCATTCCATAATACATACACACAAACACACATGTGAAGACATGCCCGTTCACTCCTTGTGCCCGAGGTACGAAATACCCCCATTTTGGAGTTATCCTCCGAGGACTGCATTACCGTGACCATTCAGGCGACACATCGACCATGATAGGTCAAGGGTGGTGGCAGAATAGCTTGGCGCCTATAGGTGCCAAGCTATTCTGCCACCACCCTTGAACTATCGTGGTCGAGCCATCTCTTGCTGTGGGGGGGGGGGGGGGGGGGGGGGGGGGGGTCGCAAGCAGAATGAACTGAATGCGTCAAACCAACGTGCGCTAAATGAGTACGAGTACCAGTCGAGTTGTGATGAACGGCGCCGGTATGCCAACTGTGCGCAAAGAAAATGCTCTTCGAAACACTACACCGCACAGGCAATAATAATAATAATAATAAGAATATCGGTTATTGTATAGGCGCTTTACCCAATTCTGCGGAATCGGCTCAAAGCGCCGCGAACTGAACCCAACACTAATGACACACGCTCACGTGACACACACGCATTCGCTCTGAAGACAAACACAGTACAAGACTGACACAGGACATTCACGTGGTGCGAAGGGTCAGCTCAGCTTAGCTACTGAGGTTTCGGAAATTGTCATCGCTTGTATTTAAAATTTATAAAGTGGCCTGAAACCGGTACCAAAGTGGTGGAGGGGGTGGAAGAACCGGAGTACCCGGAGAAAGAACCCCACAATGAAATTAACGGTGACAATTACTAGAAGAGAAAAGTCCGACGCCGGAACCCGATATCGAACCTCGCACCTTTAGTATTGGTGGCAGGCGCCTTAACCATTGCGCGCACGCCCGGACCGCCAATCCATTCATGATTTCCGTTCTCAAAGGATACGAACATTAAAGTACCATTACGCGTAAATACCGTGTGTGTTTATTATGCCTTGTCGACACACCTAATGAATGAAAAGAAAAGGGGAGACTGCCAGTGCTAATATTTTAGGAAGATTACAAAGTAAAGTAGGTAAAAGCACTGTCAGGGGAGAGAAGTGTGCATGATCGACCAGTGATCATAGATCTACTTTGGTCAATGTTCACCCCTAACGAACTTTAACAGCAGTTTGGACACGCAATGCACACGCGTAATCGCATTTATTTATTGAGCGCAGCCGTGAGCGTGTCAATCTATTTTTAGCCGTTTCTCGCACTGATAGCGTTGTATTTCTCGAACGGAGTGGAGTCCTTGTTATGTTATTTGATATAAAGACGACGCGTGCTGAACAAGATTGTCCTGTGTCTACAGGAACCGTAACTAGACCCGGTGTGCATAACCTTCGAAATCATCCGTCATTACTGAAGTGAATCTTTGAGCAGTCACGGCGGTAGTGGGCCTTCAAATTTTCTTCTGCCTTTTGAAAGTCAAACATCAAATGAACTCCTCTGCTGCCACTGGCCATGAGCTCCGTTGTCTGTAACCACTAGGCACTGATAACAAAATCAAATGAACTCCTCTGCTGCCACTGGCCATGAGCTCCGTTGTCTGTAACCACTAGGCACTGATAACAAAATCAAATGAACTCCTCTGCTGCCACTGGTCATGAGCTCCGTTGTCTGTAACCACTAGGCACTGATAACAAAATCGCGGAGGGAAAAAACCCAGATGTAGATGGGACCAAAATTGTCTAATATCACCAATGTGTGAAAAGACGTTAAATAAAATCCTGACCTGACTTGACACTAAAAGGTGGTATAAAAAAAAACACTAGGACTAACAAGAGACACCTGACCTGACCTGGGACCAAAATGTTATATAAAAAAACACTACGACTAACAAGAGACACCTGACCTGACCTGGGACCAACATGTGATATAAAAAACACTAGGACTAACAAGAGACACCTGACCTGGGACCAAAATGTTGTATAAAAAAAAACCACTAGGACTAACAAGAGACACCTGACCTGACCTGATCTGGGACCAAAAAGTGGTATAAAAAACACTAGGACTAACAAGAGATACCTGACCTGACCTGATCTGGGACCAAAAAGTGGTATAAAAAACACTAGGACTAACAAGAGACACCTGACCTGACCTGATCTGGGACCAAAAAGTGGTATAAAAAAACACTAGGACTAACAAGAGATACCTGACCTGACCTGATCTGGGACCAAAAAGTGGTATAAAAAACACTAGGACTAACAAGAGATACCTGACCTGACCTGGGACCAAAATGTTGTATAAAAAAAACACAACACTAGGACTAACAAGACACCTGACCTGACACCAAAATGTGGTATAAAAACCCCACTAGGACTAACAAGAGACATAAACCCTCATGCTACACGCAGCCACTCACGAAAACTATTGACAGTGCTGGTGGCCGCATGTACATCAGGGTTAACTTATTCGGGACGTGCCGCCTACGGATACGCGGCGGTTCGCCGCGTATCCGTAGGCGGCTAGTCCCGAATGAGTTCACATATGCCCTTCATAACTTATCGCGAAAAAAAACCATGCAACACGTGTGCCACAGAGCGAGTGCCTGTAATGCTAATTTGAACTCTCTGCGGCTATTGGTAGCGCTGTTCGTCACGATCATTCCCACGGGCACACCAAACAGCGCTGCCGACAGCCAAAGAGTTCAAATTAGCATTACAGGCACTCGGCTCTGTGCCAGCCGGGTATGAGTTGGGAAGATTATTTCAGTATGTAATACATAGGCTGGCAAGTACCCAACCAACCCTGAGCAGGGTGCAAACAAAAATGTGGTAATGCGAAAGGTATTGCACAAGTCTTGCTCTCTCTCCTTTTAATAACTGTGTGCTGGATCATGATTCTGGGCTTAACAGCTCTGCACCATTACCGCCGTGAGATGGCCTTTGTCGCCTGCTCGGCGTTAAACCCAAATAACTAACCAAAATCTGCACCATTAGGTCCAAAATCACAGACCAGCATAACATTTAGTTACTGACGAGCAAACGAAATGCGACATTTTTGGAATCATCGGAAACACTTCCAAAAATGTTGCATTTCCCTGTATATATGTATGGTATCTGGAATGAACAAAAACTGCTTGTTTACGGATACCTTCCTGGTTATCCCATAAAGTTGCGACACCACAACATAAATGAGCACAGAGTTGCTGATGATAGTTGTAGTGTAGTGCCACAGTACTGCTGTAGATTTTTTGCATAAAACATTTTGTATGCATAAACATGTCTGTCATTAATATTGTTTACAAGCAATGGATTGGGTTTTTCTTTTTGCACTGCAAAAACATGAAAAACGTCCTTCTGAAGAAACCCTACCATATACTCAAATGTAAAAGATACAAACAGCCTACAAAGATACAAACAGCCTACAAAACAAACATATAGTGTATGTATCACAGATGTTTACATCTCATCCCCTCATTAACCCCTTTCATACCGAGGCTAAAAGCTTCAAATCTGTACACTGCCATATGCAAGCTACTTTATAGTACTTACAGATAAGGATACAGACCAATGGCTTTAGTTCAAGGGTGGTGCCAGAATAGCTTGGCGCCTAGAGGCGCCAAGCTATTCTGGCACTACCCATGAACTAATTTAGTCAAACTTATTTCACTCACTGGTGTATTCCGTATAAGGGGTAAACTACGAAAAGTAACCTATGTATGCGCGCACATGCAAACACACGCCCATATGAACACACGCACTACGCATGCAGACACAAACACATTAACAATTTTGTTAATAAGCCACCCAACATTGTAGAATGTACACACTTTGAAAAACAAACAACTCAGCCTTCAACTAATAACATGCCACTAAATAAACAGAAAATGTAACAGCCAGTACTGAATAAACAGCACATTTGACAGTGAGATGTTAGCAAAACACGCCTAGCTTAACACATAGCATAGCTGAGTTGGTATACCTCGCCCTGTACCTAGGTTAAACGCACCAGCGGCGCCATTGTTGCACCAGACCGGTCGCTCGGACCGGTCATGTGCACCAGAACTGCGCGCCAGTTTTGTGTAGACTTGAAGATAGCGGCGCGGGCTTGTGACACGCCCCACACCCTGAATCAAGACCATTGTACTTGTAGTGCGAGCATCTCTCGTACTTCAACTACGACGGTGCAACAATGGCGCTGCTGGTGCGTTTAGCCTGGGCACAGGGCGAGGTATAATAATAATAATAATAATTATGGTATAATAATAATGCGCTTATCTTATAATAATTATAACTCTAAGCGCGCACTCACAACTCGCGCCTGCATGCGCACGCTTTAGGCAATGACTCACGTACCACAAAGGAGGTATACTAACCGAGCCATAGCATACCGAGGCAAAAAGCTTCAAATTTGTACCCTGCCACATATAAGCAAGCTACATTACAGTACTTACAGATAAGGATACAGACCAATGGCTTTGGTTCAAGAGTGGTGCCAGAATAGCTTGGCGCCTAGAGGTGCCAAGCTATTCTGGCACTACCCTTGAACTATTTTAGTCAAACTTATTTGACACACTGGTGTATTCCGAATGATAAGGGCTAACAAGAATGAAGCTTACAACTCGGCTGCCATGTATGAACTAATCACGCACCTAGGTATGTTGGACGGTGATTTTGGACCTTACGGCTTCAGGTCGTTAGGTCCAAAATCACAGACCACCAGCCAGCCACAAGACAGCCGACGCAACCCACACCTAACCTCAGGCTGCCTCTTCCACAGCATAGTCGCTGACAGTAGCATGCATTGCGCAAAACCACGGGTGTGAATGGGGATTTGCCCCATTCAGAAATGACCCCCTGCAGCAGGAGACGAGTCAACCATGATGATTCAAGGGCAGTGCCAGATTAGCTTGGCGCCTTCCGGCGCCATGCTAATCTGGCACTGCCCTTGAATCATCATGGTTGATCTCGTCTCCACACGTGACAGATAAAAAACATTAGGACATCTGACCTTGGGCTAAATGGGTCAACCTATTCAGCCCCGGATCCCTACCGCAGGAGATGGGTCAACCATGATAATTCAAGGGTAGCGCCAGATTAGCTTGGCGCCTCTCAGCGCCAAACTAATCTGTCGTTGCCCTTGAATTATCAGGGTCGATCCATCTCCGGCAACTGGTGCATAGTCGTCAGATGATGCCTCCAACATTTGGAAAATACGGCCGTCAGGCTGAAGGAGTTAAACGTGCAATTAAACACCAACAAAGAAAAGTACTGCAACTACAAGTGAAAGCTAGTGGCACCTTCGGTGACAAGGTGATGTGCGCAACACAAACACACACGCAAATAAAAGTAAAAACAAATACATCATAAATAATAACAATAGCTAAGAAAAAAATATACATTACACAGTACACGCATACCACAGCACACCTTGCCGTGTTCCATGTCGCGATGTGACAGGGGCAGGAGGCAACTTGGCTAAAAAGCAGCAGAACGAGCAGGCAGAAAACTGCTTTGTGTGGTTTCATATAGCAGAGCGACAGGCGGCATAGTGCCCCTATTTAACCCATATCATTCATTCATTCAGTCCTCTCTGCGCCGTCTGGTGCTTGAGGCGACGGCAAGGGAACGCCACTTTTGTCTGTCAGCTGCTATTTTGGGTGCTGTTTGCAGAGTAAGGCCTCTGTTCTTGAGCTCTCGCTCCACGGTTCGGCGCCACGTCTCCTTTGGTCGCCCACGGTTTCTCTTCCCCTGTGGTGTCCATCTCAGTGCCACCCTTGGTAATAAGTCGGGTGACATTCTGCAAACGTGGCCTAGCCATCTCCATCTCCGTGTGGCAATGGTTTCAGCGATGCTGTCTGCGCCTGCTTTCTTCCATAGTTCCTCGTAACCCATATCATACTGAGGCTAAAAGCTTCAAATTTGTACACTGCCACATATATGCAAGCTACATTATAGTACTTACAGATAAGGATATAGACCAATGGCTTTAGTTCAAGGGTGGTGCCAGAATAGCTTGGCGCCTGTAGGCACCAAGCTATTCTGGCACTACCCTTGAACTATTTTAGTCACACTTATTTCACACACTGGTGTATTCCGAATGATGAGGGTTAAGCTGTTTAGAATTATTGCAGTTCATTGTCACATGCTGAAAACCATGCTTCCTTCGCCGCGACATTGCGACGGAATAGCCGTTGCATTACATTGTAGGGCAATAAAATGTTGTTGGTCCACTGTGGCCTTGGCACACCGCAGTCACGCTGCTGTCACATTGCGCATATGGAAATACTCCTTTATTTCCTCCTTCTTTGATTCAGGTTGCTGTTGCCAACACTTTCAAGCTGCTCTCTGGAAACAACCTCTAAAATGACATCTATCCCCTGGAGTCCGATGGCATCAACATGTACAAAACAGGCACCGTAGTAGCATACACGATACACTGCAAGTGACTCAAGCCTTGCCGCATAAGGACAAAGTTCACGGCACTAAGTAACAACAAACTCGCACTACAGCACTTGACAACACATCGCCTGATACAGCAGTGTCTGTAACGTTTCCTTTTCTTTTTCTCTTTCTTTTCTTCACAGAAACTGTACATCATACTAAGGAATGTGTGTGTATCGTAGCATAACACAAATCCCTTCCACTTTCAGAGCCAAGAGGAGCACACTGCAGGATCTGCAATGCTAAGCACTACATAAAACAGAACCTGTTTTGAGCCACCAGCCTTGCGAGAGACCACCTGTCATTACAGACCATCATTTAGGTGGCGACAGCCACAGTCACAGTGATAGCCACCTAAATGATGGTCTTTAATGACCTGTGACACTTTTGTCCCCTGCAAGGCTTCTCTTGGCAGTGCACCTGTGATTTAAGACCACATCTTGCATAAAAAGGTGCTCACTCAAAGCAGGTTCTACTGTTGAAGTAGTTGGGAGATCAAAAGTCCACAACACAGCAAGTGACGCCTGGTTAGCCCAGCACTGGAGGCACTGAAGCTAATTGGGCACTACCCTTTGAAATCACAGCGGATCCGTCTCCAGCCGTTCGCGCTGGAAGTAAAAGAGAATAAAACGCCGGACGGTTCCTGACTCTGGACCTTGACGCTGTGCGCCGCAAGGTTCAACGTCAGAGACCAGCATATATGTAACCCTTCCAGCCCCAAGGACCCATTTCTCAAATTCGGGAGGTGTTGCCTAATGACAATGGAACCAGTTACAGGACATGGCTTGACCATGATATTTCAAGGGTAGTGCCAGATTAGCTTGGCGCCTTAGGCACCAAGCTAATATGGCACTACCTTTGAATTATCATGGTCAAGCCATCTCCTGCTGCAGGGACTCGGGGCTAAAAGGGTTAATGAGTATATGATTATCTCCCTTTGCGTGCAGCCACCCGTTACCTGTTAACCCCCTCCCCCCCCCCCCCCCCCCCCCCCCACCCCCCCAATTCTGTGCATGCTGCAGCCACTGGCACTGTATAGTACCGGAGGCTGCGTGCACTGAGGGCGTTTAGCCATGGGCTATCATGTGTAAACGCTCACCCAGCGCCGGCACATTGTCTGAATCCTAGCTGCCAGCGCGAAATAATGGCAATGCCCACACCTTGCCGTGTAGACAAAGGTTCACCTTCATGTCTCCCACCATCAAACGGTTCCTGTGGTAGCAGGCACAAAGGAGGTATTCTGTTCGCTAACACAACTTGTCCAGCCTGGTTAGTGTGTGGTACTCTTGTATACTGCGGAAGCCAAGATCATCGCACAGTTCTGGGCTCTGAGAGCGCCCGGACTTCAGGCCGCACAGCAGCGACTTCCGACACTGGTCATCGCAGGCTGATGTTACGTGGGACTTGAGGTGATATCTGCAAGTTGATAGAGCACACTACAGCAGTGCCAAATATTAATTTGGTAGTTTCGTACCTGTAAACATGATTGTACAAATGGCCATTCGTAAATGACATAATCATTGTGTATTTCTCCACAGACACTATGCTGCGATCAACCACTGGTAGACTGACAACCCCCATCGGCAGACTGACAAGCCCCATCGGTAGACTGACAACCCTGCTGCATAGAAACCAAAAAATGCCAAGGGTCAGCAAGAGGCACAGAACCTCATAAGCCCCTGCAATTGCAGGGGCTCATGAGGTTCTATGCCTCTTGCAAATGGGTAAGGAAGCCAGGGGTTGTCAATTAATGAAGAACTTACGTGTTAAACAGCTGTAGAAGCGTCTCGTTTGACTTCATCTGCGTGATAAGATCATTCCAGTCCTCCGGAAACAGCGACTTCATGTTGAAGGCGGACTGGCACATGGACAAGGAAGACAATGGTAATAATCATTTTAAAAATGGTCACAAATAAAACGTTACTTGAGTTTTGATGGACTGGAAAATGTGTGTTCTAAACTAAGGCAAGCATCTGTTTCAAACAGACTTTAGCGAAAGTGGGGATTGTTTTGTGACAGGTATTCTGAATTTCACGTAGAAGACCTGAATTTGTCAGCTGGTCTCCTCCGATTACTTTACATCTTTTCAATTTCTGCCAGGATCACTGTGACAGTTTATTATTCTTCCCTGTATGTGCTCATTCACAGCTGACTTGACTACAAGGCTGGATAACAAGTCCAATGAAGCAAGACTTTCTAAGATGTCCTGATTACACTTTTGCCACAAACCTAAACAACAAAAGATGTGGTTCACTTTCACCCTCTTCGCCCCAAGGCCCCATTTCCCAAATCTTCAAGTTGTCATCTGACAACTCTGTACCAGTTGCTGGAGATGGATTGATCATGATAATTCAAGGGTAGTGCTAGATGAGCTTGGTGCCTGGTGGCGCCAAGCTCATCTGGCTCTACCCTTGAATTATCACGACCAATCCGTCTCCTGCTGCAGGGTCCCGGAGCCAAAAGGGTTAATTACTTACCTCATTAATTTAATCATGGGGGGGACCAGGAAAAAAAGTTGAATCCTGAAGCGAGTGTCTTGGGGCACTTTTTAAGTTTTTACATTAAAAAAAAATTTGGGGGGTGGGGGGGAATCTGGAAATCCGGCTGTAGCCGGAAAAGTCCCGCCCGTGACCGATTTCCCGTCACAAAATTGTTTCTACGCTACAAACGTTGTTTCACACTATCTGTCCTACCTTGGCCGTGTACTCCAGTTGCCAGGTGGGCGTGGAGCTTTTCGCGTTGGCCTCCGTCAGGTTCAGAATGTGTGTCTCATGATCCAGCACCTCCTGCAATAAAAACCCAGTCCTTCTCCGTAACTAACGCCGTAAGGTCCAGAATTACTGACCAGCACACACTCGTACAATCTAAACCCCAAAGACGCATTTTTAGAGGTGTCACCTCCCAACGATGTACCCGCTGCAGGAGATGGCTCGACCATGATAATTCAAAGGTAGTGCTAGATTAGCTTGGCGCCGTCAGGCGCCAAGCTAATCTGGCACTACCTTTGAATTATCATGGTCGAGCCATCTCCTGCTGTAGTGCATCACGGCTGAAATGTCAACCCATTTCACCCCACGGGGGCGGTCCGTGGCGCAGTGGTTAAGGCGCCTGCCACCAATGCCAAAGGTGCGAGGTTCGAAAACGGGTTCCGGCGTCGAACTTTTCTCCTCTGGTAAGTGTCACCATTAATTCGGGCGGACCTTCGGGGGTTCTTTCTCCGGGTACTCCAGTTCTTCCACCCCCCACCCATCCCCCCAACCCCCACACTTTGGTACCGGTTTCAGGCCACTTTACACATTTCAAATACAAGCGATCAAAAATCTCTGTAACTTCAGTAGCTGAACTGGCCCTTCGTCATTCTTGTATTGTGTTTGTCTTAAATGGCGTAAATCCGTGTCTGTTACATGAGTGTTGGGTTTCAGTTCGCGGCGCTTTGAGTCGATTTGCCCAAAAATTGAGAAAAATTCATTTTTCTCTAAAAGGTATTTTTTCGAAAAATACTTACCGATGACATGACTACATGGGAATATCTACTTCTAGGCTCAATTTTAGCCTACTTGCCCGTTGTGTGCCCACACAACCCGAGAGGCACTCGGGGAACCCCCCAGAGGGGCCGAGAGTTATCTCCCCATACCTACCTTACCAGATCCGGTCACGAGACCATTCAGTCTGATACTTCGCTCGAAAGCGGCAAGCGGGGCAGGAGGGAGGGACATCCGAGTCATGTCATCGGTAAGTATTTTTCGAAAAAATACCTTTTAGAGAAAAATGAATTTATTTCCTCAAAAACATTACCGATGACATGACTACATGGGAGAATTGCGATGAGGAGGCGGGTGCCGCCCAAAACTCCCCCAGCAGAACAGCGCCGTTCTCCCCGTCGCACACTCCCGACAATTTTAGCGAAGTGCATCTACGGTGCCAGTGGCACCGGGAGGGAGTGTTGCGCGGCGGCGATGTCCCCCCACCAGTGCGAGATTCTCTCGCTGGCTAGCCAGGTCCCGGAGGTAGAAAGGGGCAAAGACCGATTCGGTTTTCTAGCCCACGGCTGCCACGATGTCCTTGACAGCGCGGTTTCGATCAAACGCGACGTTCGTGGCCATAGCTCGTACCTCGTGTGCGTGAATGTGCAGCCTCTTCGCTCCCTCAGGGGAGATCTCCTGATAAGCGGAGCGTATGACCCAGCGGAGCCAGGAAGAGATCGTCTGGGCTATAATGTCACGCCGGTTGGGTCTTAGGGGTAGGAAGAGGCACGACCGTCCCCTGCGGACGGGCTTAGATCGCCGCAGATAGATTTTTAAGGGCGCGCACGGGATCCTGTAGCCTGGTCTCCTGGGACCGGGGTCGGTCTCTCAGCGGCCTAATGGTGATCACCTAAGGCGGAGTTAAAGGAGACCTGTTCTTCGCCAGAAAGGCCGGGTCCGTGCGCAGCTGGACGGAGCCATCTGTTCGGAATTGCAGACCGGCAGGGCGAGCCGAAAGCGCATGTAGCTCGCTCACAGGCGAAGCGGTAGGAAGTGCCAGCAGGAAACAAGTCTTGCGTGCCCAGTCCGCGAGCTGGGCCGAAGGTAATGGTTCGAAGCGGGTGGAGTTCAACCACGTGAGCACCCAGGGTAGGACCCAGCGAGGAATGAGCGAGCGGAGTGTCGGGCGCTGGATGCCGCAGTGTCCCATAAGGTCGGCTAGGTCCTTGCAGGCGCCCGGATCGGGTCGTCCCAGGTGACGATAGGTGTCCGCAATCATGGACAGGTAACCGCGTACCGTGATGAGGGCTAGGCCTTGGTCTCGGAAGAGCCAGAGCAAGAAGTCCGCCAGCGGAGGATGCGTCAGATCCGTGGGCGTAAGGCCATGATCGGTGCACCAGGAACAGAGGACTCGCCACTTCCCTCGTAGACTCGAAGGGTCGACAGTCTCCGGGCCGCAGCGATCGCCTCCATTGCTGCACCTGAGTAGGCTCTAGCTCCGAGAGCTTGCCGCACAACCTCCAGGCGTGAAGGAGGAGACACTCCGGGCAGGGGTGGAACAGCGGCTGGCGCGGTTGCTTGAGCATGGTCCGCGGGGAGGGCAGCAGCAGGGGCGGGTCTGTGGCGAGGCTGAGCAGGTCGGTGGTCCAGGAGCGGTTCCAGACGAACGGCGCGACCAACAGGAGGAACGCCGAACAGCCCCGAAGTTAGAGGAGGCCTTAGGGAACGAGGACGGTAGGGGGACAGGTATAGGCCACAAGTCCGTCCCAGAGAATGGAGAGCGCATCGACAGCCCAGGCAAGCTGGTCGGGAATCGGGGAGACGAAGAGGGGAAGCTGGTGGTTCCACCTCGTGGCGAACAAGTCGACCTGGGGAGTCTCCCAGCGGGCGCAGATCATCCGAAAGATGTCCTGTCGTCGGGTCCATTCCGTGTGTAGAAGTTGGTCGCGGCGAGACCGAGAGTCGGCCAAGACATTCAGGCATCCGGGAACGTGCCGGGCTTGAAGGATAATGCTCCGGTCCTCGCACCCACGCATCTTCCTGTAGAGGAGCATACACAGGTCAGGGGAGCGTGTGCCACCTTGCTTCTGGATGTAAGCGACCACCGTCGTGTCGTCCGAAAGCACGAGAAGCTCCTGGTGTCTGAGGAGGTACTCCCCGGCCTGAAGGGCTCGCCAGACGGCCTGCATCTCCAGCCAATTGATGTGGGTGTGCGCCAAGTGTGAGGGCCAGGGGCCCGCCGTCGCGAGACACCGCGGTAGGAGGTGGGCCCCCCACCCCGAAAAGCTGGCATCGACGCAAGGAGAGACCTGTGGAGGGGGAGAAGCTAAGGGAACTCCCGACGCTAGCCACGTAGGGTCGGTCCACCGACGAAGGTGCAGATGGAGCATCTGGGACACTGGGACCGCGGTCGTCAAGTCTCCGGAAGACGTGAGCCAATGGAGAAGAAGAAGCAGTTGAATTGGTCGGGAGTAGAGACGCCCTAGTGGGATAAGATCCGCTGCGGCGTTCATCAAACCCAGCAACTGAAGCCAGACTCTTGCGGGGGCTGCATCCTCCCGAGCTAACTGGTCGGCTAGATCCGCCATCTTCTTGATCCGGGGCGCCGGAAGGCGTACCGTGTTGAGGTTGGTAGCGCATTCCATACCCAGATGCACAACCCGGCGGGAGGGAGAGAGATCCGACTTGCCGTCGTCTACTAGGAAGCCCAGGTGTGCCAGGGGGTGCAGGAGAGCATCTCTGTCCGTGGCTAGCGCAGTCTCCGATTGGTTGCGCAACCGGAGGTCGTCCAGGTAGTTCGACGTGGACTGGAGGAGGACTGTCGGGCTAAGGCGACTAAGGCGTCCATCCGCCGAGTGAAGACCCAGGGGCGGAGGTTGAGTCCGAACGGCAATCCTACCGAAGGCGCTCGAGCGGTGCGCATTAGTGTCCTGAACTGAAGTGGAACGGCAGGAGTCGGGGGCGCGACCGAGTCGCGCAAGCTAGGGCTGACGTCTCTGCTGGCCAGACTCAGTGAGTAGGGCGCTACGCCGGCGTACCGATCCTCCGGAAGGATCAGCGGGCTTAACGGGGAGAGACGGGAGAGGAAGGCCAGTCACGTGGGACGGCACCTGGCGGACTGCTGCAGGCCGGGCTCAGTGAGGCGGGCGCTGTGCCGGCAAACAGACCCTCCGGAAGGGTCAGCGGGCGTGGCAGCAGTGGCAGTCCTCTGATCAGCCATCAAGTGACCTGAAAGTGGAACGGAGGGAGTCGGGGCGCGACCGTGTCGCGCAAGCTAAGGCTGAAGCCTCTCTCGGCCAGACTCCGAGAGCAGGGCGCTATGCCGGCGTTCAGATCCTCCGGGGGGAGCGGCGACGAACCCGGCGAGGCGAATGATCCCTCCAGCGACGCTCGAGGGGCGAGCGTGAGTGTCTAGAACTGACGGTGGAACGGGATGAGTCGGGGGCGCGACCGTGTCGCGCAGGTTGAGGCTGACGTCTCTCCTGGCCGGACTCGGTGAGAAGGGCTCTATGCCGGCGTCTAGATCCTCCGGAAGGATCAGCGGGCTTCTCGGGGAGAGAGAGAGGATGAAGGCCAGTCAACGTGGGACGGCTCATGGCGGACTGCTGCAGGCCGGGTTCAGTGAGGCGGGCGCTGTGCCGGCAAACAGACCCTCCGGAAGGGTCAGCGGGCGTGGCAGCAGTGGCGATCCTCTGGTCAGCGCACAACGCCGGGTCCCGACGAGCAGACTGTTCCGAGGGGCCGATGCGAGAAAGGGCGGTCGTTACCGAAGGGGCGGCGGAAGTGTCCCCAGGGGCCGGACGAGAGATAGTAGACGGAGGTCGCTCTCGCCGATAAAACTCCAGAGGTCCGACCAAACGTCTCCGGCCAAGTCGCACAGACATCACGAGGAACGAACCGCCGACCCGTAGAGACTGAGTCGCCGAACAGCAAGGGTCCACCCAAGGGGGCACGGTGAAGTTGCGCTCGCAGGTCCGGCGGCAACGTACTGCAGGGGCGGAGCAGGGCATCTCGACGCATGAGGTCGCAATTGGCCGAAGCCACCATCGCGTTGACCGAGGAATGGTAGGCGGCGCAGTTGGCGGTCTCCGCGAGGACCAGCAGGTCTCCTAGGAGGGGAGAGATGGAAAGATGCCAGGATACCTCCACCCGACGACCCAAGGCTTGAGTGAGGAGCTCCATAACACCCGAGCAGGGTAAGGTGTTTCGGACCAAGGTCGCTGTCTTGTCCAGGCCCCGCGGCGGGGACCGCCGCAGCAGAGTCAGACCGCCGGCTAGCGACACCGCCGAAGGGTCCAGCGTAGGCAGAGGGATGGAGAAGGCTAGGAGAGTCCAACACACCAGTCCCGCCGAAACAAGATGTCTAATCCGCGGGCCAGCGACGGTCGGAGAAGAAGACCGGCTCCTGGGACGTGGCGAGCTGTAGGTGCGACGAAAAGACGTCTCGAAGACCCTTAAAGCCGGGCGGTTGGGGAAGCGACTTAAACCTCTTGACCTGCCTCTCCGCGTCAACAAAGGCGGCGACCTTCCTCTTCCGCGGTGGGGAAGCTGGGCAGGCGTCCGCCGGCAGCGTCACGGCCACGATCCTGGCGGCTTTAACCGGAGCTAGAAGCGTCTCTGACTGGGAAAAAGACGGGAGCGCCGAGGGGGAAACATCCTCGAGGGCCGCGTGCGAGGTCGAGCGATCCTCCTCGTCCAACAGAGCCGAGACAGAGACTTCGGGTAGCAGGCTGAGCGCATCGTCCTGCAGGGGGCGTCGAGAATCCTCGCTGACAGCGCTCGCGAGGCGAGCAAGGGCGCGGGCGTCTGGAGGAGGAACGGTGCGGATCAGAGTCGCGGCTGCGTCGCGACGGACGGTGCTGACGTCTCTCCGGGCCCTACTCCGGAAGTAGGCCACTATGCCAGCAAGGCGATCCTCCGGAAGGATCAGCGGGCCTGGTGCGGGGAGAGTGGTGAGGACGGCTCGTCAACGACGGACGGCTCAAGGCCGACTGCTGCTGGTCACTCTCAGTGAGACGTGCGCTAAGCCGGCAAACAGACCCTCCGGAAGGGTCAGCGGGCGTGGCAGCAGTGGCGGTCCTGTGGTCAGACAAAAACCGCGAACCCCGACGAGGGGACCGTTCCGAGCGGGAGAGGCCGAGGAAACAGCCAGGGCGGCCAACGTGTCAAAGGGCGCTGAACGCTCGTAAGCCGGGCGGGCACGCTCTCGGCGGTAAAAGGACCAAGGTCCGCCCACATAACCTCAGGCCAGGCCGCACACCGCTTAACTCTGGTATCAGATTGAGTCCACCCAACCAATTTGAAATACAAACGATTTTGAACTTTCAAAACTACAGCAGCTCGCTTGAGCTTGCCCTTAGCACCACGTGAAAGTTCTGTGCTTACGTTCCGTGTGTGAGTGAATGCGCGTGACTCACGTGAGCGCGCTTGTCGGGCCCAGATCGGGGCGGCGCTTTGAGCCGATTTTCCATTGGGATAAAGCGCCTATTTAATGTGCTTATTATTAATATTATTATTATTATTATTACACCTGTGGTCCGAGGAACCACCGAACGCGGTAGGGAGACCGAGCGAGTGTCCGTCGGCCACCTAAAGTCATCGCACCGGGAGCACAACATTATCGAAGCGTAGGCGGGCTCCCGGTGAAAGCGTAATGGGGCACTCTCGGAGGGCTAACGCACACGGAGCCCAAGGTCCACGTGCAAAACGGGCGCGACACGGCAACAGCCGACCGTGAGCTAATCAGGCACTACGCACTGAAACCAAACCACCAGCAAAAAGCAGGGAAACACCCATAGACAGCCGGCCCTCAGCCCGAGGGACGGCCGAGGGAACTACCGCTACCTTACCTCTGCAACGAAGGGAAGGGGGGGAAAGGCAGTCAAACCGCCGTCCACAGACGCAGAAGAATCCCCGCAAGCAGCCCAACGAAGCAGGAAGAGAAGGCCAGGTAGAAGGCAGGGTAGAAGCGGGCGCAGAGCACACATAGTCGGCAACCAGCGTCGGTAGGCAGAAGACCGGTCGAGGCAGCGAGAGCGCGGGCCAGACACGTCTTCTCTCCACGAGCGAAGTAGAAAGACTGAATGGTCTCGTGACCGGATCTGGTAAGGTAGGTATGGGGAGATAACTCTCGGCCCCTCTGGGGGGTTCCCCGAGTGCCTCTCGGGTTGTGTGGGCACACAACGGGCAAGTAGGCTAAAATTGAGCCTAGAAGTAGATATTCCCATGTAGTCATGTCATCGGTAATGTTTTTGAGGAAATAAAGTGCCTATATAATAACGGTATTATTATTATTATTATTACCCCATGACTATGTACCAGTTTCAGGTGATGTATCAACCATGGTAATTCAAGTTAATCAAGCACTACCCTTCAATTACCATGGGCGATCCATCTCCTGCCATAGTGCGTTGGGGCTACATGCAAACTGCGAGATAACTAGATGACTTTCATCTTCTAAAACAGGTGTCTGTGCATGAGTGCCTAGTGTGCCTCAGGCACCTTAGATTATGCTTGCTGCAAGCGTGTGTGTGTGTGTGTGTGTTTATATAAGTGTACAAATTATTGGTATTCACGCTAATATCAGCACAGTCTTCTTGTCAACCTGCTTAAGTAGTTAAAAACAATAAATTATTGCTTGGTTTTCTGTGTTTCAAAACCGTTTCATTTGTTGACATGGAGAACCTCATAGTCATATCTGAGTAATTTAGATTCCCTCGTGATCATCTTGCGAGCTGACGTACCCAGGAGCTTTGAGAGTAGTTGCCATCGATGGTAAAGATGCGATAGCCCATGTTGAGGTTGGAGAATGGCGTCACACTTGGAGAAATATACGCAACACTGGTCGGGCGTTTCAGGGTTGCTATGTCATAGAAGACTTCATAGTGGTCCATGTGTGTGTGGCCGAAAAACTGGCTCACGATGGTGCTCTCATACCTGAAAAGTTTCAGTGAGGTTTTAGCAGAAAAATGACTGAAAGAATGAGAGATTTTTTCTTCTTCTCAAATTCAGATACTTTTTTAAAAACAAATTTAGCAATTGAAAAATTTGAGATAAAATATTCATCTCATCCTAATCTGTTTGATGTTAATATTACAACTTTAGCCAATTCACGCTCAGAAAAGTCAACATGATCCAACTGCAAGAGGCATTGATCCTCATGAGCCCCCGCAAGTGCGGGGGTTCATGAGGATCAATGCCTCTTGTAGTTGTGTGTTGTTTGCTGTGCTCCGGCAGGAGAAAGGTTAAGCCAATCTACAGCGTTGTACAAAAATAGTTACTTTCGTATTTCACCCATTTAGTGTGGATGCACTGCAGCAGGAGGTGGATCGAACATGATCCTTCAAGGGTAGTGCCAGATCAGCCTGAATTGTCATGAACGATCCATCTCCTGCGACTGATACATAGTCATTTGCAAAATTGTGGAAATGTGGCCTTGGGATTAAATGGGTTAAGTCTTTGTGTGTGAAACCATGCGTCCTGTTTACAGCACTGGCGGCTACATGTAAAACCATGCGTCCTGTTTACAGCACTGGCGGCTACATGTAAAACCATGCGTCCTGTTTACAGCACTGGCGGCTACATGTAAAACCATGCGTCCTGTTTACAGCACTGGCGGCTACATGTAAAACCATGCGTCCTGTTTACAGCACTGGCGGCTACATGTAAAACCATGCGTCCTGTTTACAGCACTGGCGGCTACATGTAAAACCATGTGTCCTGTTTACAGCACTGGCGGCTACATGTAAAACCATGCGTCCTGTTTACAGCACTGGCGGCTACATGTAAAACCATGCGTCCTGTTTACAGCACTGGCGGCTACATGTAAAACCATGCGTCCTGTTTACAGCACTGGCGGCTACATGTAAAACCATGCGTCCTGTTTACAGCACTTGTGGCTACATGTAAAACCATGCGTCCTGTTTACAGCACTGGCGGCTACATGTAAAACCATGCGTCCTGTTTACAGCACTGGGGGCTACATGTAAAACCATGCGTCCTGTTTACAGCACTTGCGGCTACATGTAAAACCATGCATCCTGTTTACAGCACTGGCGGCTACATGTAAAACCATGCGTCCTGTTTACAGCACTGGCGGCTACATGTAAAACCATGCGTCCTGTTTACAGCACTGGCGGCTACATGTAAAACCATGCGTCCTGTTTACAACACTGGTGGCTACATGTAAAACCATGCGTCCTGTTTACAGCACTGGCAGCTACATGTAAAACCATGCGTCCTGTTTACAGCACTGGCGGCTACATGTAAAACCATGCGTCCTGTTTACAGCACTGGTGGCTACATGTAAAACCATGCGTCCTGTTTACAGCACTGGCGGCTACATGTAAAAGAGACATAAGCACCAAGCTCTTTTTCTTTCCAGCACCCAAGACATCAGGACAATTCCTCACCTGTCAACGATCCTGTAGTAATTGTGGCTCCAGGCTTTCAGGCAGTCGTCCACCCCAGGGGGAATGTGACCCACGATGTGAACCTTCTCCTTCATGTCCTCGGAGGACTGCAGTACTTTGGTGAGCCACCTCAGCTGGCCATCAGGATCTGTTGTATTCAGTAACAGCCACCTGTTTACAGACAAAAAAGAAAAAAAAAAAAGACATAAGCAGGCATGGGAATTAGAAAAGTGAAAAAAGTCTGAAATTTCCAGGATTTTCTTGGTGGGGGAGGGGGGAGGGGGGTAAGCATGGTCCTTCATTTCAGAGCCAAAAAATCAAACAACAGGGGGGGGGGGGGGGGGGGGGGGGGGGGTAGCGTGGTCCTTCATTTCAGCGGCCAAAAAATCGACGAAGGGGGGGGGGGGGGGGGGGGGTGCTTACCAGATCATGATCAGATGCACACTAAACACACTCTGTCTTGAACAATATCCTTTCTCACCACCATTTTCAACAACTCATGACACCGCCATTTTCTCCACATGTACAGTGCGCGAGACAGGAAGCAAGCATGAAAACAGTGCGTTCAGTGTTGTATTGCCCGCTTGCACGATAAAGTAGCGACTGCGTTAAAGCCACAATAGGTGACGCGCAACTCTAGCGGGCGGCATATCACTTGAACGAATGCCTCGCAGTGTATAATGACCGGTGCTCAGTTACTTTTTGAACCCCAATTTTTTTGGGGGGCGGACAATTTTTTTTTGGGTGGTTGAGCAAATCATTTCGGCAGAAATTTGCCTTTAGGCGGACAATTCCCATGCCTGCATAAAAGTTTACATACATGTAATTGTACCTTACCAGTTTAGATTATTGCAAGCGTTCGTGTTGAGAGAGACGATGCGAAATCCAGGGAAAGGGCTGACAGTGTAGTACGCCCCTCGTCTGATTGTCGACAGCGTGTCAGGAGGCAGCCATTTTCCCCACGTGTCAGCCAAGGTGTCGTAGAGCCACGAGATGGACTGATTTCCCGTCACAAAGCCGGGAGGAAAGCTGCAAATATGCGCTGATAGAACAGTGGTTCATGAACAACATCCAGGTGATCACAAGATTCAAGAAATGTATTGTCCATTAGAGGATATTTGTCTTTGCCTGCCGAGCGTAGGTCAAGGTTAAAAACGTAATATCTCAGAAACATAATATCTCAAAATCTTAGCAAAAATGTGGACAATTGCAGAATCACACGAAAAAGGAAACATTAAGCTAGTAATAAATTGCCAATATGACCTCAACATGGGTGGGACAGAAAAAAAAGTTGAATCATGAAAAAAAAGTTGAATCCTGAAGCAGGGGTTTTGGGAACACTTCTTAAGTGAAGAAAAAAAAAAAAATAAAAAAAAATTAAAATCCGGAAATCCAGCTGTAGCTGTGAAAGTCCCACCCATGCCTCAATTTAGTTTACACATCAAACAAACAACAAGGCTAAATCCCTGACTAAACAAAAATACAAAATAGAACATTTTGACACAAGGCTCGATAACCAATAACACACGCACAGGGCATATGGATATGGTGGAAACCTGTTTAGAGTGAACGATGTCATAAGACATCATAAGTCATTAACCCATTTAGCCCCGGATCCCAACAGCAGGAGATGGATTGACCATAATATTTCAAGGATAGTGCCAGATGAGCTTGGCGCCTTCAGGCGCCAAGCTCATCTGGCACTATCCTTGAATTATCATGGTCAATCCATCTCCTACAACTGGTACATAGTCATTAGGCAACACCTAAAAAATTTGAGAAATGGGACCTTGGGGCTAAAAGGGTTAGGCTGTCCGTAGCAGTTTTTGTCACGATGATCCCTGTAGGATGTCAGGATGTTGTTAGTTTTGGTCACGATGATCCCTGTAGGATGTCAGGATGTTGTTAGTTTTTGTCACGATGATCCCTGTAGGATGTCAGGATGTTGTTAGTTTTGGTCACGATGATCCCTGTAGGATGTCAGGATGTTGTTAGTTTTGGTCACGATGATCCCTGTAGGATGTCAGGATGTTGTTATTCCTGTATAGGAATCATCCCGACAAAAACTGCTACCAACAGCCACAGGATTAACTCTTCGACGCACGCAGTCTGAATAAACTTGCCTCTATGAAACGCACAGCAGTGCACCCCCTAAATGCACGGCCAAATTTGTGGAGCAGGCGTGAGCTAAAACACTCAAAATTCCATTTCCCAATACTGCTTTCTGGACCCTGTCCAGCCATAATGTACTTCTTCTACTAATGCTGAACTGGTTCCATTCACCCTCCTCCAAAAATACATGAAAGGCACACAGCTACATAGGGGACATTTAGCATACTAAATACAAGAAACATTTAGTTTTGCATTCCCCAAGTATCACTCATGGCCACCGGAAGCGTGTCTCTCTAACCAATTACCCCCAGGATATCTCGCCGTACAAGGTTGACAACATCTCCCCACTTGACAATAATTTCGTGGGAAAAATACAAGAATAGTATGAAAAAGGGGCTGTGTGTTACTAGGCGAACTTACTCGCCTTTGTGCCCTCATTAGAGGGCTATAAAATTCGACTGCGTGAGCTTGAAGGTCGTGTGCGGTGTGCGGAAGAGTTAAGGAGAACCATTGAGGAGGCTGCGTCCTTCGTGACAGGTGATGCTGTATAGAGAGGGAATACGTCTTTGAAGACCACAATTTTCTTGGAGAACAGGTTCCGCGGTAGAAATTTGGTGTGGTTCATGGGTAGTGCCAAATTAGTCGATACATTCCCCGGAGCCCATCAAATCTGACGCCACTCCTGATCCATCTTGACCGATCTATTTTATTGCGTACAGAATACAGTAAAAGTGAACATCTTAATGTTTTACACATACCAAATTTGTCCGTACCTGTTAACAGGAGAGCTCTCGTGGTTGCCTAGTGATGGAAAAACGGGTTTATTGGGGAAATATTTCAGAATCATGGCCGACAGCGATTTGAGGATTCCAGTCTGTGATGCCCGCGTCTGGTTCCAGACGTCGTGTGGCGGCAAGTCACCAGTCCACATGATGTAGTCAAACTGAAACAATGTGATACTTAAAAACGACACCCTACCCACAGACATTGACTTCATCTCCGAGTTTCTAACCCTAGAACCAGTTTTCAACAACCACCTTTTTGAAGGAAAAAGTGGTCTTGAAAGACGTGCTCTCTCTATAAAAGTTTTGAACAGCGAAAAGTTTCACCTGTCATTAGACCATCATTTAGGTGGCTGTAGCTGTGACTGTGGCTACCTAAATGATGGTCTTAATGACAGGTGATTTCTCACAAGGGTTGTCACTCAACACAGGTTCTACTGTAACACACTATGATTTAATTTTGAGGGTGCCCGTCCACACTGTGTGTTATGCTGTGCTTTGTGCCATTGTTGATTTAATTTTGAGGGTGCCCGTCCACACTGTGTGTTATGCTGTGCTTTGTGCCATTGTTGATTTAATTTTGAGGGTGCCCGTCCACATTGTGTGTTACGCTGTGCTTTGTGCCATTGTTGATTTAATTTTGAGGGTGCCCGTCCACATTGTGTGTTACGCTGTGCTTTGTGCCGTTGTTGATTTAATTTTGAGGGTGCCCGTCCACATTGTGTGTTACGCTGTGCTTTGTGCCGTTGTTGATTTAATTTTGAGGGTGCCCATCCACATTGTGTGTTACACTGTGCTTTGTGCCATTGTTGATTTAATCAGAGGTGCCTACCTTACGCGCTGGCTCGTAATTTTACGCATTTTCGGCTCAAGTTACGCGAATACGACTAGCTCCTCCAAAATACGCAATTTACGTGGGGGTGGGGGGTGGGGGGGGGGGGGGGGGGGCTAATTGTGGACTGAAGATCGGCCGCTTTATATAGGCTCCCCAGCCTCTGGAACCAGAGATTATGTCACTGAGCTTTGGCGTGTAGTCCGCTAGACACTGACTAGCCAAAGGCAGCAAGAATACTCGCACACAGCGCGCCAAGCGTACACTGAACTCTGACTCGTAGGGAGTAACTAGCGATAGCAGGGGGCTCCTCTGCTACAAATGCATGCAACATGTGCAAAAATGACTTTGGTGTTGCTTACAGTGGTGCGTACAAAAGTATGATATTCAAAGACATTTGGAGTCCGCTGGGCACAAGGCCAAGGCAGTAGTACATCCCAGAGCTGACATAAAGCACTTTTTTGTTAACCCTTTCGGCCCGGCAAACTGCTGTACTGGTTGGCGGTCTTGTATACCATGCAGCCCAGAAAACCGCTAGAGTGGTGTCCGGTGTTTTATATCGCGCACCCGGTGATACGCGAGCCTCGCTGCGCGTGTGGTGACCTCGCCCATCGCACCGACAGATCATGTTTACACTATAGGGTCCTGACAGTGCGTGCGTACTTTTGTACATGGTATGCAGTCAGCTTTGCGGTGCTAGCATACGCATTACGGTCGAAATGGCGAGTGAATGTGTAGATATTCGGAGTGATAATATTTTGAGTTTGGAGACATGGTTTCAAAAGCAGATAGCTTTGATGTATTGGGACACGTGTGCCCACCTACTGCGTGGCAGCATAACCACGTGTTGGCAGCTTCAGCTGGAGCGATCGACGGTTGAGGCACTGACAACGGCAATGACGTACAGCTTGATTCTGAAGCTGAATTTGGAGGTTCTAATTGATATTCCGTTCCTATGATGCTACACCTTGGTGCACCTGTGGACACCGACACACATTGGTCACACGTCTATTACGTGCATTGTCTTTACAACACTGATACTTCCATCCGATCGTGTACGAGACACAACATCCTTCAATGCCGCTTATTACATGCTGTCTAGACTGTGGATATACCGTACAGTGCCAGGTGTAAACATTGACATCTGGCGACCAGGTAGGAGACTTACAGTGTATCGGCATACTGGAAATGCATGGACACTAATGTGTCGCAGTAACAGATGCCCTTTTTACTGATGCATGTTAAGTAACAGCTACCTGTCACGCACGAAAGACATTTTTGGCTCACATGCGAAGTAAAAGTATGTTCTGAGACTTTAACTTTGGCATTTTCTCGGAGACTATTGAAGCTACACTCTTCAAACTTGGCCCAAGGATACAGTTTCTCACAAAGGTCAAGGTCACAGAGGATCAGGAAATATATCAAAAATAGCTATTTTGGGACATGTTCTCAAATACTATTCACAACTTCAAACCCAAACTTGGTACAAAGATACCTGATGAAAAGACCTTTATATGAACACTAATTTCGTTGATCCCTCGGAAAAGTCAAGGGGTCACAAGAGCACAAAAAAAATGTCTAAAATGACCATATTTTTACCCCCCCCCCCCCCCCCCAAAAAAAAAAAAAAAAAAAAAAAAATTGCAAATACTATTCACAACTTCAAACCCAAACTTGCTACAGCGATACCTGATATTGTGTGAATAAAATAGCTAATAGTATGGATAAATGTCTTTATTTTTTAATTTGTTTGCTGTGGTGTATTTTTTTCGTTGCGTGTTGCGCTAAAATAATTACACAAAATACACATTTTTAAGCAGCCCATTACACAAAATGGTCTAAGAGGGGTAGGCACCTCTGTTTAATTTTGAGGGTGCCCGTCCACATTGTGTGTTACGCTGTGCTTTGTGCCGTTGTTGATTTAATTTTGAGGGTGTCCGTCCACATTGTGTGTTACGCTGTGCATTGTGCCGTTGTTGATTTAATTTTGAGGGTGCCCGTCCACATTGTGTGTTATGCTGTGCTTTGTGCCGTTGTTGATTTAATTTTGAGGGTGCCCGTCCACATTGTGTGTTACACTGTGCTTTGTGCCATTGTTGATTTAATTTTGAGGGTGCCCATCCACATTGTGTGTTACGCTGTGCTTTGTGCCGTTGTTGATTTAATTTTGAGGGTGCATGTCCACAATTGTGTGTTATGCTGTTCTTTGTGCCGTTGTTGCCCAGAATCTACTGTATATGGAAAACAAACGCATGCAAGATTTACCTGGTCCTGCTTGGCCTGCAGGTGAGAGAAGAGGCCCTCCAGCGTCCATAGCGGGGTGTCGCAGTTGCGGTAATCACCAAACTGACCTGCACCACTCGAACCTGGATCTGATCAAAGGTTTTAAAGAATGTAAAAATTAACAGCAAACACACACGCACGCGCACACACACAAACGTTTTACAGATGTCCACTTCACACACACCCCCCCCCCCCCTCAAATTAACCCACAAAGCCCTGAAAGACTACGACAGGATGTGGATCGACCATGATAGTTCAAGGCTGGTGTCAGAATAGCTTGGCGCCCCTAGGCACCAAGCTATTCTGACACCAACCTTGAAATATCATGGTTGATCCGTCTCCAGAACTGTGACATAGACCTCAGAGGTTATCTACAAAACTGTGATAATTCCGTTCTCGGGGCGTAAGGAGTCAAGACCCACTGATAAAGCGTTTTACTTTCCAAAATTCAGCTCCCGAATATACGCACCAGGACAAAGGTAGGGTCAGATTTTCTAAGGCGTAAGATCCACAGGGATCACAGAAGGTTGGTAAAGGGTTAACGGCCAAGAGGGCGGGTCAGCAGTGCACTGTGTATACAAACATCAATCAGACGCACCTGGATTTCCATCATTGGCCCGACAACACAGTGGTTCGTTACATTCTGCGTTGCTGTCAGGCGTGTACATAGAATCCAGGTGAATGTCCGTCAGGTGAAGGACTCGGACAGTGGGTGATCCGGGCTGAAATGTAAAGTGTACAGACTCTGAAACACCACCCTTGAACAATGACGGCTGATCTTGTCAAAATATGGCAATTTTTTTTAACCTATTTCCTAATCTCATGACCCTTGACCTTTAACAGGGATCAACCATAGGTCTTACCATCAGGTATCTTTGTACCAAGTTTGCGTTTGAAGCTGAAAACAGCATTTGAGAAAAAAATAAACTCTGTAAAAATATGGCTGTTTTTGACCTATTTCCTGATCCCTTTTGACCTTGATCTTTAAGAAGGGTCACTTAAGCCGTTTTGTTTTAGAAGGTTCTTGCCACAAACAGCCCTGAAAATGGCGAGTAATTTAATCGCCATGGCGAGTGAATTTTTTATTTGGCGAGTAAAAAAAAAAACCCACTCGCCAAATGCGAGTGCGCTCGTGCGTTTTCCAATCCAACGGCTAACCGCCAGCCGAACATCAGGTACGCCGGCGTGTGACCTGACCGCACCGCGAGTTGCCTCTAACATAACTCGAACACGTCACTCGAACCGTGCGTACCATAACAGTGGTCGGTGACAGTCGTTCTATTTTTAGTGACGAATTGGTTCGTTTAGCGGCTCGCTCAATCGTGGCTGCGTTCAGAATCGACCCGACGCCGGGGTACGTGCGAATGTAACAGGGCGGGCAAACTGTTAGTTTATGTGTGGTGTCCGCATGTTATTACAAAGCCGGTGCACGCTACATGTTGAACGCGTTACTTGCTGTGACATCACCGTACATACTATTATGGGATACGGCATCGTGCGTTTCGCTTTCGATCTAGAACGAAGTTGTACATCGGGCGGAGAAAAAGCAAAGGAAGAGCTGGAATGCTTCGGATTCTTCAATCCGGCACCGTCTGATCTTGATAATCGCTAAGAAGAAAGTTGCACTTCGACATCGCCATCTCCATTGACAAGCGACAGTACCAGAAATGCTACCCCTGGGCCGTGTGTGGGGCACCGCCGCTACGACACAGTTTTCACAGAGTCCATGGCTGTATGGCTGAGTGTATTTCCATGGCTAAAGCACGACGGCACTCGAATGGCATGCGCAATGAGCACTGAGGCAAACTCAAAAAGCAAGTCCAGAAATTTGAACAGAAATAAGTATGTCAGTTTTTTTTTAATCGTGGTCGATCCATCTTCTGGTACACAGTTATTAGGCAAAAATTGGAGAAACAGGTCTCAGGTCTGAGTGGTTAAACGGGTTGAAACAAACTTTGAAGTACATCAGTTTACACACACACACACAAACACAGAGAAGTACCCAACGGAGAAAGAAACACGCTTAGAAAAGACGGGTACAACACAATTTATTAATATTTCGGGTAAATACCCTTTGTCAAAATAGACAAACAAACAGAGAGATCAGCCGCTACTTATCTGATTGGCAGAAAGAATGTGCCACATTCCTTCTGCCAATGAAGATCTTTCTCCGTTGGGTACTTCTTTGCATATTACACGCTTGGCAGTCACCTTTTTGGTCTGGATTACACACACACAGAGTTTAGACAAGTCACACTTTGGTTGTCAATCTGCCGCGTTCAGCAGAAAAGGCTATATTCTCTGTTACAATACATTATCAAACGATCATACAAATAAATAAATAGATATATTTTTTTTCTGTGTGTGAGAGAGCTAGGGAGAAAGGCTTTTGCGCGATAGCTCACCAGTTAAAGAATCAGATCATGGAAAGGACACATTGTCACAACACATTTAAAGAGGAGAGAGCAAAATGAGATAATTTATTTTAATGATTGATTGATTGTACATTGTTTATCGTCCCGACAGCAACAAGGCTTTCTCAGGACGTGCCTGCACTGCTTGTGAAAAAAAAAAAAAAGAAACAGAATATTGAATGTATGTCGCCAGCCGGTCCAATACGTTAAATAAACCTACGCCGTGGGGCCTAAATAAAGCTAAGACCATTTAGCAACACACATCCAATATCAAGAGCTACAGGCAGTGCAGACAGTTGGGAGAGTTTTAAAAAGACAAATACAGGTGAATGGACCAAGGGTAGACAGAAACACATGCCCCAGAAAAAACACCCTGTGGAGCTGACCAGGGTGACCCTGGGAACTAAAATGTAGTTAACCCCACCCAAGTCCCCCAGGGCAGACCGGGGTGTGGATAATTTATTTTAAGGGACATACAGATGATGCAATTTTTCTTAAATGAATCTGCGGACCCTCTATAATGCTAGGATGGGGGTCTGTATACCCTCTAAAATGTATACCTGGGGGGTCTACAGACCCTTTAACCTGTTGTGCAAACAGAAGCCCAGCTCTACTTACAAAAAATAAATAAATAAAAAATCCCACCACAGTTCACATGGGGACTTTGTCAGTTATTTCTCCACTTGATACTATCAAAAGCCTGAAGTCAGGACATAAACATTAACTTGGTTATGATTGTCTGTTCAAATATTTGTTTTCAATGCCTCTGGGCAGAAAACACTCTCTAACATTGGGCGTCAAACACTTGTGGTACATTATATTGTTGAGTTGCGGGGCTATTTTCAGTAGTAAAATTTTCAGTTTTGGCTAGTAACATTTTCAGTTTGGCTAGTAAAACTTGGAAGTCACTAGCCAAAGGCTGGTGGGCAAAATTTTAGACTTTCAGGGCTGACAAAGTATCCAAAGTCTTGAGTAAGGGTTTCAGACTGTGGCTTGAATAGTCTGCCAGAAAATGGCAACATTAAAGTTTACCACAACTAATAGATGACAGCGGACAGCGGACCACTCGCCCAGAAAATGGACTCACTTTTGTTTAACACGTGAGCAAAAAAACCCAGCAAAAACCAACAAACAAACAACAAAACAAACACATAAAATTCACAGCTGCTGATCAACTGCAGACATCAATGTGCTGCAAAAACACAGGAAATTAAAGTGTGAGAGCTCTAGCCAGGTGTGCATGCCCCGATTATATTAGGCTTTGACAAGAAGTATGTTATCATGGTGATGGTAGGTGGAAAACAGCAACAGAAAGCACTCGCATTTAATCCATTCACTGCCGAGAAACAGCGAACACCTGCAAGGGGTACAGATCCTCATGAGCCCCCGCAACTGTGGGGGCTCATGAGGATCTATGCCCCTTGATGCCAAATCTGTCACACTGACGTTACAATGATTTAAACACCACCTCCCCCCCAAAAAAAAAAAAAAAAAAAAAAAAAATGTGCTCTTCGTTTACTGGTAGTGAAGGGGTGAAAGTCATGCAAGGCAACAAAAGTGATACATGGCTGCACACCTTTAACCCATTAACCCTTTTAGCCCCAACACACTACAGCAGAAGATTGATTGACCATGATAATTCAAGGGTAGTGCCAGATTAGCTTGGCGCCTGGAGGTGCCAAGCTAATCTGGCACTACCCTTGAATTATCACGGTCAATCCACCTCCTGCAACTGGTACATACTCATCAAGTAGCGCTTCCAAAATCTGGGAAATGGATTGATTGATTGTACATTGCTTAACGTCCCGACAGCAACAAGGCTTTCTCAGGACGTGCCTACACTGTTTGTGAAAAAAAAAAACCCCAAAAAAGAATATTGAATGTATGTTGCCAGCCGGTCCAATACGTTAAATAAACCCACGACATGGGGTCTAAATAAAGCCAAGACCATTTAGCAACAAACGTTAAATAGCAAGAGCTACAGACAGTAGGGAGAGTTTAAAAAAGAAAAATTAAGGTGAATGGACCAAGGGTAGACAGAAACACATGCCCCAGAATAGAGGGTAAACCCACCCTGTGTGGGAAATGGACCCACATGCCCCAGAATAGAGGGTAAACCCACCCTGTGTGGGAAATGGACCCACATGCACCAGAATAGAGGGTAAACCCACCCTGTGGGGGAAATGGACCCACATGCCCCAGAATAGAGGGTAAACCCACCCTGTGGGGAAAATGGACCCACATGCCCCAGAATAGAGGGTAAACCCACCCTGTGGGGGAAATGGACCCACATGCCCCAGAATAGAGGGTCAACCCACCCTGTGTGGGAAATGGACCCACATGCCCCAGAATAGAGGGTAAACCCACCCTGTGTGGGAAATGGTTGATTGTACATTGCTTAACGTCCCGACAGCAACAAGGCTTTCTCAGGACGTGCCTGCACTGCTTGTGAGAAAAGAAAAAAAAAAAAACAACCAACTAAACAGAACATTGAATGTATGTCGCCAGCCGGTCAAACACATTAAATAAACCTAACACATGGGGCCTAAATAAAGCTAAGACCATTTAGCAACACACATCCAATATCAAGAGCTACAGGCAGTGCAGACAGTAGGGAGAGTTAAAAAAGGCCAATACAGGTGAATGGACCTCGGGTAGACAGACACACATGCCCCAGAATAGAGAGGAAAACCCACCCTGTGGGGTGACCAGGGTGACCCGGAACTAAAAAACCTAACCCCACCCAAGTCCCAGAGGGCAGAACCCACCGTGGGTGTGGGAAATGGACCCACATGCCCCAGAATAGAGGGGTAAACCCACCCTGTGGGGGAAATGGACCCACATGCTCCAGAATAGAGGGTAAACCCACCCTGTGGGGAAATGGACCCACATGCCCCAGAATAGAGGGTAAACCCACCCTGTGTGGGAAATGGACCCATATGCCCCAGAATAGAGGGTAAACCCACCCTGTGTGGGAAATGGACCCACATGCCCCAGAATAGAGGGTAAACCCACCCTGTGTGGGAAATGGACCCACATGCTCCAGAATAGAGGGTAAACCCACCCTGTGTGGGAAATGGACCCACATGCCCCAGAATAGATTGATTGATTGTACATTGCTTAACGTCCCGACAGCAACAAGGCTTTCTCAGGACGTGCCTGCACTGCTTGTGAAAAAAAATAAATAAACAGAACATTGAATGTATGTCGCCAGCCGGTCAAATATGTTAAATAAACCTAACACATGGGGCTAAATAAAGCTATGAATCAATGAATCAATGAATCTTTATTTTACAACGGTAAAGATATTAACAATGCCAGAGGCAATGCCATTTTTCAAATCTGCCGTTGCTACATCTACAACACAACAATTACATTACATTAATACATGTATAGGACGAACGCCTACGGTGTGTTGGGGGAGGGGGAGCAATGGTAAAGGGAAGGAGGAAAAAAAAAAAAAAAAAAAAAAAAAAAAAGCAACAACACAGCAGCACTATACATACACAGCAGTAGAATGGGTACATTACTAACAATGATATCTAGAAAGCAAAGCTTGAAGATAGTTATGGCTGCGAAGATGAATGCTCAAAAAGACTTTTCTTGAAACATGATACCGTTGGAGTGGTCTTCGTGTGGGATGGAAGCGAATTCCACAAAGTCGCCCCCGAGAATGCTAGACTGGTTTTAAATAAGTCTATTCTGGTTTTGGGTACTACATATAGGCTTTTTGTATCGCCATAGCGGGACTGTGACCGGACTAGCAGCTGGGTTAGATATTCCGGAGTGTTGTCATTCCGAATCTTAAAAAGGAGAACACCTTTGTTGAATGCAAACTGCTTTTTGAGAGAAAGAAGTCCCACTTTGTAAATCTTATCATCCGTTGTCAAAGTAGGATCAGGTAAAATTAATTTCGCTGCTCTTCTGTGTAAGGAGTTCAGTCTTTTTAAATGTACATCTCTGCAGCCATCCCACACCGTCGAAGCATAATTAATGTGGGACTGAATATGTGCATAATAAAATAATTTTCTGGTTTCAAAGTCAGTGAAGTGCTTCAGTTTGGACAGCATGAAAATGTTTCTTGAAACAGTTTTACACACTTTATGTGTGTGTGCCTGCCATTTGAGCTGATCATCTATGATAATTCCAAGGAGGCGGTGTTCAGACACTTGCTCAATAGAATTGCCTTCAAAGGACAAATCAAGTGAAAGGGGGCTTAATTGGTGTTTTTGGCGTGTCGCAATTACCATTGACTTGGTTTTTGCTGGATGGATACTCATTGAGTTACGTTCACACCAGGCAGACACCTCATCAAGGCTCTGTTGTAAGTCATCTGCAACCACATTAAGGTTTTTATTTGCCGTGTGGATTGACGTATCGTCAGCAAACAAGTCACATTCGACAGATTCTGACGTTAGGTGAAGAGGCAGATCGTTGATGTATAAACAAAATAGAAGAGGGCCTAACACTGACCCTTGAGGTACTCCAAACTTAACCTCCTTAACTTCAGAGTGTGATCCATTAACTACAACCTTTTGCTTTCTTCCCTTTAGATATGAACTAAAGAAGGAAACTGCTGAGACGTTTTTTAAATAATGACTAAGTTTGCTTATCAGAGTGTCGTGGTTAACCAGGTCAAACGCCTTCTTAAAGTCAAGGTAAATAACACCCGTCAGTTGCGAATTGTTTACGTTAGATAACCACTTATCTGCAAGTCTGCTTAGCGCTGTATGACAGGAATACTTCGGACGAAACCCAGACTGGAAGGGATGAAGCATATTATTTGTCTCTAAATACTGAGACAAATGTTTGTGTACATGTCGCTCCAGAGGTTTGACCATTTAGCAACACACATCCAATATCAAGAGCTACAGGCAGTGCAGACAGTAGGGAGAGTTTTAAAAAGGCAAATACAGGTGAATGGACCTCGGGTAGACAGAAACACATGCCCCAGAATAGAGAGAAAAACCCACCCTGTGGGGCTGACCAGGGTGACCCTGGGAACTAAAAAATATCTAACCCCACCCAAGTGCCCCAGAATAGAGGGTAAACCCACCCTGTGTGGGAAATGGACCCACATGCCCCAGAATAGAGGGGAAACCCACCCTGTGTGGAAAATGGACCCACATGCTCCAGAATAGAGGGTAAACCCACCCTGTGTGGGAAATGGACCCACATGCCCCAGAATAGAGGGTAAACCCACCCTGTGGGGGAAATGGACCCACATGCCCCAGAATAGAGGGTAAACCCACCCTGTGGGGGAAATGGACCCACATGCCCCAGAATAGAGGGTAAACCCACCCTGTGTGGGAAATGGACCCACATGCCCCAGAATAGAGGGTAAACCCACCCTGTGTGGGAAATGGACCCACATGCTCCAGAATAGAGGGTAAACCCACCCTGTGTGGGAAATGGACCCACATGCCCCAGAATAGAGGGGAAAACCCACCCTGTGTGGGAAATGGACCCACATGCCCCAGAATAGAGGGTAAACCCACCCTTTGGGGGAAATGGACCCACATGCCCCAGAATAGAGGGGTAAACCCACTCTGTGGGGGAAATGGACCCACATGCCCCAGAATAGAGGGTCAACCCACCCTGTGGGGGAAATGGACCCACATGCCCCAGAATAGAGGGTCAACCCACCCTGTGGGGGAAATGGACCCACATGCCCCAGAATAGAGGGGTAAACCCACCCTGTGGGGGAAATGGACCTGTGGGGCTGAAAGGGTTAAACCTTACAGCTGCATTTTCAAATTTGGAGGTGTGAACTAATGACTATGTGCCAGCTACAGGAGGTGGATTGACCATGAGATACAATTCAAAGGGAGTGCTAGATTAGCTTGGCGCCATTAGGCACCAAGCCAATCTGTCACTACCCCTGAATTATGATGGTCAATCCTTTCCCTGCTGTGGTGCATCAGGGCTGCATAACTTTGACAAGGTACGACTCGTCAAGTAAATTCACCTTAGGCAGTACGCGGGGCGTGACTGGAGGTTTTGGCGTGTCAGGCAGCGTGACGTTCCAGTCGTCCAGTGGGTTGTACGGTGTGCCACAGCTGTCCCCCACCAGAATACCACACACCTCGTCCGGACTGAGGACCAGTTTGTCAAACACAGTCAATACTTCATCCTGGAACAAGAAGAATAAGAAGAAAACCTTCAAAAGCTCCCGTCTCGCCGTAGGTTCAAGGCTCTTCTTGTTAAAACCAAACGCTACAAGGGCAGCTTTGTACCCAATGCCATCCGTCTCCTAAATGAAGAGTGCGTTAACTAGCGTATCTCTCTCCCTGTTGACGCCGTCAAGGAACTTGCGCCTCAGATGACACAGTGGCATCTTGCAAGTGGCAGAATCACTCCTACTGTGGTCATGAAGTGGTTTCTTTTTTTCCCCCACTATTTTGTCATAATGTGGCTAAAACTGTACAAGCGCATGTGATCCCAACAACAAAAAAAAAATTGTCAGCTAGACTGACACAATAAAGTTTTTGAATTTGAAATACAGTGACACTTTCAACATATTTCCGTCATAACAACAAAATCTTGTTTTTCCCTCATATAAAATCAAATTTAAAATGTCAGAGGACCAACAATCTTTTTTTGTTATAGCCAATCTTTGTCATAAGCCAAGCAATTTACATAGAAAAGGTGTGGTTGGTATCAGGAAAAGGACTCCTAGTCTTATCAATGTTATTTCTTGCCATCTTGAGTGAAGTCATTTGTGTTCATGCATACACGAGTTGCAAGAATCCAGAATCTTAAGTTTGCAACCTTCCAAAATGACATGATTTAAAACAATAACTTACATTGTGTGGGAAGATTGATTTAATAATTAACCAAAAATGTTCAGGGGTTTTGCCTCATTAGCTTGGCACCCCCAGGTGACAAGACAATCTGGCACTACCCATGAACTGTCACAGTTTGCGAAAGTACGCATCTCATACGGCACTAGCCTGAAACAGAACATTATTTTCACTGTTACATCAACATAGCATGTACCAGTAGTGCCTAGCAAATAAATGTCAGATTCAACACTTGACTCATCCAGCCCTGACACACCACAGCAAGACATGGATGGAGCATAATAGTTCAAGGGTGGTGCCAGAAAAGCTTGGCGCCTATGGGCGCCAAGCTATTCTGGCACCATCCTTGAACTATCATGCTAGTTTTGTCTCTAGAATTGTAATACAATCCTTCAAAGGGCAACTTCAAAATTTTGGGATTTCGGTCCTGGGGCAGAATGTGTTGAGATTTGCGACTTATAAAAGGGGGTTGCCAGTATACAAAAGGCAAGTGGGCACACTGCGTAAAAGGTCCTTGGACTCACATCTGCCACAGCGCGCAGTTTTCACCATGCACAGCTGTGTGCAGTGCCAGACATGGGTCTGAGGACCTTCTGCGCAATGGGTACCAACCTGGAACACCTGCACGATGCCAGTGCACACACGCTCACTCTCAATGCCCAGATAGATGCAGGTCATCGTGGCAATGTTGATGATCTGTTCGTGCGTTGTCCCCGTCTGGGTCCAAAACTGGACAAAGTGGACAAGGTCTTTGCAAAGTTTGCATGTTAGCCCTCGCAACCAGGTCCAGAAATTTAACGTCAATCCTGTTTCTCTGGCAAAGACTGCAACAGAAGGAGAAAACGGATTAGAAGCCGACGTAATGCACACATCATCAAGCATCTTTGTGAAAATAAATGCGCCTGCAAGTTGGGAATTTTGGGGCGGTCCGTGGCGCAGTGGTTAAGGCATCTGCCACCAATGCTAAAGGTGCGAGGTTCGATTACAGGCTCCGGCGTCAAACGTTTTTCCTCTAGTAAGTGTCACGATTAATTCGGGCGGATCATTGGGGGTTCTTTCTCCACCGGTTTCAGGCCACTTTATAAAATTTAAAATACAAGCGATCAAAATTTCTGAATCCTCAGTAGCTGAGCTGACCCTTCGCATGACGTGAATGTCCTGTGTTTGTCTTGTACTGTGTTTGTCTTCAGTGTGTTGTGTGTGTGTGTCACGTGAGCGTGCGTGTTGGGTTCAGTTCGCGGCGCTTTGAGCTGATTCGCAGAATTGGGAAAAGCACCTATATAATAACCGGTATTATTATTTCAGGACTGCTGCACCAGAAGTCCATCATGGCTGAACAGTCTTCTGCTACAGCATTTTGAGGGTTAATATCTGTTCAACCCCTTCACTGTCAAACAAATGTACACACAAACCAACTGCAAGACACACAGATTTGGAATCTCCGCCTCTTGCTGAATCCACACACATTCCTTTGAGGTGTGGGGCCTTTCTGTATTGAGTTAACAAAGATAAAATTTCTAAAAACACAGGCTTCAAAAACTGGCCCTCGGCAGCAGTGAGGGAGTGAACAGCAACCTGTGGAACTGATTCCATTTGAACAACCCGGTATAGTGGCTGATTTCGAGGCAAGTCTTTTACTAGCATCTGGTGAGTGGCTTGCAAACTTGGCCATCTTGTCCTTTGGGGTTTACATTGACAGCCTTACAGCGCTCCTTCAAAGGTCATGTCATGCTAACCCATTTATCCCTGGAACCCTGCAGCAGGAGATGGATTGATCATGATAATTCAAGGGTAGTGCCAGATGAGCTTGGCGCCTGCAGGCGCCAAGCTCATCTGGCACTACCCTTGAATTATCATGATCAATCCATCTCCTACAAGTCATTAGACAACGCCTCCAAAAGTTTGGAAATGCGGGCATGGGGCCAAGAGGGGTCAGACTGAAAAAAAAAGTATTAATTTACATGTCAATCCTTTTTTATAATCATGCAATTTCAAAACCAAAACCAAAGTTACTTACCACTAGAATCATGCTGTAAGGTTTCAACATATCTGGCAAAAGTTCTGGCAAATGCTTCGTGTCTAGCGCTTGTGAACAGCAGAGGTTTAGAAGAGACAGGTGTAAACGAGATGGCTGTCAGCGACAGAAGAACCAGTGCAGCGGGTAGCGGCTTCATGGTTACCTCGACCTGTCGGCTAACCCGAATAATCACGCTGAATCTGAAACATGCACACGTAAGCGCTTAAGCAAATCACTGAATATCTCATAAAAACTGACATAGTGATGCTCATATCAGTGCTCAAAATATTCAAAATAGGTGCCAGCAAATAAATGATTACCAAATAAATAATGACATTATTAAACTGATTAATACTTTGTGTTGTCGCCTGAATTGTTTGACCTTGCTGCGGCTCAAGGGGCCAGTTGCAGCGGAGCACCTTGCTTAGTGACTGGCACAGAACTAAACTCACTAATCACTCACCAGTATTTCCCATAAACATCATATCCCTGGGTCCCTCTCTGGAGATTGCTGTGGGCCCCTTTGATAGTTTTAAGGGTCACACTCCACAGTCACTCTCAGAGCCACAAAGCAATTTATCATACATTTCAAACAAAAGTACTGAAAACACTCAGAAAAATATTCGCTTCAAATGGTTTTACTGCAAAAGTACAAACCTTCAGCGCAAACATTTTTCTTCACTGAGATTTCAAACAGTAAAGCACTAAATGACTAAATAAGGTAAAAAAAAGTAGTAGGTACTAAGAGTAAGATAGTACTGGTGAACAATCGTCTGCGTCTCTTGGACGCACTGATCCAAAATCTATGTGTCACTTACGGAGTTTTGTGCGGCGTTTTTCTGTCTTGTCACTCACAGATTGAATGTGGAGCATGAGTGTTACAGAGGTGAGTTTAAGAAGTGAAACATCTGTGTCAAGTTTTGTGACGTGACTCCATGAGTGAAACACCAGCGGTCAAGGCCATAAAGAAAAACCGTGGCAAATCAACGTATCAAGTCACTGTGGAGTTTCCGCAACTATCGGATTTGTATACCTCACGGGAAAGGGTGCAGATTAATTACAATCAATCAGAATCACGTTACTGAAAAGTGAGCTTTAGTTTAGGTAATGTTCAGCAAAGTGTTAAATGTGTACAAAAGCGAAACTAGTGACAATGACTTCTGGATAGTTTACTCACTCAAGATTACACCTTTGTTTCCATCTCACTGTTTGACCACATCAGCCAGTCTAAAAGAAAGTTACAGAGTTGGGCTCCGCACGAAGGAAGTTTAACAACACGATTGTTTCCCCGAGTGGATCAGCCCACTCTCATATTCTAACTTACTGTACTCCATGAAATAGTGCACTACACCAGGCACATTTATGCACATAACGACACATTCGTTTGCAAAAGAAAATCATATATAATAACTAACCTTATTTACTTAGATGAAGATATTCAAAGGACTTATTATCTCTTGTTTAGAACATATATATACTCAAGATAATATTTCATACCATACAAATTTATAAAGCACCCGTTAGCTTAAGCTAGCTCTCTTTACAGATCTGCTTTTCCTGGCCAGAAAAAAAATCCTGTCGTACTGAAAAATGAACACACATCAGTAATCATTCCGTTAATATTAAAAAAACCCGACATTTAATCAGTTTAGATTATTTGAAATGTTTAGGATCTTCTGACTTGAATATATTACATTGGGGTAAAAAGATGCTAGTGAGTAGTTCCCCTTGAAAACATGGCCATGAGTTTTTCACGAATAGACGATAATTGAACAGCTTGTATGATGCTTTGTACTGTGTTTTGTTAAAATAGATTATGCGTGTGAGTTGCAAGACATTTAAATTGATATAGTTGCGAAACCGTTATTACAACTTTTGATTAAAGGTACAGTTATATTTTCACAACAATTTCATGCAAGCAATCTTTGTGGCACTTGTATCTTCAGTGTTCGTTAATTGTGAGACAAGCGCTTAACCTTGACCATGGCATCTGATGAAGAATGCATCAAAACAACTACATATATGAAGGCCAGGGATCCTGTTGATAGTGATTTAGCTGGCACAATACAACAAGACGCTGTAGTACGGACATCGGAGGGGTCGGAACAACAGTTTGAGGAAATGGTCAGGACAGAAAGTGTGGCTAAATCAGAGAAAGTGGAAGTCCTATCTCACAGGGAAATCATGCATGTTGTGCAAGACACTGTGGCTGGATTGATATCTGTAAGATATTTTGTTTCTCTTTTATTTTTGTGATTTCTGCAACTAGAGGAGCTCTTTACACCACATCCTATCTTAAATCTTTCAGTCTTTGCGCGTTGGTAGTGTTTTGGGTTTTTTGTCGCAATGATTTCTGCAGGAATCATTGTGACAAAAACCACTACCAACATGCAAAGGGTTAAGAAATAGAAGTCTTTTGTATACATGGTACCATGGAAAATGAAATGGACCACTGCATTTAACCCTTATCATTCGGAATACACGAGTGTGTGAAATAAGTTTGGCTAAAACAGTAAAAGTAAACAGTTCAAGGGTAAATAGTGCCAAAATAGCTTGGTGTCTCTAGGTGCCAAGCTATTCTGGCACTACCCTTGAACTAAAGCCATTGGTCTATATCCTTATCTGTAAGTATTGTAATGTAGCTTGCATATATATGGCAGTGTACAAATTTGAAGCTTTTAGGGGTTAACAATACACATGCAGACACTTTTTACTATCATTTACTGATTTAGTCATGATGGAGTTGTCTGACTTTCACATAGTTTGAGCCATCCATTCCTTCGAAGATGCATGCTTGCATCAGCTGATTACATTTTGTCATTTTTTTAAATAATTAGCCCAGTAGCATGTCTTCGGGCCCATGACAGCTGCAATGGACCTGTGCACGACCGTTCTGGACCCATGGCCCTTTGCTTACAGGGTACATAATTATGCAGCACACCATTGTATCACAGTTAGCCATAGTTCATGCTATATCTTGCGCTTCTAGAATGACCCTCTCCTGAAGGACCTTCATCCGTACGTGACGTTGGAAGAGGTTAACTCCATGATTGCCCTGGAATATGGACAAGCAATGGTGGTGAATGTTCGACGGGCAGATGATGAAGTCATGGGTATGTCATTGTTTCCTTTAACCTTTTGCTTCCAGTACCAAAGGAGTGTTTACAAGTGACAGTGACTATGGCTCAGATTCTTCAAGTTCCGAAAATATTGCGGAGAGGCCTCTCCCTCCCCCCAGCCACCAACAGTGGTAAAAAAGTTGTTGATGTTGTTATAAGCTGACTGCTGCGCTCAACAGTCAATGAGGTAGTTTAACCCCTTCATTGCCAGAGCATAACGAGCAACATTGAAATGAAAGAGGCAAAGCTCTATATGCACATTTAGTTAGGTTTTATGGCGCAATAGTTTATTACTTTCTGTAAACCTGCAAACCAATTTTCCACTGCGTTGTTTGTGTGCATGCATGTGTGTGTGACACTAGATTATTCTTATTGTCTTACTTTTATTCCTGACTACTCATGTACTATTATGTTGTTGCAGCGATTCTTGTGAAACAGGAGGCGACAGTATTGGATCTTAAGCATGGAATCAAGCGCTTTATAATGCTGCGACTGACACGCAGAGGGGGCGGAGCCATCGGCATCAGCTGGTAGGCCCAGTTTAATAATGAACAATTGCTTCAAACGAACTACTCCATTATAGGCTTTGATTGCTAAATTTTGCTGATACAGGGGTTATCAATGTTGTCTTGCTCCAACTAAAACTTTCCTTATTCCTATCGTTCTTTTCATAATCCATGCAAGTAGGCACACTAGAGGTTTTTCACTGCCTTTTGAATAGTAGGCACACCAGAGGTTGTTCACTGCCTTTTGAATCGTAGGCACACCAGAGGTTGTTCGCTGCCTTTTAAATAGTAAATCCAGACCAAAAAGGTGACTGCCAAGCGTGTAATATGCAAAGAAGTACCCAACGGAGAAAGAAACACGCTTAGAAAAGATGGGTACAACACAATTTATTTAATAAATTGTGTTGTACCCGTCTTTTCTAAGCGTGTTTCTTTCTCCGTTGGGTACTTCTTTTAAATAGTAGGCACACCAGAGGTTGTTCACTGCCTTTTGAATAATAGGCACACCAGAGATTTTTTCACTGCCTTTTGAATAGTACTAGTAGGCACACCAGAGGTTCACTGCCATTTGAATAGTAGGCACACCAGAGATTTTTCATTGCCTTTTGAATAGTAGGCATACCAGGTTGTTCACTGCCTTTTGAATAGTAAGCACATCAGAGGTTGTTCACCGCCTTTTAACCCTCTTCTGCATAGAGCGCCCACCAGCGCCCGCTGAAAACACACAGTGTTTGTGCATAGAACGCCCGGTAACGCCCGCTGAACCACGTGTATACTGTGGAGGCTGCCATGTTTACCATGGTAATAGAAATCTCGCGAGACCACAAGCCTCATTTTCGAGATTCTTTCCACTTCCTGTCAATACACGCCATGTGCATTTTGGACGTTTCCTTACGGAGCAACAAATTTTTGAAGTTTCAAGTGTGAATCGAGTGTCAGTAAGAATGGCTGGCCTCGAACTGTGGTGATCATTGGTGGGGGAAAGCAGTGACTATGAAGATTTTGAGGGATTTACAGAGCAAGACTTGGTGGAAGAGGGGAAGAATCTGACTTAGATTTGGAATGGGATGACTTGGGGATCGTTTTTTTTTAGTCAACATCATCGTCTGAGGATAAAGCTTGTGATCATCAGCAACTGATGAGATTCACAGTACGTAAAACAGCAGTTCATTCAACTTTAGATTTTTCCCCTTTATTTCCTTACACATTTTACAGCTCCACAAATGTTTATTTTATATCTTTATTGATTTAACACTTTAGAAAAAATAATTGCTCTTTCTCAAGATTTGTCTAAATATTTTTTAACATTTTTTTTTAAATGTCACCCATTCAAAATTACGGAGTTGATTCCCTTTGGTGATATTTTCAAGAGCCGCCTGGCATATGTACTTGCATGCAGAAGAGGGTTAAATAGTAGGCACACCAGAGGTTGTTCACTGCCTTTTGAATAGTAGGCACACCAGAGGTTATTCACCGCCTTTTCAATGGAAGGAACTCTCCTGCATACAAAGGAGGAGAAGAGCAGAAAACTCTTCCATTTAACCCAGTACATCCTGAGGCTGATTTCATAGAATTTGCTTATTGTCCTATGAAGGCTACATTACAGATTAAGAGCTAGTGTTATAGTTCAAAGGTGGTGCCAGAATAGCTTGGCGCCTGAGGCGCCAAGCTATTCTGGCACCACCCTTGAACTGTCAGTAAAATTTATTTCAAGCCCTGGGTGTATTAGGATTAAAAGGGTTAAGACATATGCCTCCTGCCTTATTGTAAGACATACTTAGAACATTTACAAGTGAGACATGGTGAACTGTTATTTAAACGTTGCTGTCTGGAGTAGGTGCATGTGATTTTCATCCTTGACTGCTACAGATGCTCTGTGTATCTGGTTCTTTACCACAGAGTGGCATCATCATTGGCAGTCAAGGTGTTAAAGCCTTGGTCTGAGTACATGTCCCGATTACAGGAGCCATGCTTTAACCCTTTTTATCCTGATGCACTATTGCTTGAAATAAATTTGACTATGATAGTTCAAGGTGGTGCCAAGCTATTCTGGCACCACCCTTGAACTAAATGGTTGGTCTGTCATCTCTGGCACCACACCTTGAACTAAATGGTTGGTCTGTCTCCTAATCTGTCATGTAGCCTTCACAGGACAATAAGCACATTAAAAAAGAAAAAATAAGCCTCAGGGTGTAATGGGTTAAATGAAAGGTCTACAATCACAGACCAGCACACATTCAGGTCGTAAACTGTTGACTCTTTGCTGATTGTCCTAAATGGCCAGAATGAAGATTTTCTTTGTGTTGTCTGTGCGGGCGTTACATTTGGCCAGAATGAAGGCTTTCTTTGTGTTGTATGTGCAGGCATTACATTTGGCCAGAATGAAGGCTTTCTTTGTGTTGTCTGTGCAGGCGTTACATTTGGAGGCGATACTGGCTGTACTACAACGGAGAGAAACTGACCGATGACAGCAAACGACTGAAAGAGTGAGCACTTGCCTTAACAGCAGAACGTGTATTGAGCGACCATCACTAACCCATAAAGACATGACACGCTACAACACAATGGGGATCGACCATGACAGTTCAAGGATGGGTGTCAGAATAGCTTGGCGCCTGTCGGCGCCAAGCTATTCTGACACCACCCTTGAACTTTGCTGGTCGATCTTTCTCTAGAACTGAGATGTAGACCTAATTTTCATCCTCAGGGTGTAAGCCGTTACAGAGCATCATCTAGATGGCCAAGGACTTGTAGCTGCCGAGACGGACCTTGAGAGGGTACCTGTCTTGTAGGACCAGTCTTTTCTTGCAGACATGGTGGTCGCTCAACACAGGTTGTACTGTCACGCAGTTGTGACTTCTAAACGCAAATGGGTTCGCTGTTTATGGAACAGACCTGTAAGCAGGGTCAGCAAGAAACACCGGTCCTCATGGGCCTCTGTAACTTCAGGGGCACGTCATACGTTATTGGTAGCAGGGGTTTGCTACATGGACCCTTGTAGGCCTGAGGGAGGTCAAAGGAACCAGGAGGCCTTTGGGGTACAGTGGTTCCTTTGACCTCCCTCAGGCCTACAAGGGTCCATGCAGCAAGCCCCTGATACCAATAACATACTTGTTTTCATTCTTCCACTGTTTTCGTAAAAGAAATCAAGAATAAATCTTCCGACCTGGATCACGCCAGATATGACTGACGTCAAAGGAATATACATTTATACATAATAGACTTATGACATAATTTTAAAATATTTTGTGACTTGCCGTCTCCAGTGGCGTGCCTGTTGTTTTGAACACAACTAAGTAACTTTAGAACGTTTTGGTGATCTTTTACACAACAAAACTGGCATCCAAAACGCCTCACAAAGAGGGCAACAAGATGTCTGCCATTAGTCGCTACAAGGGTTTTTGTAGCTACGTCACATGGTACGGTTTGCATTAAAGTGATTGGTCATGTGACGTAGGGATGAAAACAATAGGGTTTGTGCCTCTTTGGGTGGTGTGTTCTTGGTGAGATTTTTGGGTGTTCGCTCTAGCTCTCTCTCTCTCTCTCTCTCTCATCGTGTGTACCAGGTAGTGCTTTTGAAAGAAAATTAAGCTGGAATGCAGAACAGTAAATATTAAAATAAGAATATTACCTTCAGAGAAATATTTGAAACTATACACAGTCATTTTTCTCTGACAGTTACGGAATCCGTAATCGCGAGGAAGTGACATTCATGAAAAAACTGCACGAGAGATGAGAAGAAAAAAAAGGTGACTCAGCAGTGGTGCGGAGTTTCCACAGGATGGGTTCCCTGGCAACCTGACGTGTAGCAGCAAGGCCAGGAGTCCGACACGAACAGCTGGGGTGAAGTGGAGGAGTGGTGTGGGAGGTGGAACTGTGAGGAGGGAAAGGAACTGGCAACAACCAAAAATGTCTCTTCCCCCCCCCCCCCCCCCCCCCCCCCCCCCCCAAAAAAAAAAAAAAAAAAAAAAAGGTGATCTGGCCAGGATATTTAGACCCTGGAACATATTTCACAAGCCTGTACCCCTCAGCAGTCGTTTGACCCATTCAGTCCCGCTGACACAGACTCTTCGTTGATTCAACTCCAAAAATCGCAAGCTGTCTCAGTAGGAACATGGATTCAAAGTGGAGTCGGCAAGAGGCATAGATCCTCATGAGCCCCCACATCTGCGGGGGCTCATGAGGATCTGTGCCTCTTGCAGTTGGATGGTGAACAAATTTTCGCCCAGATGCGTGGTGGCAGGAGCTTCAACACAAAGCTGTGGATATAGGATGGTGCCAGATTGGCTGGACTCCTGTGCAGGTGCCAAGCTAATCTGGCACTGTCATCGGCCAATCTATCTCTCACGGCCACCTGGACGCCTCCCGCCTTTCGACCAAGTTCATGACGTGAATCGGACTTGCAGTCTAGGAAGGCAAAGGGAAACAACGCGCAGGAACTTTGCTATGATGCAGATATGTTGGATTTTCAGGCAGTGTATTTGTGACGTCACTGGTTGCCCTTAATGGAACTTTGAGTTAAAAGTGGCCCCTGGGCAGACACTACCAGTCAGTGCACGCACAAGAGGCATTAACTCATTCAGCCCTGACGGCCGTATTTCCCACATTTTGGAGGCGTCATCTAACGACTATGCACTTGTTGCAGGAGATGGATCGACCATGATAATTCAAGGGTAGTGTCAGATTAGCTTGGCGCCAGTCGGCGCCAAGCTAATCTGACACTACCACCGGCCTCCGTAGTGCAGTGGTTAGCACGTTGGACTGGCGGCCGGGAGATCCGGGTTCGAATCCTAGCCGAGTCAAGCGGGGCTTTTCCTACCTGGGTCGGCTCCTACCCAGAGCGGGTGTGCTATGGACCTAATGGGAAGGCTGATGCCATGCAGCCGAGACTCACCCACTTTACGGGTGCGACTTTGGGGGTGTTACCCGGGTTATGACGCATCACAAGGTGTGGATGATTACATGGCTGGCACCGCAGGTGTCCGCATGTCCGGGGCCTGGTTAATACCAGGATATTTATGACAGGAAGCGTGAAATGCGGCCCTGTCATGCAGTCCCTAAATCACATGGATCACCATGGCATCATCATATCATCTTCATCATCATGCAAAAAGAAAAAACGCTATTCCAGGTCCCTGACCCCTCAAGTCTCCGTCTCATGGTGACCTTAGCCCAGTCCTCCAGGAGCCCTAGGTGAGTGGTTGTCTTCGTCCAGACCCTGCTGCTGTGCAAAAAAAAAAAAAAAATGTCGTAAGTAGGAAGACCACCGAAGTGACTCGGCAGTAGTGTGGAGTTTCCTCCGGAGGGAGTCCCCTACTACCTGACATATATATAACAGCAGGGCCGGGAGTCTGGCTGGAACAACTGGCGGGCCTGGGTGAGCACACTGGGGTTGATGGGGGTGAGCGGCGTGGGAGGAAGACCTCTGAGGTGGACAAGGGAAAAACTTGGAAGCAGCAAAAAAAACAACAACAAAAAAATCTGACACTACCCTTGAATTATCATGGTCGATCCATCTCCTGCTGTAGCGCATCAGGGGCTGAATGGGTTAAACAGTGTGCAGGAATCATCGCGATAAAAACGGCTGCTGACAGCCAAAGGGCGAAAGTGTGCTAATGTTTGGGGACCTTCGTGACTCCTTTTTAACACAGTCGCTTTCAATACACGGCATTGGGAGTTGGCAGGACCATGATAGGTTATTTGTAGTGCCACAATAGCTTGACACCTTAAAGCAGCAGGCTAATCAGGATCTACCCTTGAGCTATCGTGGTCCATCCATCTCCCTTTAGGGTGTGTCAATAAGAGTGTGCTTTCAGGCGGACATAGTTGCTGGGATGTGGATGTCCTTGTGTGAGCTGATTTAACCCATTCGCGGCCAGCCACATCCGGATGCGCGGCATAAGCCAGGACCTTTGTGTCGGCATAAGCCAGGACCTTTGTGTCGGCATAAGCCAGGACCTTTGTGTCGGCATAAGCCAGGACCTTTGTGTCGGCATAAGCCGGGACCTTTGTATCGGCATAAGCCGCGCATCCGGATGCGGCTGGCCGCGAATGAGTTAAGCCTTTGTGTGATATATATGGCAGGCTGATCCGCTGATTACTGATTTATTTATCCTATTCCTAGGACAAAATATTTAATGCTAAATATCATGTCTTAGGACTAATTTGATTTCATTCTATAATTATTCCTAGGACTAATTACAACCAACCAGCCATAATGCCTCTTTCAAAATCGTCCAGTTGAAAGAGCATTTTAACGAATTAAGCCTAGGAATCATTATTTATTCCTAGCATTAAATGGAATTAGTTCTAGGACATTATTTTGTCCTAGCTTTAAATATTTTGCCAGAGGATAAATGAATCAGTTATCAGTGGAAAGGCCTGAATGAATGAATGAATGGTTCATGAATTAATGGTTTGTACTGCTTCTCAATGACAGGTTGTGTTTGTATGTCTTTTTTTTTAAACGTTATTACATTGTTTGTTGGAAGGAGAGTTCATTTGGTACCTGTACAAATCGGGTAATTTTACTTTTTAATAATAATAATGGGTATTTATATATCGCCTAAACTCCTGATGGAGCTCTAGGTGCTTTACAATGTTTATTTGTTTTTGTTTTTTTAAACATAAACACTGGTGTGTATGTGCACATACACGATCACACATACAACGCACACACGCAAGCACACAAACAATAAAATGAAGAATACAATACAATACAATACAATAATACTTTATTAATCCCTTACCAGTCTCAAACTGTTTTTCTATCTTTTATCGATATGCTTCCTTCCCCTTCCTAAGCTCCCTTTTCAGTTCCTTTTGTACTGTCCACCATGTCTGTCTGCATACCTGTTGTCGGCAGTAGTAGAAAAAAAACAAACAAGGGCTGAGGCACTGACACCCTGCATATTATAAAACATGGATTGGAACATAAAATCCATGATTTATCGTTTGCCTTCTTACAGACTAAAACATGGATTTTAGTTTTGGACTGCCCTTCTTCGTTTGGAAGAATGTTGGTCTTAAATTCCGACTGCCTTATTGATTGATTGGGTTGAATTTAATGACTGGCTAATTTGTCATGAGAGTCTGTGACTTGTAGATGGAAAGACCCATGTACGCCAAACAAATCCACAATCGCCTACTCGCCTGGTGTTACTGATGTAAATAGGGCAGCAACATGTATAGATTCTCACAGTCCACTCATTCTTGGGGGGTGGGTGGGTGGGGGGTTATCTGCGTCAATTACAGTAGTAGTGATCTGCCATAATGAAGAGGGCGCAGAAAAGAGAAGGGAAGAGTGTCCGACTGAGTGTTGCGTGTAATGGACATCCGCTAAGATAAACACTGGGGAAATCTGGCATCAACTTGATGAGTTTTCCAAACTCACCCCCAGCCATCAAGGGGTGTACTTCCAGTGTTATCGGCTGGACCTACGACCTAAGAGTAAGAGTAATTACTTTTGAAGATGTGCAGTGGTGAGCACAGTATAGTGACACAATTGTATGAATTTAGCTGTAATTTATTTATCTGACAGTAACATAGATCCTCATGAGAACTGCTGGGGACCATGGGAATATAGGCTGTACAGGCCCAGTGATGAGTACTTCCACCACCACCCACCCCCCACCCCCACCCCCTCCACCCCCCCCCTCCCCTACCCCTGCGCCCTGCACACACACTTCTTATTCACTCCAACTGTAGTTTTTCACTAACCACGGGTGTTGGAGTTAGCATTTTGTCTGTTATAGTCCGATCTCTTAGGGTTGAGTTGGACGTGAATTGTACATTTTGAAGTTGTCTTTCCGACATTTTGCACAGTTGTAGTCCTCTATCCGATGAGCATTTTTGACACCTGTGACATCGCGGATTCAGTTTGGTGTCCGTGGCAACCGCACTTCAATATTGTCACTTAAACCCTGCAAGATTTAGTTTTCTGCCCATACCGCACAAACAATTGAGAATATTTTATAATATATTTTCAGAATTTGTTGCTTGAGTGTTCACTTGAGACAGAGACTGTTATTTGCAGAATTTGCATGCATGCAAACAAACAAACACACAAGCAGCAAATTTGCATATTTTCTCTTTGAACGTGTAATAGTCAAAATCTTTAAATGTACTTTTGAGCTGCTGTGTTTGCCTAAAAAGATACCAGTTCATTAGTATGTTTAGCAACTGTTTTCTGCATTTTGCAGATCTCCAGGCAAGGTCAAAGGTCGCAATAGTGTTTAAATATCTGTAACGGCCAGCAATACATTACACACAACATCTGCTCACACAAGCAGTTCATGCTGTGTCTCAGGACATGTAAGATGACGTTATGCCTATTAAGCAACCGCTAGTGATCAAGGATGAGGTCAAATAAAGGTTATAGTTAATACATACTGTGCTGAAAAATTTAACATCGAAATACTCTCGTAAACTATAGAAGCCAGTGATTTAAACTTGACACAAGTATAGTTTGAGGAAAGACTTAAAAAAAATATATATATCATTTTGGCTGACCTTTCTCAAAGGTCAAGGACTTAAAGATGAAAACAAAGGAAATAATTCACCAGTTGTCTAGTTAGTTCAGATGCTATTACAGTGTGATACATTTAGAGGTCAAACATGGACCACAGGTTGCTTTGAAGAAGGCATTTCTGTGCGTGCTTGGTTTGTGGACTAGTCAAATAGGTCAAGTGAACAAGAGGTCCACACATACATAACAATGCCTGCTTTCAGACAAACTCTTAGTGATCTCATGTATTTTAGCCATCAATTTAATCAAATTTTACTTATAAAAAGATATGTCTATGCCTACTACTTTGGGTGATTTCTCTGAAAGGTCATGGGTCAACACTTGTATGGAATCGAAATACCTAAGTTTATGCAATGTATTTTTCCAGGTACCATTGGTAGGCGATATCAATGTAACATGTTCAGTGACTTGGCTCATACACATCTTTAAATTGTTCACCGTAAGAGGAACTGCTATGATAACGTTTTGCTAATCCCTGCCATTGAGTCCCCACCTGGGTCTGCCCTGGGGGACTTGGGTGGGGTTAACTACTTTTTAGTTCCCAGGGTCACCCTGGTCAGCCCCACAGGGTGGGTTTTCCTCTCTATTCTGGGGCATGTGTTTCTGTCTATTCACCCGTATTTTCCTATTTTGAACTCTCCCTACTGTCTGCGCTGTCTGTAGCTCTTGATATTGGATGTGTGTTGCTAAATGGTCTTAGCTTTATTTAGGCCCCATATCGTAGCTAGGTTTATTTAACGTATTAGACCGGCTGGCGACATACATTCAATATTCAGTTTATTATTTTTTTCACAAGCAGTGCAGGCACGTCCTGAGAAAGCCTTGTTGCTGTCGGGACATTAAGCAATGTACAATCAATCAATCAACCTGCCATTGAGGCCAAGGTCACGTCGACCATACTTAGTTTTAGTCTGCGGTTGCAAAGTCTCTGATTCTATTTGGTTCAAATTTGGTGAAATAGTATATATATATTAAACACAGAAATGTTAATGTGCAAGAAGTGCATCGGTCTGTTTAAGGTCAAGGTTGTGGTGGCCATTTTGTTTTCAATTCATGTATTCTTGTTAGGGCAATATCTTTAGAACCGTTGGACCCATATGACTCAAACCTTACAAGATGATAGCCTTTGATAAACGAAGGTATACTTAGCAAAGTCAAGATCAAGGTCATGGTGATAATGTTTGTTTTGGGTCTTTTCAATCGAGATCTTTGAAAAAAAAAAGTTTGATTAATTTATTCCCGATGCGATAGCAATACACTATACTAATGGAAATTGTTTTTTTCATGAGTGACACCATTTCCATGAAGGTCAAGGCCATTGCAGTAGTATTTGTTTCACGTTGTGTATTCTTCTCAGGACTATATTATATGTAACCGTTAACTGGCTTCGACTGAAACATGAGCTAGTCATAGTGCTTGTTAATGAAACGATAGCCCTTGGTAACTTGTAGTGTTATGATAAACAGTTAGGTCACTGCATGCAAGGTCAAGGCTATAGTAGTCGTATTATTTTGTTTAAGATCCATCTACTGATCTAGACCGTAAGTATATCCAAAAGCTTCTTCTTCTTCTTCCAGTTTATCCAAAAGCATTTGACCAGTTTGCTTCAGATTTGGCATGGTAATAATTGTTATAGGTGTAAAGTGTTTAGTGCACGAAATGTATCGGTATGATGTAGGGTTACAGCCATTGCAGACATCTTGTATTGCACTTTTTCCATTCCCTTTTTTTTCTATATGTGTCGGATTCTTTGAGTAACCAGCTCTCACTTGATACACTGTTAGTATGAGTGTCTGTACACTTTTTCTCCTGATGGCAGCAGCTCTCTTTTGGCTGTTGGTGGTAGAAGGATTGAGGGAGTACGTGGCATGAAACCCTGCTAGACACAAATGTATTGCCATAAAATTATTTTGTGTGTTGTTGCTCTTTGTCAAAGAAAACTTATGTAATATGTAATACATATCACCATCGTCAATAAAATTTGGATTTAAAACCGACTTAAACCTTCATTCGAAATTGTAATAAATAAAATGACAATAAAATTGTCCTTGCTGTGACCTTGACCTCGAAGCAGAAAGGGTAACATTTGTTGAAACTAAACTTTGTAGTAATGCGCCAATTCACGCACAATCTTAAATAAAACGGATGTGATAAAGAAAACATTAAGAGAATCAAGGGAAAACAAAATGGAGATGACCTTGGCATAAATGTCAAGGACTTTATAATATTATTGCAAACATATTCTTGTTCCAGAAGATCAATCCATAACAGTTTTCAGGAAATTGCCTGAAAATACAGTCAATGTAGGAAGCACTGTGACCTTGACATTGAAGTAAAAAAACCAGTGGTATAACTTGTCATGTTCTTTCTGTTACAACAGTAATCACTTGAACCACCAGGAAGCAGGTTTGAATAACGGTTTAGAGAAAATGTCGTTGAACCGGATTTAGTCCAAATATTTAATAGATACAGGCAGCGACCTTGACACTCCTGTTAGATATGCTGCTTTTATATATCACAGTCCGTCTGGTCAAGACTATTTATTAACTACAGTTGGAATCGACCTACAATATTGATTCTAGAAACAGTCTGTAAAACATTTTTTGTTCTTGTTGTTTTGTTGTTGAGAAAATAGATTTGAAAAAAAGATAGTAACAGTCGACAGGAAACATCGGTACTGAAACAAAAAGAGATTAGGCAGAAAACAACACGCGGGAAAGCCTGGCTTTTGAGATAAACAAGATGAGTACTGCGGGGGGGTTCT
>BTPG01000001.1:132841627-132926627 GCA_036245525.1 Semisulcospira habei | reverse complement strand
ATATATATATATATATATATATATATATATATATATATATATATATATATATATATATATATATATATATATATATATATATATATATATATATATAGAGGGTGTTTTGGTGTGGAATTACCCCATCCAGCCCGACGGCCGTATTTCCCAAATTTTGGAGGCGTCATCTAACGACTATGCACATGTTGCAGGAGATGGATCGACCATGATTATCATGGTTGACCCATCTGCTGTAGTGCGTCAGGGCTGAATGGGTTAACAAAGACTGCACAAACACAGTCCGCGTCACCTGGCACTGGGCGGGTTAAATTGCGGCCTCTAGATCTTAGGATTTGTTCCAGAGTTTTTTTTTTTTTTCATTTTCTGACTTCAGCCCGCGCCCGGGTCTGCCCTGGGGGACTTGGGTGGGGTTAACTACTTTTTAGTTCCCAGGGTCACCCTGGTCAGCCCCACAGGGTGGGTTTTCCGCGCTGTTCTGGGGCATGTGTTTCTGTCTACCCTTGGTCCATTCAGCTGTATTTGCCTATTTTAAACTCTCCCTACTGTCTGCGCTGCCTGTAGCTCTTGATATTGGATGTGTGTTGCTAAATGGTCTTAGCTTTATTTAGGCCCCTTGTCGTAGGTTTATTTAACGCATTGGACAGGCTGGCGACATACATTCAATGTTCTGTTTAGTTGGGTTTTTTTCACAAGCAGTGCAGGCACGTCCTGAGAAAGTCTTGTTGCTGACTGGACATTAAGCAATGTACAATCAATCAATCATTTTCTGACTTCAAGTTACAGAATATAAATAAATACTGAACCCAGTGGTACCGCATGATTAGCGTGGTGCCAAGCTGCTCGAGTACTACCCTCCAGCAGTCTAGATTGACATATCCTTCGCGCCATACATGCAGTGTCACGTAGCACTAAAAGCGAAGCGCTGCCTTTTGAAAGCAGACGACAGCAGGTCCATTTTTGTGAAAAGCGACATTTTCACTCTATCACAATCAAAACCTCGCTTATCACCATAACGGACTTACTCTGTTTCGCCTGAAGTGAATGGGCAGGATGCGTCCGAAATGTTTTTTTTTTCCCGACGTGCGATTACTCAGGAAAAGCAAGCAATTGTTTTACTCTACACCCCAAGCGATATCAGCAGCTGAGTTTAGTTCGGAAGGACAGAACATTGAGATAACGCACCTCGTCAATACAGTTTGCCGACCCCTCAGCTATCGAGGATGATCGCGTAACCCGGCCCTTCACCGCCGATAAAAAAAAAAGTGAACATGATCCACCTGCAAGAGACACAGATCCTCATGAGCCCCCGCGACTGCGGGGGCTCATGAGGATCTATGCCTCTTGCTCAGACCAGTTTGTGTCCACGTTTCGTGGGCGATTTTCGCTTCTGGTCGTTGAACGAAAACGGATTTCAGAAACGACAATGTACGTGAATCTTTTTTACAAAAAAAAAAACAACAACCAATCTTCTCATTAATAATCGCATGATTTTTTCGTGTACGGTATTTACATAATCCTACAGTTTGTCTCGGCTGTCGGGGGACGATTAGGTCAATTGTGACCTGTATGCCCTAGGTGTGAAAATCAGACAGTTTTCTGCACCACTTTTTCGGAGTCATTTGTAAAACAGCTAACATAACTTTAATTTTTCTTTTACGAAGAAAACTGTCTTCTCATTAATACCCGCATGAATTTTTCATAAACAGTGTTTGCATAAGCCTGCTGTTTGTCCCGGCCCTGGGGTAGCATTAGGTCAGATTGTGACCTGTAAGCCCTAGGCGTGAAAATTAGCAAGAAAATTGCAAAGTTGATCCTCTGATACGTCAAATGTTAGTACTGCAATGAGTGACGTATAACATGGAGTCGTCACTAGGAACACGCAAGGAGTTACAGAATACTCACAAACCAGATAGGTGAGGCTAGTGCTGGTAGACTGTACACTGACATACCAAGGGGAATTACTCAGCTCCGGACAGACAAACAGTTAGATCCCCAGCCCCCGCCTGTCGCCATCCCACAGACTGAAAATACGCAGGTATAGAACAATACCATCAGGTCAAGCCTATAACCCATGTCTTTTTCTGGAACTTAGGAAGTAGGCAGGAGAAATACACACAAACAAGAAGGTGTCTGGGGTAGGATTAGGTCAAATTGTGACCTGTAAGCCTTAGACATTGTAAATCAACAAGAACGTGAAATTGCAAAGTTGATTCTCTGATACGTCAAATGTTAGTACTTCGATGAGTGACGTATAACATCGAGTCGTCACTATAAACACGGCGTCATGGGACTAATGATGACGTGAAGCTTGAAGTGACGTCATTTCGCTGCTCGTGCTGCTTCTTTAGAATAGCTTTGCTACGCCAAACTACAGGGCTTACGAATGGCGGGAATCGCCGTGTGTCCGTCTTTATTTCTGTGTGCCAGTGTGTGTGGATCAGAGGGTGGGTTAGAGTAGAAGGAGATGGATTCCTGTCGCTACACGAGCCCACGGAGCGTATTAATGGCGGGAAGCGTCGTGTGTCCATCTGTATTTGTGTGCGCCGACGTGTGTGTTGATCAGAGGTTGGCTTAGGGCTTCCTCACACGGAGAAACGAAACGAAGCATTTCGTCGAAATGTCCGCATTTCAGACATTTCTCCAACATTTCACCGTTTCACGAAATGCGAAACGACACATTTCACAAAATAGAACCTGTCTCTATCGTAAAACATTTCTACCCGTCGCCCAATCAGCGTCGTCCGCTGCCAATCTGACGTCATTCAAGCCCAAACACTGAAGATAGCAACGGAAGCGATGCCGTGGAGTCAGGTCTATTATGGCTAGAATTGCGTGATGTGACGCACGATTCTGTAAGATTTAAGCGGAGAAATCATTTTTGAAATGGAATCTATCAAGTATCATCACTAAAGTACCACCAAAATATGATTTTAGGTCAGTTTTCTGAACCCCACTTTCATCGGCTGCTCTGCGAATCCGCCTACAAGATGGCGGCTATCGCTTCGAGACGGCGGCATCCTCGATTCACTTGAACCAGCCCTGTTTACGCATTCAAAAGCGCTTACGTTTATTCGATATGGTACGCAATTCACTTTAATTGTGTAAGTGAAGGCACACATGTCTTATATGTTTAGTTTTTGAAGCGTCAATAGTCAGAAATATGACCCGATATCCACCGATACAAACCAGAGCATGTGTCTGTGAAGAGTTACTTCCCCTGTACCAATCGAAATGAATTTCCACCGCCTTTCTGCGTGTGCGGAGGAGGCATCAAGTTTCGATGCAATGAAAATGTTTCGTTTCTTGTGCATTTCGTTTCTCCGTGTAGGGAAGCCTTTAGAGAGGAGGGAAATGGATCAGCATAATAAGCCTAAAAATATGAACAACTCTGAATGTTCCTAAAAGATAAACGCATGTGAGTTTCAAACAATGCGGTAGCGACTTTGGGATGAAATCCTCATCTTGTTCCTCAACTGTGTTCTCCAAACCACAATAATAATTATTAATAATAATTACGGTATTTATAATGCGCTTATCTAATAATAATTATAACTCTAAGCGCGTACTCACAACTCGCGCACGCATGCACACGCTTTAGACAACGACTCACGTACTACAAATAGTGAAATACATTACGACAGCCTGCTTAGGGTGGGGAGTGTGGTGGTATAGTGCTAGAACTGTTGAAAGAGGTGAGTTTTGAGGGCGGACTGGAAGGAGGAAAGAGAGTGGGAGAGTGTTGAAGGTGGATGGACCGTATACTGAGCCGGAGCGGGGGCCGAAAGTGCTGAGTTTGGTGCGGGAGATGTGGAGGCGGAGAGGGTCGGAGGCGGAGCGGGGAGGAGTGTAGGGGTGAAGTAAGTTTGAGAGATAGGCAGGAGCGTAGTTGTTCAGGGATTTGTAGCAGAGAGACAGAATCTTGTATTGGATGCGCCAGTGAAGGAGTTTGAGCAGGGGAGTGACAATTCATCTACCGTCTTAAGTATGTATGTTTGCGACGAATGTGTTATTCCACTCAGAAGATATTGATAAAAATCGATGTAAGAATCGCCGAGCAAACGAACTCACCAAACATTTTGTTCAATTGCCGCATTATTTATTTTCTAATTTATCTATCGGTTGATCGTCGAGCAATCAAACGATCGATCGATCAAGCAAGCGATTGATCAAGCGATCAATGAATCTATCAATCAGTAAAGCAGTCATAATTTACGACGAGCTTTCTTCCGAAAGAAGAGGGGCAGTCGAAAACTAGGTTCCATGTTTTAGTCTGTAAGGGTGGTAAATGATAAAACATGGATTTCACGTTCAGATCCAGTCCAACGACCCAATCCATGTTTTATAATATGCCCTGACACCCCCACCACAAGAAATGGGGGATACACAGACCGACGAATGGCGCCCTATTGAGCAAAAGATCTTTGGACCAACGTCAGCCTCAGTTGGCCCTTGCACGAACGTGCGCGGGCCAACTACGGGCTATTTCGCGACTGTATATCGGTGACACAGAATTACACTGAATCATGCATCTCTCTCTCTAGTCCCTCTCTCTCTCTCTCTCTCTCTGTCTCTCACGGAGTGCCTCAGGGCTCTGTCCTCGGGCCATTACTTTTCTGTCTATTTATTAACGACCTCCCACTTCATCTCAGCAATCCTGAGACCTTATGCGACATGTTTGCTGACGACACAACAATACATGCACCCGCTAAGGATACAGTAACCATCAATGCGCGGCCACAACAAAGTCTGGAGGAAGTTTCGGACTGGTGTGACTTAACCCATTCTACCCCAGACACACCACAGCAAGATAAGGATCGACCATGATAGTTCAAGGGTGATGCCAGAATAGCTTGGCGCCTATGGGCGCCAAGCTATTCTGGCATAACCCTTGAACTATCATGATCGATCTGTCCTGCACTGCAATGCAGTCTTCAGAGGACAACGGCAACATTTGGGGATTTCGGTCCTGGGGTACAATGAGTTAAACGCCATGGCACTTAACCCTTTGAAAACAAAAATCATGGTAATAGCTACACGCCTGAAACATCGTGCGTGCATGTGTGTGCGTGCATACGTGCGTGCGAGCCTTTGATGAAATGTCCGTGTGTAAGTGAAATGAATAATGTATGGGAATACGGATTTCTTTTCTCCTTTGAACTCGAAAGTATCGTTATGTTCTTCTGTATGCATGCTACGTGTAGGGTTCATGTGTGCGCCTTTAGTTACTTTTGAATAATACGTTCACATGCCCCTTTTTGATATGTTTAAACTGTGTGCGCATGCGTGCGTGCGTGTGTGTGTGCGTGTGTGTGTGAGAGAGAGAGAGATAACGTGTGTGCGTGTATGTGTGTGTGCGTGTATGTGTGTGTGCGTGTGAGAACACGTGTGCGTGTCGGTGTATGTGTGTGGTGTATGTGTGTGTGTGTGTGGTGTGTGTGTGTGTGTGTGTGTGTGTGTGTGTGTGTGTGTGTTGAGTGTGTATGAGTGTGTGCGTGTGCAATTGCTCAAAATTAGTGACATTTGGGCCGTTGTCAGGTTTGTGATAACTGCGTGTGAGTAATTCGTAGTTTAGTTCAGTGTAGCAACGGAAAGTTTGAAAATTGGTTTTTGTGACCAAATGCTTTTACCGTTGTAAAATAAAGGTTCATTGTTCATTGATCTCTCTCTCTCTCTCTCTCTCTCTCTCTCTCTCTCTCTCTCTCTCTCTCTCTCTCTCTCTCTCACACACACACACACACACACACACACACACACACACACACACACACACACACACACACAATCCAGACCAAAAAGGTGACTACACACACACAACTGTGACAACGCCCGCTGTAAAGTGAAATAGACCAAATTATTTCACGCTCGCCGACATTATAATAGCTCTCAAATCGAGGCAGATCTAAAGTCGATCCAGGTCAACGAGTGGCACAGATCCTCATAAGCTCCGGGGCATGCTCAGAGGCTGATGTGACTCTACGTCCGTTGCAGGTCGCACGGTGCTGGGACAAAGAACGATCAACTTGGGTGATTGCTGTCCTCGGGTCTTTCTAGCTTCAAGCAAGCATTACACATGACTGTTACACAGTGTATAGTATTTGACTGAAATGACATTACGACGATAGAGAGAGAGCGATTACAAAGATAGAGAGCCCGAGAGAGAGAGAGAGAGAGAGAGAGAGAGAGAGAGAGAGAGAGAGAGAGAGAGAGAGAGAGAGAGAGAGAGAGAGAGAGAGAGAGAGAGAGAGAGAGAGAGATTACGATACAGACTTAGGATTACAAAGAGAGAGAATTTACAGTGAAAGGGGGCGGGGGGGGGGGGGGGGTGGTTCCAACTTTTTGTTTGGGACCTTCAACCTCGTACAAAAGGCCTCCCCGACGCTAGACCTTGCTTCCAGGGGTCGAAAAAGCGGAGAGGGGGGGGGGGGGGGGGGTCTGAGAGAAGGCGAGTGCATGTGTTAACTGAACCTCACCGTTCGTCAAAATATCAAATCGGGAGGGGCCGCAAAAATTGTAAACGGAGAGGGGGGGGGGGGGGGAAGTTCCAAACACCCCAAAAGAGGGACTTTGTTATAACATTTTAACAAATGTTGGGGAGGGGGGGGGGTGGATGGTGGGCCGGAACCCCTTGAACCTCCCCCCCCCACATCCGCCCCTGCAATTCACGATATCGAGAGAGAGAGAGAGAGAGAGAGAGGAATTAAAATTTCCCGACTGAAATGAAGGTTTTAATTCTTCTTGCTGTCAGTCTTAACCTTTTTATCCCCAAGGTCCCATTTCTGAAATGTTGGAGGTGTTGCCTAACGACTTTGTAACAGTTCAGGCGCCAAGCTAATCTGGCACTACCCTTGAATTATCATGGTCAAGCCATCTCCTGCCGTATTGATCCGGGGCTAAAAGGGTCAAGATTCCACCAGTAGATACCCTTTTTTAGGCATCAGGCTGTCGTGCGACAATCAACACTTAAACCCCCAGAACTAAATGACTTCCATTCTGTAGAATGGCCCGAAGTCATTTAGCTCTTGGGGGTGTAAGCGTTAGTAATACAAAATGACATAACATGCTCACGTTGCTAACATTGGACGGGTAAATACGTATATTATGACAGATAGGGAAGTTTGTCGCGGCCGATATTATGTGACTGACGAAGGCGGCATTTTGTGTGCATGTGTTTTTATGTGTGTGAATGACACAAACCCTTAACGGATAAGACAACAGCTGGCAGATTGTTATATGGTGAAACGTTGCGAATCACTGATGACAGTATGACAAATTTTTTTTCCATCAAAATAATTGTACAAACAAACAAGTATACAGTTCGCTACTTATCGTGTCAATGTGAACATCCCGTGAGATGGCCTTAGTTGCCTGCTCGGCGTTAAACCCAAATAACTAACTAACTCAGGCCCGGATCCGGGGCGGGGGCCGGGGGGGGGCATGCCCCCCCCACCCCAAATTTGTTAAAATACTAGCGTGGTGGAGGTCTTTTGCATGAGGTTCAAGGTCCCAAACAAGAAGTTCCCCCCCCCCCTCTGGAGCTAAGTGATCCGGCCCTGTAACTAACTAACTAACTTGTCAATGTGAAGCAGCTATAAGCTTCTTCACACTGACAAGATAAGTAGCAGCATGTTAACTGTGTCGTAACGGTCGTTTCTAAGCGTGTTTGTTTGTTCCGTTGGATTCTTCTCTGCATTTGACACGCTTGGCAGTCGCCTTGTGGGTGAGGGTAGCGGGGGCGGGTGGATGTGCGGCGCCAGGGTGAGACACGCAGCTACAGCCCACAGTTCGAGGCCCCGCTGTCAGACGGCCATTGTCCATTGCCGCCAACTCAATCGGCGGAGGCACAGCTGGAGCCGATCTCCCTCAACAAGAGACTGACATAGATCCTCATCAGCCCTTGCCGTTCAGGGGCTCATGGCAATCTATGTCTCTTGCGCAGGGCGGATCATGGGGGGTGGGGTGTGGGTGTGTGTTTCAGAACCCCCTCTCCCCCCTCCCACCCCACCCCAGCATCCCGGCCAAAATTAAACAGAAAATGCTATAACTTTTACAGGAATTTGGTCCTCTCCCCTTTCAACCCCGCCCTGGCCACCACCCCACCCCTCTCTTTGTTGCGGGAGGGGTGGGGGGTGGGAAGGCGGGTAGTCAGTGGAGGACAGGACCCACAGACGGCTCCTGGTGGGAAGAGTCTTGACACGCGTTTGGTGCGCCTACACTCCCTCCCCCCCCCCCCCCCCGCCCCCCGTTGTTTGATTTTTCATAGGAAGCAAGGAAGGCATATGAGCAAGATTGAGGATTCCCAAAGAAAAAGCAAAGAAAACAAAAAGCGATGAAACGGTGTCCTGCGCCGGCTTGCACAAACCACATGTTACAGCCATTGCTCAAGATGATCACATGACATCCGGTTTGTTAGCTTTTCTAGCGAACTTGACCCTGTTGACGACAGTGCAGGATGATGTGTACACACAGGCATATATATTGTTTGTTTAGCACGCAAGAAATGCAGGGCCCGCTGATAACGTGGTTTTGGGGACCGGTGCCTGTTGCCGTCAGCCGTGTGCGGCTGCATCAAGTTGTGCAGTAGGTCGGGCTACACGCGGCTACACACAGGTTTGTCACAGCTACTCCGGCTGTCAGTGTCGTGTACAGGAATGTCGCCGTTTGAGCCAGCGGCGCGTCACCTCACAGGTTCAATCGTGTGACATTCCCGTGATAATCATTAGAGTCTGTAGTACAGTGATAGTTCACATCTGTGTCAGTGAGGCTCATTGACTGCGATTCGATCCAAGGCGATTATTGTGAGCGGCGATACCACTGCTTGAGTGGACCGTATACCACGGCTTGACAAGTGATGATCACTAACCAGTGAGCCAAGAAGACCACGGACCGTGTGATAACAAGTACCTGCTATTTAACCCTTTCAAGAACTGCCGGGACAAGGCGGTCTCTACTCAGCTGCAAGAGTCATAAACCCACCGCATGAGAGACCCGGCAGTAACTGGGAAGCTGCTTGACTGGTGAGGGTTAGTTTACGTCTGTTGACAGTCATGTGTTCTTTGTGGCTATTTCTCAGTTTTCTGGTCAAATTTACATCTGTGTTTTTGACACAAATATTCTTACGTATAATTATATAGTATAATTATATAGTAGTTTCGCCGGACGCACAGTTCACCGAGTCGTCAGTGATCACAGGCGAAAAGGTGCCGGTTAACAAAACCTCGACAGCCGCGTTTCCTAATTTTGAAGGTGTCGTCTATAACGACTACGTACCAGTTGCAGGAGATGGATCGACCATGATAATTCAAGGGCAGTGTCAGATTAGCTTCTTGGCGCCTGACGGCCCTTGAATTCCTACGGCGCCAAACTAATCTGACGCTACCCTGAATTATTACGGCGACAAGCCGCTAATCTGACACTGCCCTTGAATTATCATGGTCGATCCATCTCCTGCTGTCGGGCTTTGGGTTTTAAACGGGTTAAAAAGGGGAACTTTTTAAAGTTCATCTTTATGTGTACGACAGTAGACTGAGCCGTTATCATGGGACGGCCGCCGCCACCACTGATATCGCCGCCGAGTGGTAGCTCACTGCCAACCAGTGAACAAATGATCGCTGGGCCGGGTCTGTACAAGAGCCAACTAAGGCCTAAAGCGGTCCGATGACCGTCTGCTCATTGGGTCCGTATGACGGACTCCTTTCCACTGAGGCAGGCCGACACTGAGATGGCCCGGGAAGGAATCAACATTGAACTGTAGACTAACCGAAGTGACAAACAGCGCGGGACCGTGAGACCAGACGGACTGAGCGGAATGGCAACACTAACTCAGTGTCAACTGGGACCGATGGACGGACAAACAGGCCCGCCTTAGCAAGATGATGTGATCGTTTGAGCCTCAGTGTCGGCTGGACTGCAGGTGTGTGAAAGGATACACCGCGTGTGTATCGGCGACTCCGGGTAACTGGCAGTGACTGAAGTTCGGTGTGTGCGTCGTCCAGCGTCTAGCTGTGACCCAGTGAGCCAAAGACCATCGGGCCGACGTCGGCCGCCGTTGTCCAACGGCGGCCGATGTCGGCCCGATGGCCTTTGGCGCATTGGGGAGTGGTTGGTAGCTCTCCGCGCTTTTGAGTTGTCGCCAGTGCCAATGGCACGCGCGCGTGTGTGCGCGCATGCGTGTGTTCATGTGTGTGTTTTGCTCGTGTGTGTGTGTGTGTGTGTGTGTGTGTGTTTTGCTCGTGTGTGTGTGTGTGTATGTGTGTGTGTGTGTGTGTGTTTTGCTCGTGTGTGTGTGTGTGTGCGCGTGCGTGTGCAAACGCATCAGTGGTTGATTCAGCAGTTCGGGGTTTAACGTCCACGGCTCCGCCGGAGTGATAGTGGACGGCTCTAGTGGAGGCGGGTTATCATGGTGGACAGGGACAGCTATTGCGTAAGGTGTACGACCTGAACACTGATCAATTTCGGTGTACTGCAACTGTGACACTTTGATTCACCAGGACCTTTCAACGGACCAACGGACATGCAACTCAGTGAACAAGCGCAAGCGCGTGACAGTATCAGTTAGTCAGTCCGGCATCTAACCGCCAGTGAACCTGGTTAGTTCGGGGTTTAACGTCCACGGCACCGAAGTGATAATGGACGGCCCTGACGGGCGGGTTATACGGGGGAGGGGGGGGGGGGCAGGAAAATCTATTGCCTATGGAGTACGACCTGAACACTGATCAATTCAGGCGCACTGCAACTGTGCCACTTTTGATTTACCAGGAGCTTTCAACGGACTTGCTATGGAAGAGCAGCGTCTTTTTTTCCCTGGATTTCGAGTCCAGCTGCCGGGGCGGAAAGGGGACTCAAACCCAGGGCCCGGCGATTGAGTGAACTTGCTTTGGCTGCCCCCCCCCCCCCCCCCCCCCCCGCTTTATACCCAAAACAATCCTGCAAGACACTGTGCAAGGAGGACGAAGGAGAGGAAGACAGGAAAAGATGGGAGGACAATATCTCATAGTGGGCAGGACTGAAGTTGTGCGATACACTAAAAATGGCAGAGAACAGAGAGAAATGGACCGAGGAGGCTGGTTGCCATGTCATCAGTGGTGCCCCAACGGTCAGCAAGACTACGGGAGATAGATAGATAGATAGATAGATAGATAGATAGATAGATAGATAGATAGATAGATAGATAGATAGATGATAGATAGATAGATAGATAGATAGATAGATAGATAGATAGATAGCTAGCTAGCTAGCTAGCTAGCTAGCTAGCTTTGCGATCACTTTTGTACCGCTTTCCTTCGGAGCCTTGGGGAGGTGTGTGTGTGTGGGGTGGGGGGGGGGGGGGGGGTACAATTGTGAAGCCATCAGCATGTTTCTGGTCTTCTAATTTCTTCCGTCCTCCTGATTCTCGAAAAAAAAAAGGTATCTGTCATGAAACGTGAGAGCCGGGTTAGCTTTTCTGTGTTCCGTGAACCCGTCCAGGTTTGTTGCGGAAAACGTCACAACTGAGTCAATGTCTAACTAATGTACTCCACCTGCCCTTGGTACTGAATGGAACAACTGAGTCAATGTCTAACTAATGTACTCCACCTGCCCTTGGTACTGAATGGAACAACTGAGTCAATGTTTAACTAATGTACTCCACCTGCCCTTGGCACTGAATGGAACAACTGAGTCGATGTTTAACTAATGTACTCCACCTGCCCTTGGCACTGAATGGAACAACTGAGTCGATGTCTAACTAATGTACTCCACCTGACCTTGGCACTGAATGGAACAACTGAGTCAATGTCTAACTAATGTACTCCACCTGCCCTTGGCACTGAATGGAACAACTGAGTCAATGTCTAATGTACTCCACCTGCCCTTGGTACTGAATGGAACAACTGAGTCAATGTTTAACTAATGTACTCCACCTGCCCTTGGCACTGAATGGAACAACTGAGTCGATGTTTAACTAATGTACTCCACCTGCCCTTGGCACTGAATGGAACAACTGAGTCGATGTCTAACTAATGTACTCCACCTGCCCTTGGCACTGAATGGAACAACTGAGTCGATGTCTAACTAATGTACTCCACCTGCCCTTGGCACTGAATGGAACTCAGTCAGTCAACTTAACCCTTATCATTCGGAATACACCACTGTGTGAAATAAGTTTGACGAAAATAGTTCAAGGGTAGTGCCAGAATAGCTTGGCGCCTCTACCCTTTATCATGGTCGATCTATCTCAGTCCTGCAACTGGTGCATAGTCGTTAGACGACGCCCCCAAAATTTGGGCCATAGGGCGGCGGGACTGAATGGGTTAACTCATTCTACCCCAGACACACCACAGCAAGAGAAGGATCGACCATAGTTCAAGGGTGATCCCACAATAGATTGGCGCCTATGGGCTGACTGACTGATTGACCGCCTATGGGCGCCAAGCTATTCTGGCATCACCCTTGAACTATCATGGTCGATCTGTGTCTTGCACTGCAATGCAGTCTTCAGAGGACAACGGCAAAGTTTTGGGGATTTCGGTCTTGGGGCAGAATGAGTTAAAGAAAGTATTGTATTTGTCCTTTTCGTCCGTTTTTTTTTTAATTTTTTTTTTTAAATTTCATTTTGTTGTTGTTGTTGAAGAGCGGACATGCACTCCTAGTGTTAATTCCAGCAATGCACGCGTGTCACTCACCCTTTTTACTCGACCGAGTCGCGTCCGGGTTTGTTCCGTCACATTTGATGGCACTACTACACAGCCCGTGATCACGACTCGAACCAGTGACTCAGTGACACCACTCCCCCGGGCGCAAACGGCCGTCTTTGTGATAACCAGGTACGCGCCGATGTTTATGTCCTGCTGAAGTAGGAGGACAAGTGTACCGGAACGGCCGTAGATATGCTTGTGTACTTGTTGAGGTCGAGGCGCGCGTGCGCGTGTGTGTCTGTACTGATGTGCGCGCGCGTGTGTGTCTCAGTGTATGTGCGCGTGTATGTGTGCGAGCGTGTGTGTGAGGGTATGCATGTGTTAACTGAAGGTGTGTGTGTGTGTGTGTGTGTGTGTGTGTGTGTGTGTGTGTGTGTGTGTGTGTGTGTGTGTGTGTGTGTCGTCATGCGTGTTTGCGTCCAGTTTATACCGCGCCGACGTGCCGCGTCCCACTGATACATGGTTTGTCAGTTTCGCCGTTTTGACTGACTCATACCCAATGCGCACAAGGTCATCGGGCCGACATCGGCCCGATGACCTTGCGCGCATTGGCCACTTATTACCCACCTACCTAAAATCAGTCCGTTCTTGCCGGCTACGCGGCGCTGTAACAAACAATAAGGGTGTCTCACACACGCGGACATTGACTGACTCAGGTTTCCGTGAATTTCCTAAGTGGCCCACTGAAACTAAAACACCACTGACTTCTTCTGTATGCGGCTAAGCAGGCTTCGGTAACAGGAAACTGGTCTCAGCAAGAGGCCGTAGATCCTCAGGGGCCCCCCGCAGTATGCGGGGGCCCTTGAGGATCTATGCCTCTTTGGAGATTAACTGGATTTGAGCGGTTTTTGGAGAGGTTTAGACAAGGAGCGCCGTGACGTGTCACACACTGCGGTGTTAACTTAGCCAGCCATTACTTGTGACGCGGTGGCCTTTTTACAAGTGTCTCGTCCATGCTGCATTGGGTGTTTACCTTTTCAGCTCTTCTTTAGGAGGGGTGTAGGGGGCTCTGGATAGAGGTAGTACCTTTGCTGTTCGGCAGCTGCGTCCTACATAGGACGGACGGGCATCACTGGTCCTCATCCATCTCCTTAATCTCTCACGTGCTGGCTCCAAGCGCCACACCCTGGCAAACCACCTCAGCTGGTGGGCTAAACCACGTGAGGGGGTGGTGTTCACATTGCACCACTAGGCGGATGAGCTGTTTCTGACAGCCAACGGCTAGAGGACGGAGGAGATCAGGTTGGATCCAACGGCCAAATGTGGGGGAGTAAACCCTTCAAATCAGGAGTGGAGCCCCGAAGGCAGACAGCTGCCTGTATTCACGCACTGTTCTGGCAGCTCCTGCAGCCAAACTGGTACCAAACGTACTGCTTTGCATTCCTTTGGATACATCAGCGAGGCCGAGAGGGGTATCTTGACGACTGGGCATCCCAGGATCTCCATACACTTCGCCCAGGCTTGCGCACTGGAGAGGTCACTCCAGTGACTGACCCAGCAAGCGCATACTCCCATTGTCTTTCGAGACAGGATGCCGAACATCTTCTTTAGGAACAAAAGCGGTGTTGAAATATACTCGTGTTGTACACACAGTGGCAGTCAGACGGCCTGCAGACAGGCTTGTAATGTAAACTTGACTTCTGTTGAACTGTTGGCGGAAATGGGCTGGTAAGATTCACTGATCGACTACTGCTAATTCACGTTTATTGTCCCGCTGGCACCAGAGTGACCGGGGACTAATGTTTGGACTTAAATTCTTAAAAAAAAAAACAAACAAACAAACAAACAAAAAATTATAATGTGCTTTTGTTAGAGAAGCTGCCATACCGTGCGTTTGGTTAATTTTAAAATGTCCACGGTCTCAACCAACAACGGTTATTTCTAATAAGAAGTTTATTTATTTATTATATCAATAGTATATATTGTTAAAATCAAGGTTCAAATTCAGGACCATCAATGTAAAAATAAAGTTAAAAGGTTATAAATTTATGACGATAAGAGATACTATTACTAAGCCCTTATTTCAATTTGATTTCTTTATTAATTAATACTTTATCCTTGTATTTTTAATTTTTATCGATCTCTTTACTATTTACTGTTTGGCCGGGGCCCATCACTGATCGAGAGAGATTGGTGTCGCCTTATATACTGAAATGTCGTACATCTGTGTGTCAGTACTGGTGTAGTTCCCAATTGTTTGGATTTTAACGTGAAAAGGGAAACTGAGGAGAAAGATGAACCCGTGGTATGTTTCTGTTTTGTGATAATAATGTACCTCGCAAAATTGAAAGTAATCCACAGTTTTGTCAGTCTTAATGTGTACAGTGCATAGAAATGCACGAAAGAGTATACATTTAATATTATTATAATATATTGTACCTTCCTGAGTCAGCTTGTTTCTGCACACATCCTGGGGAGCGAGCTTGAGTTAACTCATTTAGCCCCGAGTCTCCACAGCAGCACGGGTACATATTCCGATTACCTCCAAACTTTGAGAAATGGGACCTTGGGACTAAAAGGGTTAAGATTGACTAGAAGTAATTTAAATTAACTCCATCACTGCCGCGGAAACATGAACACAATCCGCAATTCATCACCACTGTTGTGTGTGCGTTGTGTTGTGTGTGTGTGCATGTTTGTGTGTGTGTGCGTATGTTGTGTATGTTGTGTGTGTGTGTGTGCGTATGTTGTGTGTGTGTGTGCGTATGTTGTGTGTGCGTATGTTGTGTGTGCGTATGTTGTGTGTGTGTGTGTGTGTGTGCACGCGCGTATGTTGTGTGTGTGTGTGTGTGTGCGTGTGCGTGTTAGCCTTTTCATTGTATCAGTGCTCAGAGCTACTTTTAGAATAAGCGCTTAACAAATCTCCTTTATTATTATTATTATTATTATTATTATTAATCCAGCTGCAAGAGACATAGAGCCTCATGAGCCCCCGCACCTGCGGGGGCTCATGAGAATCTATGTCTCTTGCTAAAGCCAGTTTGTATCCACGTCCATTGGAGGGCAACGTCTCGTTGTTACTGGATTAACAATGCCGAGTTCAGAAACAGCTTGTGATCACCTGAGCGTCGCCAGAAGCTCGTCGCATAAACCTATTTGTTTCGCACAAACCGGTTCGCGGCGCAGTGGTAAAGGCGCCTGCCACCAATGCTGAAGGTGCGAGGTTCGAAACCGGGTTGCAGCGTCGGACTTTTCTCCTCTAGTAAGTGTCACCGTTAATTCGGGCGAACCGTCGGGGGATCTTTCTCCGGGTACTCTGGCTCTTCCTTTCCCTCCCCTGTGGTACCGGTTTCAGGCCACTATAAATTTCAAATACAAGCGATCACAATTTCCGAAACCTCAGTAGCTGAGCTGACCCTTCGCACCACGTGAATGTCCTGTGTCTGTCTTGTACTGTGTTTGTCTTCAGAGTGAATGCGTGTGTGTCACGAGAGCGTGCGTGTTGGGTTCAGTTCGCGGCGCTTTGAGCCGATTCGCAGAATTGGGAAAAGCGCCTATATAATAACCGATATTATTATTATTTGTTTCTGTTACAGCGTGTCCGGTAAAACTGAGCTTGTCTGTATAAACAGAACCATGGATGAAGTTACTCGTGAAAGTCTGACGTCGCACCCATGCCATCACATGACACTATGTCTGGGAAGCCATTGTTGGAGAAGCTGAACTTCGAATTCTTCGCTACGTCTTCAGAGAGAAGGCCTGAAAAATAACACCCTTCAAAGGATGTGCCTGAGGATAATTATGACCATGTAGAGTCCTGTCGCATATTATATGACTATAAATAAGGGCCTGTGGAAGAGACTATGTAGAGGCATGTGGAAGAGACTATGTAGGGGCATGTGGATATAACTATGTAGAGCACTGTGGATATAACTATGTGGAGCACTGTGGATACAACTATGTAGAGCCCTGTGGATATAACTATGTGGAGCACTGTGGATATAACTATGTAGAGCCCTGTGGATATAACTATGTAGAGCCCTGTGGATATAACTATGTAGAGCCCTGTGGATATAACTATGTAGAGCCCTGTGGATATATCTATGTAGAGCCCTGTGCAGCAACAGTTGAAAGAGATGGTACAACTTGCCCAAGTCTAGACCGTGAAGACTTATCGATGAACAGTAAATGTGTGTCGTTGTTTTCAAGTTTCTCGTCAGTTTTGAATTCACGAGCGCCGTGTGACTAGTTCTCCACCGTCCGTCCATCCAATCAAAATGCAATCAGAAATAACTGACGAGGGTTTCCCCCAATCCGACACCACCTCTCTTCCGGACAGCCAATCACAACTTCAGTATAACAGGACCCTGCTCATGCAACTGAATGGCCGGATGTTGATACATCTGCTGCCCGCAGTTGTCTACCTTGTGCTGATGATGCTCGTTGGCACAGTGGGTAACAGCCTGGCGCTGTTCGTGTTTGGCTGGAGACTGAAGCCGACGACGCAGAACGTGTTGTTCATGTGGCTGGCGGTGTTTGATATGCTGAGCTGCGTGGTGGGCATGCCGTCAGAGATGGTCGACATCCGCAACTACTACCTTTACGAGGACGAGGCGGCCTGCAAGGTTAGTAGTACTCAAGGTTAGTAGTACTCAAGGTTCAAGGTTAGTAGTACTCAAGGTTACTCAAGGTTAGTAGTACTCAAGGTTAGTAGTACTCAAGTTTACTCAAGGTTAGTAGTACTCAACGTTAGTAGTACTCAAGGTTAGTAGTACTCAAGGTTACTCAAGGTTAGTAGTACTCAAGTTTAGTAGTACTCAAGGTTAGTAGTACAGTACTCAAGGTTAGTAGTACTCAAGGTTAGTAGTACTCAATGCGCAAAAGGCCATCGGGCCGAAGCCGGCCGACGTCGGCCCGATGGCCTTTTGCGCATTGGGTAGCTCAGTCATGGAAAGGGAGATCACAGCCGAGGGATGAGCAACGGCGATTAGAAACTGGCCCTGCCGGTGGACCCTGCACAACACAGGAAGTAATCTCGCCAGAGGCAAAGATCCACCTGGTCCCCAGCCTATTGCGGGGGGCTCGCACTGATGACGATGCACGCCTCTTGGCCGGATATGAAAGGTGTTTGCGGCTTTTCCCTGGCTTTTTCCCCCCATAGATGAAATCTACTTTAACCTCTTCCCTGCTGAGAAAAGCGAACGCCAACAGCAAGAGGCATAGATCGTGAGGGCTCTCACAGCAATTGCTCGGATCTACGTGCTGAAACAAGTTTGTATCCAGGTTTGTTGTTGTTTTAGACGACTCTCTGTCGCATTGAATTAACAAAAAAAGTAACCCCTTCGACAAAAAGTGAACATGATCTAGCTGTTAGAGACATATATGATAAGCCCCCGCGAATGCGGAGGGGGGGGGGGGGGCTCATAAGGATCTGTGCCTCTTGCGGGGACCAATTTGTATCCATGTTTCTTGGACGGTGTTGGCTTTTGGTCGTTGACTGATCCAAGATTTCAGAAACATTAATGTGAATACACTGTCAGGGAAGGGGTTATAGGCTACAATACACCACAACACAGCACAACACAACACAACACAGCACACCACAGCACAACAACACAGCACAACACAGCACAGCACAACACAACAACACAACACAACACAACACAACACAACACAACACAACACAACACAACACAACACAGCACAACAACACAACACAACACAGCACAACACAGCACAACACAACACAACACAGCACAGCACAACACACAATAATACTTTATTGTGCCCGGCCGAGGGGACTGGAGAAACACAAACTGTCATGACTGGCAGTCGGAGCATCAGCAGCAGAATGAGCTGCAGGGATGATCGGCCGTGTGGGGCTGGAAACTGTTACGCTACCGCAGCCACACGCAAGGTGTTGTAGATGGAAGACGCAGCCAGACAAGAGTGTTTCCAGAAGAGTCTTTTATTTCTTGGTCATCGTGGGTCTAATAGGTTGGGCACAACCAACCTACTAGCATGGCATACTAAAATGGCGAAAATACCGGAGCTCGGTCTCTCGCTTCTCAGCTCCCTCTATCTATCTATCTCACTCTCTTCGTTGTGTACTCTCTATCTATCTCGTTCCCTTCGTTGTGAGCTCTCTCGTTCTGGTCATTGTGCGAGCTCTCTCTCTATCTCGTTTTCTTCGTTGTGAGCTCTCCCGTTCTGGTGTTTACCCCCAATATATATACCCGTTCTGGCCGAGGGCATCGCCCCTTTGTCTCAATCAGTCAAAGGGGCTATTACTGTCACCCATAATTATTCCTCATCTATTATGGTGGTCAGCGTCCTCTGATCTTAGCTATCAAAGGAACCCATTACTGTCTCTCATAATTATTCCTCATCTATTATGGTGGTCAGCGTCCTCTGATCCTAGCTATCAAAGGAACCCATTACTGTCTCTCATAATTATTCCACATCTATTATGGTGGCCAGCGTCCTCTGATCTTAGCTGACCAGGGACCCATTACTGTCTCTCCTAATTATCCCACATCTATTATGGTGGTCAGCGTCCTCTGATCCTAGCTGACCAGGGACCTATTACTGTCTCTCCTAATTATCCCACATCTATTATGGTGGCCAGCGTCCTCTGATCTTAGCTGACCAGTAATCTATTACTGACTCTCATTAGCCCCAGCTCCCAGTTCGCTACCGCCCGCATCGGGACCGCTAAAGTGAGATTGATGTATTTCCACTCGCAATTATCATTCATTAGTCCCAGCTTAGTAGGGCCGGCCACTTGTCAACTCCACGTGAGCTTGTGGTAGCTAAAGTGGACCGTGTCATAACCCTCTCCGTGCTCTGCCAGTGGTACTAATTATATTCTCGTTATTTTCATATCAAGGGAAATTATAAAATTACCCGACCGTGATATTGGTCGTATACACTTATAGTGTAACATCTCCTCCCAAACCTACCCGAAAAAAAAAGGAATCTTAATTCACAAGATTCGTTTTTTTTTTCATTACACAATATTCAGACCACAAAATCATTTCAAACAATTAAACATGTTATCCACAAAATACATCATTTTCGGAATGACAGCTTATTTAAATCGGTCACTCCTTATTAAAAATTATTATTGTCCGGCGTAATCACGCCAATAAATGTTCACATCAAAATCGTCGACTCAGTTATGTCTTTGCACATGTGTTCGTTATTCTTCACGATTCTTCCTGGATCGCAACAGCGTTGATCCTTGGTTACCCCAACGACGGGTAAAACTTGACAACGTTCGAGGCGGGGAGTAACTGCACTCCTCCCTCCATCATCGGCGTAGAGTCCTTCGCTCTTGCGACGTCATTCACGTCTGCTGATTGCACAGCCGCCGAAATAAACGTAGGCACAGTGACCTCACGTTCACCCTTCCTGAGTCGTGATAGTATGGAGCCAAACCATGCGCTAGTTTTCTTTTGATATCGTATACACCCTACCCGAATTATGATCACTACAACTGTCCCTACGATAGAACCAATGATGATCTGTTTCCATATCGCCCATTCTTGTTTTGGTTTAACGAATCGCTCTGAAGTCGAGCAATTAGATGATCCATTGGCATTTCCTTAATTTCATCTAACTCTTTGGGCAAAGAGATGGGATCGTAGTCTGATAAAGCGCTATGAAATGGTTTCCATAACGTTATATTGGAAAATGCATAGTTTTCCATCCATCCATCAATTTGTCTTCCACCTGATACTGGCTCTCTTGTTGGTAGTAAGGGGTTAACATCAATCTATCACTAATAGCCGTACATGATTCATTGAGGCGGATTAGCGATAATGGTGGGTTGATTTGTTGGTACGTGACCCCTTTACCGTGACAACTAATACTCATCTTTAGTGGACTATGATTACTAATGACCCATAGCCCATCCATTATATACCGTGCCATAGGTAACACTGTACCCAACTTGACCTTTGTTTGGCAGTGTGTTGCAATTACGTCTGAATTGTTTAAAAACAGCGCCGTAACACAAAACTGATTAATGTTCATAGGATATATTGCACTTCGAATCGCACAGAATCCTATCAAGGGTTTGGAACAAGCTTCAAGTTCAGCTTCCGTAAGGAGCGCGAACCGCGTACGTTGCGCGTCTACTGCTATTGTTGTGGATTCTAAGTCATACTGAGCCGTCATTGATTCTGGCGCATGCCGACCTGAATCTCCAGTTACTAGTGGTAACTTCATCAAGTTTTTGAAATACGACATTGTGATTAATATTTAAACCCTGCGCTAGCCCCAATACTATCCGACTAAAAAAAAAAACTTCATCCTGTTGTTGTCTGCAGTACGAGATATCACCAGAGACTTACACCACTGTCTCTGACAAAACTCAAATCATGCTTCATGATTTACACATTACAATAGTCCTCTCCCAGATACCGTCTGAGAGTCGCATTTCTAATTGGAAGCCTTCTTTGGCAGAAGAGTCAGTATCGCTTCAAGAATTTCCCTAACCCCATCAGTCTGTAAACTAGGCTGAATCGAACGATTGTCGTCGATCTCCCCATCATCAGAACTGTCTGATGTGCCCTTGTTACAACTAACGTTTACTGCTGAGAGAGATCTTTTCTCTCTTGTCTTTAGGCGCTTTCTTAACTCCATTAACGGAACGTCCTCCTCGGATGAAGAATTCTCACGCTCTTTTCGCACCCCCCTAGTCAGTCTGTCTCGTGCGTTCTCTTGCCCTACTGCATCGTCACTGTCGCTATCGGATGATTCTGGAGCTACAACCTGTGTGGCTTTACGTAATGTTCTCCCCCTGGCTTTTGGAATAGGCCACTCGCTAATTTTGGCTATCCGCAAGTGTTCAGCATGTGAACTGACCTCAGTGCCATCTAGTTGATGTCGTACCCTGAATGTGACAGGCGACAATTGTTCCACCACTCTATAGTGCGACCTCCACTTACTGTCTAACTTATTGTGTCTACGGTGATTACGAAGGTACACTGGGTCACCGACCTTAATCTCGACAGGCTGTACACCTCTATTAGCATACTTAGCCCCCTTCTTCTGTGCTTTCTTAATTCGCCGATACACCTGGGTGAAGGCCTTGTGTTGCTGCTCAAGCGCTATCTTGTGAAAATCTTCACCAGCGTATTTTCTTCGGGGTCTAAGGATGTTATCTAACGGTAGCACTGGATCGCGACCGTACAGTAAAAAGAAAGGAGATTCCTGCGTAGTTTCCGAAACACAAACCCTATAAGCTGCTAGTACCTGGTTAATATGCACGTCCCATGTCGAAAAATCTTCTTGTATCTTTTTGGACAGAATGTCGTTAAAAGTTCTATGGAAACGTTCGACCTTAGCATTGGACTGTGGATGATAAAGACTGGTCGTGACATGATCTATGTTCAGTTCTGCCAGCGTTTCTGCCATAACCCTATTCACATTCTCAGATCCATTGTCTGATACTATCTGCAATGGACAGCCATGTCTGGGTAGAATTTCTTCTACGAGCAGCTGTACCACTGACTGCGGCGTTTTATCTGGTACAGGGAACGCCTCTACCCAACCTGTCAGATGACAGATGAATGCTATGACATAGCGATTCCCGCTAAGGGAGCGGTCAAACGGACCTGCCAAGTCCAATGACAACTTAGCGAATGGGTATGGAGGAATGTCCATTTCCTGTACGGGGGCCCTTTTCTTTTGTAACACTCTAGACTGACAGATGACACACCCACTAACATATTCATACAGTTGTTTGTACATGTTAGGCCAGTAATACTTTCTGCTGACTGTGTCATGCGTCTTGTCTATTCCTAAGTGACCATTTTCGTCATGGTACTGTCTGACTACGTACTCTACCAAGTGAGACGGAACATACAATCTGGCTACTGGTTCATCATCAGGATGAGACAAGAAATATAGAACATCCTCTATCAGCATGTATCTCCTATTGACTGTCATAGTTCCTTGTTCACTAATCAATAAGTCCTTTAAGCGCACTATTTCAGAATCCTTCTCCTGTTCCTCAATAATATCAAACCCTGGAAGATCAACTTTTTCCAGCTTCTCGTCACACCCTGCCCTTACTGTACAACTAGCGAACTGCTTGGGTGTGAATTGGTTGGAGTTTATGACTCCAATGACAAAAGCATTGTCATTGACCTCTCTGGTTACCTCTACTTCTTCCTCATGCTCTGGCATGTGAGTACCACTCGGCATTCTGGATAGTAAGTCTGCCAAAACATTTTGAGGACCTGGGATATATTCAATCGTACAGTTATATCCTGAAATGCCAAGGGCCCACATCTGCACCTTCTTATTTTGCATTGGTGAATTAAGCAAATACTTAAGAGGCATGTGATCCGTGCGGATTACAAACTCCGCATTATGCAAATAGTGATTTAGCTTTTGAAGCGCATAATGGATCGCAAAAGCCTCTTTCTCTATTGTTGACCATTTTCTTTGGCTGGTACTAAGTTTATGGGATAGAAAATAAATAGGTCTTTCTACCTTTGAGCCTGGGGAAATGTCTGAATCCTCATCACATTTTTGCGCGAGACATGCCCCCACGCATGTGTCGCTGGCATCCGTGTAAAGAATGTACGGACGCCGTGTATCTGGATAGGCTAACACTGGTGCTACGGCTAACGTCTCCTTCATCAAATCAAACGCTTTCTGGCATTCCTCTGTCCAACTGAATCTCGCATACTTTCGTGTCAGTGCTATGATTGGTTCAGCCATCTGGGAGAAATTAGGAATCATTTTCCTGTAAAACCCAATCATACCAATGAACGAACGGCACTCTCTGACACAGGTCGGAGCCGCCATAGCCCTAATGACTTTTACCTTTTCCTCATCCGGTTTTATCCCCTGGCTACTAATGACAAACCCTAAGTATTTGGTTTCTTCCTCAAAGAACTGACACTTCTTGAGTTTCAGCTTCAGGTCATGCTGTCTCAATCGATCAAAGACTGTCTGAAGGTGACACAGATGGTCTTCTATTGTTTCTGAGAAGATCAAAATGTCATCGAGATAGGCACAGGTAAAGCTTTCTAAACCGGCTAGCACGATATTCATAAGCATCATGAACAATCCCGGTGCTCCCACCAAACCAAAAGGCATTTTCGTGAATTCGAATAATCCCTTGTGGCATGCAAATGCTACTCTATCCCTACTCTCCTGATCCGCCATCTTGACCTGCCAGTATCCCGACTTAAGGTCCAGACTGGTAAAATACTTGGCCCTTCCAAGCAGTGACAAAATGTCATCTATCAGCGGTAGTGGGTACGATGTTTTCTTTGTAACCTCATTCAGTTTTCTAAAGTCAACATATAAACGTTTCGACCCATCCTTCTTGGATACAATCACTAAACTAAAAGACCATGGGGACTGAGAACGTCTTATCACACCTGCCTGTAACATCTCTTCTAGAGCCTTGTCAACAATTTCCCTATCTTGAAGCGGGATTCTATACGGTTTTATCCTAATGGGAGGATGATCGCCGGTATCTAGTTTCATCGTGACAGTGTCAGTAGCCCCTAAATCAAGGTCGCTATTCGCGAACAAGTCTTGATTGTTCGTAATGAGCTCTGACACTACATCTTTCATCTTCTCCGGCGCAGTGACTTCAGTCAAGTCGACTGCCGATACCTGCCGATCAACCGACCCTATTTGTACTTCATGTACTTCCTGAACTGCTGTTACCTTCCCTACAACACAACCCCTTCTAACTCTATACGTCTTGTTTGTGTTGTTTACTATCAGTATGGGATACGTCTGGTGATTATTTTGCCTGACTACCGTGCTTGTCACTAACAGTCCCGGTTCTTGTGCTATAAATCCCTTGTCTGTTTCCGAAATCTCTAAGAGTGTCTCTCTTGCAAAATACGGAGCATTCTTCATCCGTACCTGGAGTACTTCTGCCGTCTGAGGTTTTATCACTTTCGTCTTAGTCACTCTGACCAAAGACGAAATGTGGATGTCCTGTTCATAGGGCACATAAACACTTCCGACTCTGAGTTTCTTCAAGTCAAAATAAATCCTCACCCCGTTTTTGTCTAACCAGTCATTTCCCAAAATAAAGTTCCTGTTGAGCCCTGATACCACGTAGAACTTATGTTTAAACTTTTGCCCCGCTACCGTAAATTCTAATTCTGAACTCCCCAATACTTGTAAAGCTTCTCCACTAACTGACTGTAACGACACATCTCCCTTTCCTAACTTTGGCTTATGACTGAGTTTATCGTAAGCCCCCTTGCTAATCAAAGACACCTCTGCTCCCGTATCGATCAAGCTACGAAATCGTTGCTTCCCAATTTTGAACACTATGCACTTAGGACTACCCGCTACATTAATGCTAAACAACTGACTCTTTCTACTTTTCCGGTCCTGCGTAACGGCTTCGTGTGCCGCAGAACCTTCTAGTTTTCCTGCCTCGGCGGAAACCTTCTTTGACCTTGTGGCCGCCTGTTTCTGGCCTTTCTACATTCCCGCTGAATGTGACCTCGTTCCCCACACTTCCAGCATTGAATCGGGGGACGCATTGTTTGCTGACCAACCGCCCCTACTATCACTCGGCAATTTCTTGCCTGGTGCCCTACTCTCCCGCATTTAAAACAATTACGGTGACGAGCATGGTCTACTTCAATAGTCTCTTCTCCACCCCTAGCTGTCGCTCTCGGCTGACTAAATGGCCGATTGTTTATCGTGCGTAGCTCAAACCTATGGCGAAGGTTTTCCTCCTGCATGGCCACCTGCACGGCCCTATCTAACGTATTTGAGTTGTCCCTCAGGACTTTCATCTTAAGAAAGTCGTGCGCCAATCCGTCAACAAAGAAATTTGTTAGTTGCCGTTGTACCACAGCAGCGCCCATCTGACTCGGGAAGGCTTCGCCGGCCAGAGTCATTAGTCGCTCTGCGTACAGAGGCACACTTTCCCTTGGGTTTTGTTTCACCCGCTGTAGCAACGCAAGAGCACGATTTTCATCGGCGATTTCGCCGAACCTTACGGTTAGCTGCCTTTTCAGTTCATCCCAATCCCCTGCCGCTTCCGTTTGTAAGAATCGATGGATAAAATCGCTCACCACCCCCGAGCTTGCTTGATAAGCAATGACGGGGCGCCTGTTGAGGGCTTTTATTAGCACTGCATATTTGTCAATTTCTTTTATCCACTCCCTAAATTTGGTAGGCTTTCCATCAAACGTTCCTACCCTCTGCCCTATACTCTGGGCGTTAATCGCCTGACTCATTTCCTCTACTTTTTCGCCTAAAATCCTAAACACTTCCTCTGCCATTTTTGTTTCTTTTTAAATGTAACAACAACACAACTCTAGCTAACTGGTCTGGCTCCTATATAAGACTCAACAAGGGTTAAACGAAAAAAGTCACTTACCCCGTGATCCTTTCGGCTGTTGGTCTTGAATGAGTCGCAGACGTCTCGTGGGCTCGAACTCTGTTTTTTCCTTGACGTGGGCTCGAACTCTGCTTTTCTTGAAGTGGGCTCGAACTCTGCTTTTCTTGAAGTGGGCTCGAACTCTGCTTTTCCTTGACGTGGGCTCGAACTCTGCTTTTCTTGAAGTGGGCTCGAACTCTTCTTTTCTTGAAGTGGGCTCGAACTCTGCTTTTCTTGAAGTGGGCTCGAACTCTTCTCTTCTCTTCGGGTTGTTGGCTTGCACTCTTCTCTTCTCTTTCTGGTCTGCTCTTCCACCCTTGCGTCGTTGGCTGTCGATTTGGTGCTGATAGTCTAGTTTTTCTGTTTCTTCGTTCCTCTGTTTCTTCCCGTTCCGAGATCCTGATTCACGGCACCAAATAAGAAGATATGGTAGTGTTACGCTACCGCAGCCACACGCAAGGTGTTGTAGATGGAAGACGCAGCCAGACAAGAGTGTTTCCAGAAGAGTCTTTTATTTCTTGGTCATCGTGGGTCTAATAGGTTGGGCACAACCAACCTACTAGCATGGCATACTAAAATGGCGAAAATACCGGAGCTCGGTCTCTCGCTTCTCAGCTCCCTCTATCTATCTATCTCACTCTCTTCGTTGTGTACTCTCTATCTATCTCGTTCCCTTCGTTGTGAGCTCTCTCGTTCTGGTCATTGTGCGAGCTCTCTCTCTCTATCTCGTTTTCTTCGTTGTGAGCTCTCCCGTTCTGGTGTTTACCCCCAATATATATACCCGTTCTGGCCGAGGGCATCGCCCCTTTGTCTCAATCAGTCAAAGGGGCTATTACTGTCACCCATAATTATTCCTCATCTATTATGGTGGTCAGCGTCCTCTGATCTTAGCTATCAAAGGAACCCATTACTGTCTCTCATAATTATTCCTCATCTATTATGGTGGTCAGCGTCCTCTGATCCTAGCTATCAAAGGAACCCATTGACTGTCTCTCATAATTATTCCACATCTATTATGGTGGCCAGCGTCCTCTGATCTTAGCTGACCAGGGACCCATTACTGTCTCTCCTAATTATCCCACATCTATTATGGTGGTCAGCGTCCTCTGATCCTAGCTGACCAGGGACCTATTACTGTCTCTCCTAATTATCCCACATCTATTATGGTGGCCAGCGTCCTCTGATCTTAGCTGACCAGTAATCTATTACTGACTCTCATTAGCCCCAGCTCCCAGTTCGCTACCGCCCGCATCGGGACCGCTAAAGTGAGATTGATGTATTTCCACTCGCAATTATCATTCATTAGTCCCAGCTTAGTAGGGCCGGCCACTTGTCAACTCCACGTGAGCTTGTGGTAGCTAAAGTGGACCGTGTCATAACCCTCTCCGTGCTCTGCCCGTGGTACTAATTATATTCTCGTTATTTTCATATCAAGGGAAATTATAAAATTACCCGACCGTGATATTGGTCGTATACACTTATAGTGTAACAAAACGCCCGCGAGCTGTGTGTTATGACGTGCGTGGACGTACTACTGTGCTGTTTGTTCCAGGTGATGAGGTTTCTGCTGACGGTGCCGTCCATCGCCTCTGTCAACCTCCTGCTGGTGATCGCTGTCGACAGGTACTGAAAACTAGCTTCGTTACATCTTCTGTTAGCAAACAACAACATACTCTCCCGCATGATAAAAAACCCAACTCTCTGTTTCATGACCTAGTAAAGGCGGCCGTATATATTGTGTGTGTATGTGTGTGTGTGTGGTTTCTAAACATATGTCTTGGTTTAGCGCCCCCCCCCTCCCCAACTCCCCCCTGCCCCTCCTTCTCAGTTCACCCCCCCCCCCCCACCCAGAACTCCATGCCCATTTTCTGTGGCTGGCACATTGATTGACACGAAATGATTTAAATGACACACAATGATACCAGCGGTTTGGAGCCTGAAGAGCAATACATTTTAGTTTATAATCTTAATATGAAATGTAGCAGTTAGTTAGTTATTTGGGTTTAACGCCGAGCAGGCGACTAAGGCCATCTCACAGCGGTTAAATGTAGCATGCATTTTCTAAGTGGGTATGTATCCTGAATCCCGATCAAAACTTTTTTGGCGATCTGTGACCTTGAGAATCATTTTGGGCCCGACCATGTAATGGACACAACCTGCCGTCTGTGACTTTATTATTTTATTTAACTCATTCTACCCCAGACACACCACAGCAAGATAAGGATCGACCATGATAGTTCAAGAGTGATGCCAGAATAGCTTGGCGCCTATGGGCGCCAAGCTATTCTGGCATCGCCCTTGAACCATCATGGTCGATCTGTTGTCCTGCACTGCAACGCAGTCTTCTGAGGACAACGGCAAAATTTGGGGATTTCGGTCTTGGGGTAGAATGAGTTAAAAATGATTCCTATTCTGTATATATTTTTTTCTTTAGATACCGACGTGTGTGCCGACCTTTGCACGGTCAGATCAACAGAAAACACGCCAAGTGGTCCGTCCTGGCGTCCGCCATAATAGCGGTAGTGCTTGCTGCGCCTGCTCTCAGTCTCTACGGCAAGCGGACTATCCGAGCGGATGCCGGGGGCCTGGTGGGGTGCGACTGTTCTGTGCAGGACAAGTACCAGGGGAGGCTGTACCCGCTCCTGTACGAACTGGTGTTTGGGGTCTCTTTTGTGGTGTACACTGTCGCTTTAGCAGGTTAGTAAATTGACTCGCCCACCCCTAAATAAGTAACACTTGCATTGATGAACAAGATGAGGATGTCATCCCAAAGTCTACCGTAATGTTTGCAGCTCAGATGCGTTTATCTTTTAGGAACATTTAAAGTTGTTCATATCTTTAGGCTTATAATAATGATCCATTTCCCTCCTCTCTAAGCCAACCTCTGATCAACACACACGTCGGCGCACACAAATAAAGACGGTCACACGGCGCTTTCCGCCATTAGTACGCTCTGTGGGCTCGTATAGCGACAGGAATCCATCTCCTTCTACTCCAACCCACCCTCTGATCAACACACATTGGCACACAAAAATAAGTACGGACACACGGCGATTCCCTCAATTCGTAAGCTCTGTGGTCTGGCGTAGCATGGCTATTCTGAAGAGGACGATGTTATACGTCACTCATCGCAGTACTAACATTTGACGTATCAGAGGATCAACTTTGCAATTTTCTTGCTGATTTTCACGCCTAGAGCTTACAGGTCACAATTTGACATAATCCTACCCCAGGGCCGGGACGAACAGCAGGCTTATGCAAACACTGTTTATGAAAAATCATGCGGGTATTAATGAGAAGATAGGTTTTTTCGTAAAAAGAAAAATTAAAGTTATGTTAACAGTTTTACAAATGACTCCGAAAAAGTGGTGCAGAAAACTGTCTGATTTTCACACCTAGGGCATACAGGTCATAAATGACCAAATCGTACCCGACAGCCGAGACAAACTGTAGGCTTATGTAAATACTGTGTATACGAAAAATCATGCGATTATTAATGAGAAAATTGTTTTTTTCGTAAAAAGATTTAATTTCTTTAAGATTAACTCATACAATTCGTGAAATTAAGCCCAAAAACGTGAACATATATTTTTGGACAAAAATATTTAATTATCACACAAAACGTTCTAGACTGAGGTACACTGCTGGTACGAACTCATTCAATACTGTATCTCCCTTTCATCTAGCTATACAAACAATATCTAAAAAATAAAATAATTGACCGACTCCAGTGTGGATCAACCGGTTTTGTGAAACGGCCATTTTCTCGCCAATGAGCATCTTAATTTAAAAAAAAAAGGTCTCGAAAAAATTCTTTTAGGGACAATATCCTAAAATGTCAAGCTTGTCCGTCTTCAAACGCGGGCTCTAGTCGCTGTCACACACACACACACACACACACACACACACACACACACACACACACACACACACACACACACACACACACACACACACACACACACACACACACACACACATACACGCACACACACACACACACAAACACACACACCATCACACACAACATCACACACACAAACACACACACACACACACACACACACACACACACACACACACGCACGCACGCACGCACGCGCGTCGCTTTGGCCGCCAAAACAGACGTTCTTTAGCAAAATACGTACGTACGTTTGTTTCGGACGCACGCTTATGAGGCGTTTCAGATGCTTCAGTCATTGCCGGCACTGGCCAGTGAAGGAATAAATGTGGGGGACTTTTGCTGACAAAAAAATTAACTCATTCAACTCCGACACGCCACGGCAAGACATGGATCTAGCGTGATAGTTCAAGGGTTGTGCCAGAATAGCTTGGCGCCCACAGGCGCCAAGCTATTCTGGCACAACCCTTTGAACTATCACGCTCTATCTGTTTCCAGAAGTGTAATCAGATACAGTCTCCAGGGGGCAACTTCAAAATTTGCGGATTTTGGTCCTGGAGCAGATTGTGTTAAACACGATCCATCTGGAAGAGACAAAGACCCTCATGAGCACCCAGCACCTGGAGAGCCTCGTAAAGATCTATGCCTTTTTTCTGGCTTCACTCTGTAGCCACGTTCTTTGGTCGTTTGTGGCTCATTGGTGCTCGCGACCAGTTATCAAAGATTTAAGACACACAGTGTGCTGCCTTAGGGACGATGTGGATAACATCTTGTGCAACATTGGGTTGCGTCTACGTGTTGAACAGTTAGTGTTGGATGCGGGAGGTGGATCAGCTCATTGATTTAAACTCTTATCACACTCTGAAGATGAAATTGTCCGTCTTTCTAGACGTCCATTGAGGTCTATGTCACAATTATGGAGACAGATAATAATAATAATAATAATAATAATAATAATAATAATAATAATAATAATAATAATAATAATACATAGTTCTTGTATAGCGCTGTTCTCCAGGAAAACACTGGACTCACTGCGCATGCACAACAGCACACCCTCTCTCTCAGACACACGCACGATTATACACTACTTCTCTTCCCAACACCTTCATTCACTTCCTCTAGATCAAGGATCAGAGTAAAAGGCAGTCAGTCAACAGTTTGCTAAAGATGAGCTAAATGTTAAATGCCCGACAGAAAAGAAAAGTCTTAAGTGAGCTTTGAACTGTGACAATATCAGTGGGCAGATTCCGCATTTCAGTCATCAGTGAGTTCCACGCACTTGGGGTTAAAAAGCCATGATAGTTAAAGGGTGGTGTCGGAATAGCTTGGCGCCTACAGGCGCCAAGCTATTCCGACACCACCCTTGAACTATCATGGTCGATCCACATCCTGTCGTAGGTTGTCAGGGCGTCATAAGTTAAGTGCAGTAGCACTCGGTTAGTTTGCCGTCTGGGAAAGCACTGGGCTATGACGTCTAAAATAGTTGACTATCACTGACAGTATTTCTGTTTCTTCAGCGATGTACATACGTGTCTGGCTGGAGATCCGACGTCACCGGAAATACATGTCCCGGCATTCCATCCCCAGCATCGCGCTGATGTCACTCCTAAAATCCGACACGGACAGTCAGAACTCGGTGGTCACGGAAACTACACCCGATTCCTCCCGAAGGACCAAGCGGAAACGTAGCTCAGAGGCTACGGGAAATCCCGACGTCTCCCGAAGGGCGATCAGAAGTCTGCAGGCGGAAGCATCTACAGACAAATCTAAGGGTGCCGGAAAGGCATCCCCAAAACTTCAACCAGATATCGCGGAGCTTTCCGAGATCTCACGTCGAACAACCCCAAGCCGCGATGCCGTTCGGGAGAGTACCAATGGGGTCCAGAGATCATCGCACAGTCTTAAAGGTCATTCAAATGTCACTGCACCGGAAATCAATGAGTCAGAAAGTGCGGAAGCGAAGAATTCAAACAGCATACGTGTTTTTACTGTGACCAACCAAGACCAGGAGTCGGAGGTCACAGAAGAGCCGGATGTTTCCCTCACAAACTGTTCAGAGTTCGATGGTGATGGGTCAAAGGACAGTGGGTCAAGGGGCAGTTTATTCACAGTATCCGAGACTACGTACCAGCTCTCGGATGTTTCCCGGGAATCAGCACAAAAACAATTTGGCGGCGCCGCAAAACCGGAAAGAGCCGATGTTTCCCGAAAAGCATCCCGAAACCTGACGGACAGTTCTGAAGTGTGCCTTCGGAAAGAGTCTCGTACCCCCACTGCTCAGCTGTCGGTCAAAATCCTGAAATCTTTAAAAGCCAACAAACTCACACTCATCGCTTTGGCCGTGACGCTTGTGTTTGTGATTTCCTACTTGCCTCATCTGTGTCTGATCATTCTGCGAACAGTAGTGGACGATTTCGACCATCAGCAATCGGGCGCTCGTCTGGTGCTGTACAACATTTTCCTGCGATCGTATTTTGTGAACTCCGTGGCCAACGTGTTTGTGTACAGTGCCATGAACACGGAGTTTCGGACGGAATGCAAGGCGGCGTTTCGAAGACTTTTTTGTTGTTTGAGAAAAAGACAGGAGGATTAATTTGTGATTTGCTCATCTCCTCTTTTACACTGACCTGCCTTCTAACCAGTTTCACCTCACGCGCTATGGATATGGATAGCTATGGATCGATTATGATAGTTCAAGGGTGGTGCCAGAGTAGCTTGGCGCCTGAAGGCGCCAAGCTACTTTGGCACCTCCCTTGAACTATCATGGTCAACATATCTCCTAAAGTGGATTGTTCTTAGTCCTCGAATGAGAGCGAAACTGTGTGAAGTTTTACTTTCGGGGAATTTATCAACGGATCTTTGGTCAGATTTGCTTTTGTTAAACCCAAGACTTGATTTCATGATGGTGCTTCACGGTGCAATTTTGTTAACGGATTGTCAGATTGTTGTAACATTTCACTTGTGACTCGAAGAATACTCATTCAGTTGGCTTTTGTTGTGAACATGTTTATAATAATAACTTTGTGCGGTTTTACTTTCTGCTATCATGCGATCTGTCGTTCATGCTCTTTTGAAAAGAAAACAGTTTTACATTCAGAGGCCAGGTCATACTCTGTGTGTGTGTGTGTGTGTGTGTGTGTGTGTGTGTGTGTGTGTGTTTGATGGTGTGTGTGTGATGGTGTGTGTGTGTGTGTGTGTGTAGGGGGTGGAGGGGTGGGTGGGGGGTACGGAGTGGAGATTGAGTGTTTGTGTGTGTTGTCAATTGGCATTTCAAGTCATCATTTTGTCGTGTGTTATAATTTATCTGTTCGCTACGCCTCATCAAATCACACGCACACACACGCACACACACACACACACACACACACACACACACACACACACACACACACACACACACACCGGAGTAAAAGATATGTACAGGAATGAACACACACACACACACACACAAACACACACACACACACACACACACACACACACACTCACACAGTATCAGTACACTATCTGAAGCATCAGCCAAGGGGTGATGCGGCCTTCAGATAGTGCACTGATACTCAAGACTGTGTGTTGAGTGTGTGCGCTCGCCTGTGTGCTTGTATACATAGTACCAACCGCATTTCTACCTGATCTTGCATTCGGTCAGCCTGACTTAGTTCAGCACAAACTTTGCGTACTTCACCTAATCCATCCATCCATCACTCCGTCAATCCGGCCATCAATCCACTCGCCTCCTGTTAGTTGTGCGTCATCCACACACTGACGATTGAGATTCACGTATTGAAAATGTGACAGAGGGGTAGGCAGGCGCACTGACTAAAATTCAGCGCGTGTGCATCTGGGACACTTTTGAATTATTTACAGATAATGTAACTGATTTAGTAATACTGATCCTGTTTTCTGGCCTTTTGAAATGTTCAGATGAGGTCCGTGTACGCCGTATGTTCTGAAATTTGCACCTGAAGATGAGGCCCGTGTACACCGTATGTTCTGCAATGTGCACCTGGAGATGAGGTCCGTGTACGCCGTATGTTCTGACATGTGCACCTGGAGATGAGGTCCATGTACGCCGTATGTTCTGACATGTGCACCTGGAGATGAGGTCCGTGTACGCCGTATGTTCTGACATGTGCACCTGGAGATGAGGTCCGTGTACGCCGTATGTTCTGAAATTTGCACCTGGAGATGAGGTCCGTGTACGCCGTATGTTCTGAAATTTGCACCTGGAGATGAGGTCCGTGTACGCCGTATGTTCTGAAATTTGCACCTGGAGATGAGGTCCGTGTACGCCGCATGGTTTGAAATTTGCGCCTGGAGATGAGGTCCGTGTACGCCGTATGTTCTGAAATTTGCACCTGGAGATGAGGTCCGTGTACGCCGTATGTTCTGAAATGTGCACCTGGAGATGAGGTCCGTGTACGCCGTATGTTCTGAAATTTGCACCTGGAGATGAGGTCCGTGTACGCCGTATGTTCTGCAATGTGCACCTGGAGATGGGGTCCGTGTACGCCGTATGTTCTGAAATTTGCACCTCTAGATGAGGTCCGTGTACGCCGTATGTTCTGCAATGTGCACCTGGAGATGGGGTCCGTGTACGCCGTATGTTCTGAAATTTGCACCTCTAGATGAGGTCCGTGTACGCCGTATGTTCTGAAATGTGCACCTGGAGATGGGGTCCGTGTACGCCGTATCTTCTGAAATTTGCACCTCTAGATGAGGTCCGTGTATGCGTATGTTCTGCAATGTGCACCTGGAGATGGGGTCCGTGTACGCCGTATGTTCTGAAATGTGCACCTGGAGATGAGGTCCGTGTACGCCGTATGTTCTGCAATGTACACCTGGAGATGAGGTCAATGTACGCCGTATGTTCTGCAATGTGCACCTGGAGATGAGGTCCGTGTACGCCGTATGTTCTGCAATGTGCACCTGGAGATGAGGTCCATGTACGCCATATGTTTTGAAATTTGCACCTGGAGATGAGGTCCGTGTACGCCGTATGTTCTGAAATTTGCACCTGGAGAAGAGGTCCGTGTACGCCGTATGTTCTGAAATTTGCACCTGGAGATGAGGTCCATGTACGCCGTATGTTCTGAAATTTGCACCTGGAGATGAGGTCCGTGTACGCCGTATGTTCTGAAATTTGCACCTGGAGATGAGGTCCGTGTACGCCGTATGTTCTGAAATTTGCGCCTGGAGGTAAGGTCCGTGTACGCCGTATGTTCTGCAATGTGCATCTGGAGATGAGGTCCGTGTACGCCGTATGTTCTGAAATTTGCACCTGGAGATGAGGTCCGTGTACGCCGTATGTTCTGAAATTTTCACCTGGAGATGAGGTCCGTGTACGCCGTATGTTCTGAAATGTGCACCTGGAGTTGAGGTCCGTGTACGCCGTATGTTCTGACATGTGCACCTGGATATGAGGTCCGTGTACGCCGTATGTTCTGAAATTTGCACCTCGAGATGAGGTCCGTGTACGCCGTATGTTCTGAAATTTGCTGTTGGAGATGAGGTCCGTGTACGTATGTTCTGCAATATGCACCTGGAGGTATAAAGACCCTCTATTCCATTACATCCTGAGGTTGATAAAAAAAAATGTTATTGTCCCACGAAGGCCACATTACAGATTAGGAGATAGAGCAACCTTTTTAGTTCAAGGGTGGTTCTAGAATAGCTTGGCGCCTTAGGCGCCAAGCTATTCTGCTATTCTGGCACCACCCTTGAACGATCAGTCAAATCAATTTCCCCCCCTCCTCCCCTCATCCTGCCCCCCCCCCCAACTATTTTATATTTTGGTGTGAAAAAGTGGCAAGAGGCTCACACAAGCTTGTCCCCCCCTCCCTCCCTCTCGATGTTTGATTTTTCGACTACCTCTCCCCTCCCCCCGCCCTCCACTTTCTGATTTTTCGGTGCCACGCAGGGTCCAAAACAAAAACGTTTGGACCCCCCCACCCCCCCCCCCCCAAGGTAACTGATTTGCCCCTGCTCAGTCCAGCCTTTGGACGTTAGCTGCAGAAGGCCAGAGGACGGCCCTATCACAGCTGACCAGAGGACGGCCCTATCACAGCTGACCATAGGACGGCCCGATCACAGCTGACCAGAGGACGGCCCGATCACAGCTGACCAGAGGACGGTCCGATCACAGCTGACCAGAGGACGGCCCGATCACAGCTGACCAGAGGACGGCCCTATCACAGCTGACCAGAGTACGGCCCGATCACAGCTGACCAGAGGACGGCCCTATCACAGCTGACCAGAGGACGGCCCTATCACAGCTGACCAAAGGACGGCCCGATCACAGCTGACCAGAGGACGGCCCTATCACAGCTGACCAAAGGACGGCCCGATCACAGCTGACCAGAGGACGGCCCTATCACAGCTGACCAGAGGACGGCCCTATCACAGCTGACCAGAGTACGGCCCTATCACAGCTGACCAGAGTACGGCCCTATCACAGCTGACCAGAGGACGGCCTGATCACAGCTGACCAGAGGACGGCCCTATCACAGCTGACCAGAGTACGGCCCTATCACAGCTGACCAGAGGACGGCCCTATCACAGCTGACCAGAGGACGGCCCTATCACAGCTGACCAAAGGACGGCCCTATCACAGCTGACCAGAGGACGACCCTATCACAGCTGACCAGAGTACGGCCCTATCACAGCTGACCAGAGGACGGCCCTATCACAGCTGACCAGAGTACGGCCCTATCACAGCTGACCAGAGTACGGCCCTATCACAGCTGACCAGAGTACGGCCCTATCACAGCTGACCAGAGTACGGCCCGATCACAGCTGACCAGAGGACGGCCCTATCACAGCTGACCAGAGTACGGCCCTATCACAGCTGACCAGAGGACGGCCCTATCACAGCTGACCAGAGTACGGCCCTATCACAGCTGACCAGAGTACGGCCCTATCACAGCTGACCAGAGGACGGCCCTATCACAGCTGACCAGAGTACGGCCCTATCACAGCTGACCAGAGTACGGCCCGATCACAGCTGACCAGAGGACGGCCCTATCACAGCTGACCAGAGTACGGCCCTATCACAGCTGACCAGAGTACGGCCCTATCACAGCTGACCAGAGGACGGCCCGATCACAGCTGACCAGAGGACGGCCCTATCACAGCTGACCATAGGACGGCCCTATCACAGCTGACCAGAGGACGGCCCGATCACAGCTGACCAGAGGACGGCCCTATCACAGCTGACCATAGGACGGCCCTATCACAGCTGACCAGAGGACGGCCCTATCACAGCTGACCAAAGGACGGCCCTATCACAGCTGACCAGAGGACGGCCCTATCACAGCTGACCAGAGTACGGCCCTATCACAGCTGACCATAGGACGGCCCTATCACAGCTGACCAGAGGACGGCCCTATCACAGCTGACCAGAGGACGGCCCTATCACAGCTGACCAGAGGACGGCCCTATCACAGCTGACCAGAGGACGGCCCTATCACAGCTGACCAGAGGACGGCCCTATCACAGCTGACCAGAGGACGGCCCTATCACAGCTGACCAGAGGACGGCCCTATCACAGCTGACCAGAGTACGGCCCTATCACAGCTGACCAGAGTACGGCCCTATCACAGCTGACCAGAGGACGGCCCTATCACAGCTGACCAGAGGACGGCCCTATCACAGCTGACCAAAGGACGGCCCGATCACAGCTGACCAGAGGACGGCCCTATCACAGCTGACCATAGGACGGCCCTATCACAGCTGACCAGAGGACGGCCCGATCACAGCTGACCAGAGTACGGCCCTATCACAGCTGACCAGAGGATGGCCCTATCACAGCTGACCAGAGGACGGCCCGATCACAGCTGACCAGAGGACGGCCCTATCACAGCTGACCAGAGTACGGCCCGATCACAGCTGACCAGAGTTCGGCCTTATCACAGCTGACCAGAGGACGGCCCTATCACAGCTGACCAGAGGACGGCCCGATCACAGCTGACCAGAGGACGGCCCTATCACAGCTGACCAGAGTACGGCCCGATCACAGCTGACCAGAGTACGGCCCTATCACAGCTGACCAGAGGACGGCCCGATCACAGCTGACCAGAGGACGGCCCGATCACAGCTGACCAGAGGACGGCCCTATCACAGCTGACCAGAGTACGGCCCGATCACAGCTGACCAGAGTACGGCCCTATCACAGCTGACCAGATAACGGCCCTATCACAGCTGACCATAGGACGGCCCGATCACAGCTGACCAGAGTACGGCCCTATCACAGCTGACCAGAGGACGGCCCTATCACAGCTGACCAGAGTACGGCCCTATCACAGCTGACCAGAGGACGGCCCTATCACAGCTGACCAGAGGACGGCCCTATCACAGCTGACCAAAGGACGGCCCGATCACAGCTGACCAGAGGACGGCCCGATCACAGCTGACCAGAGGACGGCTCGATCACCCTCGGTCTCTGCATGGTCAGTCTGTCCGACCATCAATCCATAGGGCCGGCCTGTCGATAGTGCTTTGACTAATGCAAATCCGCTGCGCCACCGCGTGCGCGCCACCGCCTACTAATCTCAAGTCAGAATACTAGGGAAGAAACGAAAGGGACACAAATCGACGAAGCACTGTGATTCCAGAGCAGTTTCAACCCTCAAAGTAACAGTTTGCCTAAAACCTCGAACTGAACGGTAGATATTTTGCCACAAATGTATACCAACCGTGTCCTCCGATCAAAACTGATAGTTTAGTATTATTATATATTGTATTTATATGGCGCATTTCTCATATTTATAATATAACTCAATGCGCAGAATGTAGCCGCGAACTGAACCCAACAAGCACGCTCACGTGAATCACGCGCATTCACTCACACACTGTACATAAACACAGAACATTCACGTGGTGCTAAGGGCAAGCTGAAGCGAGCTACTAAAGTTGTTTCTGGAAATCGTTTGTATTTGAAATTTTATTAAGTTTGCTGAAACTGATACCAAAGTGGAGGGGGGGGGGGGGAGGAAGAGCCGGAGTACCCGGAGAAAGAATGTTGCACTATGGACACGTAAAACAACTTTAGTCCAGTGATGGTTTTCTCTCGTATTTATTTCAGTCTAAAGAGCATTGTCTGGAGTTGGGCAAGACCAACCACAGACTACCATTCGGTCGTTCTCTCACTATTAATTGCTCTCTCTTCTACTTTCGTCCATCTCTCTCACTCTCCTCTCGTTGTGTTCCCTCTCTCGTTGTGTATCTTTCTGTCGTTGTGTTTGGTTGTGTGTCCCCCAGTATGTATATACCCTTGCCCTTATCAATCATCTTCCCACTTAGGACCCGCCCCTCGTTTAGGGCCGGTCCCGTTACGTGATTATGGCGTCCCCGCGTGCCTATGGTCCCGTTAATTAGAGGCCACCCATTTCCCATATAGTAACAGTTTCCGGAGGGCCGGTCCGTTATCTTGATCAGGGCGGCCCGGCACGTCCGGTAGTTACATACAGACGCTGACCATATGGTACGTGACCGGAAACTACATCTGGATGCCACGTGTCGACATGTGTAGTGCAACAAGAACCCCCGACGGTCCGCCCGAATTAACGGTGACACACACGAGGAGAAAAGTTCGACGCCGGAACCCGGAATCGAACCTCGCACCTTTAGCTTTGGTGGCAGGCGCCTTAACCACTGCGCCACGGACCGCCCCGCTTTTTGCACAGTCAAGCATCATTCATAGCAGACGTCGAGTTGTAACCATTGGTTTATGTAAATTAGCATATCCAATGAAATTAAAACAAGAGTGCTTCTTACTGTCGACATGAACTTTAGTAGTGACTCTGACCTGCACGCAGCAGTCGCTTTAGGTACGTATTTCCACCAGCCCCAAAAGGCCGGTCTACTTTAATGGAGTCTGGTTTAAACACTACTCAATTGTCAACATCTTTTCGAGTAATTCGCTTCGACTTCGAGTCGGCAGAAAACAATGGATGCACTGCAGTGCATAGAGGCCTCTTTCACAGCACTCTACTAAAGGGTTTAACGTTGAACTCTAGGTGTTGAGAAAGAGGCCCGGGATACTTCCGGCTACAGCTAGAATTTCGCGGGTGTGCTTCGTTTCTTCCCTTGTATTCTGACTTGAGCTATGTACGCGGTGGCCGAGCGTACGCGGTGGCGCATCACGCCCCTTTGCATCAATCCATCCACGGCCGGCCCACCGTCCATCAATTTGATACATCGGTCTGCCCGTTCGCATACTTATCTTGTGCTCTTCCGATACATACCGCATCAAGAAGAGGGGCCGGAGGGGGGGGGGGGGGCACAGGGGCCGCTTTTCGTCAGTTTACTATTGCTATTTTTATTTTAAGTTTCGGCGGATTCACCAATCCAGAAAATGGCATTCACACCGGATAGAAAATGAGAAGCGATAAAGACTGACGAGGCAATCAGTTTTTTTGACTTGACTTGACAGGCTGACCGATTAACCATCCACCACACGACCAAACTCACTCAGTCACATCAGCAGTCAGATAGCCGGGCCATTTGCATGAAGTTAATCCCGCGCCAGCCACTACGAAAGGTGCTCCCATATCGCGGAGCACCATGCTCAGTGGCTGGCACAGGACTCAGCTCTCCCGATGCATGCAACTGACACCTTAGTGGCTGGCACAGGACTCAGCTCTCCCGACGCATGCAACTGACCCCTTAGTGGCTGGCACAGGACTCAGCTCTCCCGACGCATGCAACTGACCCCTTAGTGGCTGGCACAGGACTCAGCTCTCCCGACGCATGCAACTGACCCCTTAGGGGCTGGTGCAGGACTAGGCTAGGCTCGCTGATGCCGGCAACTGGCCCCTGGCCGTTGACTGATCTCGGTGGACCTCTGATGCTGGTGTTGTAAAGTGAAGTACGGGAACAAAGCAGTTTCACTACATCCAGTCTTTCCAACACACCACAGCAAGATAATGTACCGGCCATGATAGTTCAAGGGTGGTGCCAGAATAGCTTGGCGCCTATGGGCGCCAAGCTATTCTGGAACCACCCTTGAACTATCATGTCGACCTGTCTCGTCTCAACCGTAGGTTTATGAGTCGCGGCACCCACTGAGGGGGGTGGATGGGTGGGTGGGTGGATAAATAAACCTAAGACCATTTAGCAACACACATCCAATATCAAGAGCTACAGGCAGCGCAGACAGTAGGGAGAGTTTAAAAAAGGAAAATCAGGTGAATGGACCAAGGGTTGACCGGCAGAAACACATACTCCAGAATAGAGGGGAAAACAAACCCTGTGGGGCTGACCGAGAGTGACCCTGGGAACTAAAATGTAGTTAACCTCACCCAAGTCCCCCAGGGCAGACCCGGGTGTGGAGGGTGGGGGGAGGGGGGGGGGGAGTATGTCAGTCCTAACTCGTGATGCGTCAGTCAGTGATTGACGTCTTTATGTATCGCGATTCCAGTTTGTTCGTCAGTCCTCGTCATCCGTGAAAGAAGGGCCCACAAGTTATGCCGGGGTTCCGTCCTGAGTGAAACCCCGCCGCAATGAATAAGTTCTTCATTAACCACGAAAACGACGGTCCTCGGCGATCGTTATCATGATCAGCCGTGAAACGTGAGTATCAGCCGTTTGAGTGTTAAGTGGCGTTATTTCTTTGATCCCTTCACTGCCGACTACACCACATTACTGCAGGAGGTATTGATCCTCATGAGTCCCCGCAATGCGGAGGCTCACCGTCTGACTCAGTAGTAGTCGAGTCATGGAGGGTCTATGCGGGGCCCATTGCTAAAACGACTTTCAGGGTAACCGCCATCAAGTTGTCGGACGGCTGGTCAGTGTTCGGTCGCTTTGCCCGGCCGCCGGAATTGACACAGATTTCAGACTACAATGAAAGTACCCTTACATTGAAGGGGTTAATTTGTAATCAGAAATCTCAGTTCAGCCCCCGTCTGTCTTCACCCACCCCCTCCCGGCCCTGTCCTCCTAGTTCGGCCGATGAAAAACGGCTTAAGTCAGCGTTCACCCTCGTCGTAGTTAGTTCCCATCGAGTCGTGAAACGTAACGCCATTTCAGTTTCGGGATGGGTCAGTCACTAAATGATTCGTAAATCGCAAATTAAATCATCGTCGTGAATCAGTCCGTGACTCAGTGATGGCATAGCACCCCCCCCCCCTTCCTCATCCCCCCCCCCCACCTCACAAACCTCCCTCCCCTCAGTCAGTTTCGGCTTACCGCTGCCATGATCCGAGATACTGATGGTATGGCCCGGTATGGTATGGTGTCTCCGAGGCGCACATATCGGCCATCTAATTAAAGATGCTCAAGGCGCCGCAGGGATGGAAGCTGAAGCTTTGAAAGCCTGCTGCTACTAAGCGCTACTTTATGCAAACCTCCACCGTACTGCTATACTGCGGAGTGATATATTTCTGTTTGTATCCATTTCATTCACCGGCCCTACCGGGCCTTCTCTTCAAGTTTCGAATAGTGGTAATGGGCTTTTTCAGTAACGTGCGCACTTATGCGTGCTGTACACACGAAGGCGAGACAGGCAACCGTAAGCCGATTATGTACGTAAATTTGACTCGATGGGAATGACAGAGGAAAAGGCCACTCAGTCCTGCCCACCAGGGGATTCGAACCCGGGACTGATCTTACGACTGCCAGTGCAGTGTCTTATCCACTAAGCTACGTCCCCATGTCAGATATATACATTTCTTTATTAATATGCACGTGTGTTAATAAGAATTAAGAAGAAATAATAAATAAATAAATATACAGTTACACCGTACTTTGCGGTGAATTGACAAAAAAAAAAAAAAAAAAAAACGGTTGACATCATATACCGAGACTTTAGAAAAGCATTCGATAGTATACTGTTCCTCATGAACGGCTTCTTCAGAAACTAGAGGCCTATGGTGTATGTGGAAACATTTCCAACTGGATAAGAAGTTTTTTACATGCAAGAGAACAAATGGTAAAGGTTGGAGAAGCAAAATCGGACAAAATAAAGGTACTGAGCGGCATACCTCAAGGTAGCATCTTAGGACCTATATTATTTACGATATTTATAAATGACTTGCCAGATTGTGTTAATAGCATGTGCAAAATTTTCGCAGACGATACTAAAATCTATAATGAATCGAGCAATAAAGACGTGTTTGCAGCACGATTTGGATCACTTGCAAGAGTGGTCCGACACATGGGACTTACATTTTAATGTAGAGAAATGCAAGGTCTTACATGCTGGAAGGAACAATCCTGAACACGATTACTTGATGAAAGTGAACAGTAACATTAAAAAGGTGGTATCTTGTGAGGAGGAAAGAGATTTAGGTGTGGTCTTCGACAAAGTTCTATCTTTTGACCCCCATATTCAGAACTGCATCAATAAGGCCAACAAAATGGTAGGAGTAATTAAGAGAGCTTTTAATTATTTGGACAAGGACATTTTTAGTAAAACTGTATAAATCACTAGTCAGACCACATTTAGAGTATGCAAACACTGTATGGTACCCAGGTTTAAAGAGACAATCAGCTGCGCTCGAAAGGGTACAGAGACGAGCAACAAAGCTGGTCAAAGAATGTAGAAATATGACTTATTCAGACAGACTCAGATACTTTGGATTACACTCCTTACGCGGACGTAGAATACGGTGAGACTTAATCCAAGTTTTTAAAATTTATAATGGCATCGACGACCTAAAGTGGAACGACTTTTTTGCAACACCATTTTGTGACAGAACCCGAAATTCTGAAGGGAAAATCTTTGTACAGCACTGTAACACTAACCTGCGGAAGTTTTGTTTTACTAACAGAGTTCCCATTGTTTGGAATGACTTACCAGTTTCATTAAAAAAAGCATCTAATATAAATTATTTTAAAAACCAGCTGGACGAATTACCAAAATTTAAAGAGATTTTTTATTCCTATGATGAATGATTTTATAGGAAAATTGCATGCATAGCAGACCCATAAAGGAACTAAAGAAAGAAAGGACATTTATAAAGGCCTCACGGCCTATTTTGTCCTCACAATACTACTACTACTACTACTACTACTACTACTACTACTACTACTAATGCGTTTGGTGCTAACCGAGATAACTTGAAGTTCGCCAAGACTTTTTGTCAAGGGAGGCAACTAGCATTTTTACCATAATTATGAACAACACATTGCATGCGCGTTACATTGCCAGTGATCAAGTGCGGAACTCTTCATCGTAATAAGATGTTGATGTTTTGTCCGATATGTGCAAATGTTTTAGTTGTAGAGGAGGGTTCAAAATGCTATCGCTTTGCCTGTAACACATGTCCGTACGTCAAAAACATGTCGAGGAAGGTAAGCGACTTAATCTAGATACTGAGTGATAGTCCATGCCATTGCTGTGGTATTTCCGTTCTTACAAATGGTTGAATGTGAAAGACTTCTAAGTGAGAGCGAACTTTTCTCGTCCATATTACTGACTTTCAAACACACTACAGTCTAATAATTTCACTCAGCCAGGTTCGATGGTTAGGCTTACTAGGTTAACTGAATTTAAGTTGTTTAGTTGGTGAATGGAAGTAGGTTATATTATATATATATATATATATATATATATATATATATATATATATATATATATATATATATATATATATATATATATATTTATATTTATATATATATATATTTATATATAATATATAATATATATATATATATTATATATATATATATATATATATATATAATGTCCTCAGTGAAGTCTTTTACTAGTACTAAAGTTTTAACACACTAGAAAGAATGTAAAAGAGAAAGAAAACCTTTCACAAGTCAAATTCTGCGTGACTCTTTGAATTTTTACCTTACGGCTCAAAGCCATACGGTTTCAGAATGACAGGCCATTGATGATCATGCTAGTGATGCATCCATTTACTGAGCTTTGGTTTCAGAATGACAGGCCAGTGATGATCATGCTAATGATGCACCCATTTACTGAGCTTTATACATCTTTATAGCCCCAACGTGCTACAGCAGGAGATGGATCGACCATGATAATTCAAGGGTAGTGCCAGATTAGATTAGCGCCAGTCTAATCGGGCATTACCTTTGAATTATCATGGTTGATTCAATTCTACAATGGGTACAAAGTTGTTGGGCGACACCGTCAGAATTTGGGGAAATACGGCCATAAGGTTAAATGATGGAGTTGATGACTGGGATGTACCCTTGTTACAGATGTCGTCGCGTCGCTACCCCCGACTAAAGGAAGTGGACGATGTTTTAGGAGGTGCTGCAGCCTGGGAGAATGTGGATTCAACAGAAGGTGATACACAAGATTGCAATTACAAAACTGTCATTTGTGATGTGATGTACAGGTCAACCGGGATCTGTAGTATGTGCTTGTAATGAGTTGACTCTTAAATGCCTGTATCTCACCCCTATAGCATAATGAGCTGTACCCTTGCTACATCCGCCAGCATGCTCTCCCCCCACTCTCTTCTCTCTCACTCATGTAAACGCACCAGTTCTGCAATAAATACTCTCAACACGAGACGCCTCCAGTTTCATCATTTTACATGGTGGCAGCGGTAAAAAAACCCTCACATTCTCCAGCCTCACGGTGTGTGCCTGCCTGTAGTAAGTTGTTAGACTCACATTTTCAGTCGTGCATGTAAACGCACGAGTTCTGCAATAAATACTCTCACCACGAGACGCCTCCCAGTATCATCATTTTACAGTGCTCTGTCCAGTATCCGATGTTTATATAACGCACGCAGATTTATGGCTCCTGGTGAACTAATGGTCCTCAGGCCAATGTCAGCCTTAGCTGGCCCAGGCACAGTAGCATGTGGTTTTTCATCACAGGTATTTTGCTCTCCATTAAGATGATGCCTACTGAGTAAAAGGTCCTTGGGCCAGACCTCAGCCAGAAGTATCCTGAACTCAGACGTGTGCGGGCCAGGTAAAATTTGCGTTGACCTGATGATCCTCTGCTTACCATGTGTTTTTTCTTCACAAGTTTATGTAAAATCAACGCTCACGTTCGTCCATCGCAAAGCGATGAGGTCCACTTCTGTCATGCAGTTTGTTGCTGGAGTGGAGCTGGTCTGTGGATGCGTAGATGGCTGATGAAGCCGATCTGCGCCTGAAAAGTTCTCTGGCAGTGCGGGACTGCCAGGGAATGGCCACAGCATTGTGGGCAGGGTCGCTGGCTCTGACTTTCCTTGCCTGCCTCCGTTGCTCAGCTGTGGTCGTTTCTGTTGGCCTCACATGCTAGTTCTACAGACCCTTATTAAAATCAGCACCACAGTTTAGTACAATAATGTGATCGCAGACAACGCAGTCCGACTTTGTAGCTGCAGCATTATGTAACGAGGCTGACCTGCATTTGTAGTTTTGTATGTGTTGACAAGATGTTGCTTATTTATTGTGAAAACGATTTGTTCATTGAGCTATGAGGTTGACTGATCTGACTTCAATCCCAACATTTTGGAGTTTTCCCTCAGCAGTACATTCAGGAGAACTTTATACATTTTTTAAAAATTGCAGCTACCTGCCCGAAGTGTGAGCACAATCGGGCCTTCTTCATGCAGATACAGACTCGGTCCGCCGACGAGCCCATGACGACATTTTACAAGTGTTGCCGCATGGAGTGTGGACACAGATGGAGAGAATGAATCAAGACAAAACAAACGTCTGCCCAGTATATATTCTACAGTGTATGCTGTTTTGTGATTTTGGACCTTTCAGCTCCATGCTGCTTAACCCATTAAGCCCTGAAAGACTACAACAGGATGGGGATCGACCATATTTCAAGGTTGGTGTCAGAATAGCTTGGCGCCTGTAGGCGCCAAGCTATTCTGACACCAACCTTGAAATATCATGGTCAATCTGTCTCCAGAACTGTGATATAATAATAATAATGCATACTTGTATAGCGCCTAACCTCAGACCAGAGCTCTAGGCGCTTAACAAAAACGAATTGTACAAAAATAATTAATTACAAAAACGCAATTTACAAAAAGTACTAAAACAAAATACAACGCACTCTGTAAACAAGCTATAAAGTCACCATTCGAAGTGCAACGCTTATTGACTCATACTCGCATTCACGCATGCGCGAGCACACACACACACTACTTCTAACATAGATAGAGATGACTTAACATGAAAGGTCTGTGACAAAGTCATTTGTAGCAGACAGAAAAAATATGGGTCTTTAGGGCTTGCTTGAATGCCTCTCTCGAATCCACGTATCTCAGTTCGCATGGGAGGTCATTCCAAACAACTGGGCTCTGGTACCTGAATGACCTCTCACCGAACGACCCCCAAGGATATCTACAAGAATGGTATAATGTCGTTCTCGGGGCGTAAGGAGTTAATTGTTAATGAAAAGTGTCACGTGTACAGTGTATGTTGTCTGTCACTCTAGCTCCCAAATCTTAACAATAACATCCAGACCAGAAAGATGACTGCCGAGTGTGTAAAATGCAGAGAATAACCAAACGAAGAAAGAATTTCGCTTAGAAAAAGGCAGTTACTGTACAGTATATTGTGTTGTCACCGTCTTTTCTAAGCCTGCTTCTTTCTTTGTAGAGTTATTCTCTTCAAGATTCACGAGCTGCGCACATTTTTGTGCAAGATGATGCATCACAGCCATGTGAAGTGCAGCCTACAACGGGATGAAGAAGACGGGTCGGTTCTTCCATGCACAAGAAACTGTCAGTCAGTCTGTGTGTGTGCATGTGCCTGTATGTGTGTGTATGTGCCTGTGTGTGCGCTGCAGAATGTTAGAAAGAACTTGCTTTTCATGTTACATGTACAGTCAGGCATGGGAATTGTCCGCCTAAAGGCAAATTTCCGCCGAAATGATTTGCTCAGCCGCCGAAAAAAAAAGTTGTCCGCCGAAAAAAAAATTGGGGTGCAAAAAGTAACTGAGCACCGGTCATTATACACTGCGAGGCCGCATTGGTTCAAGTGATATGCCGCCCGCTAGAGTTACGCGTCACCTATTGTGGCTTCAAAGCAGTCGTTACTTTACCGTGCAAGCGGGCAATACAACACTGAACGCACCGTTTTCATGCTCGGCTTACCGTCTCGCGCACTGTACGTGTGGGGAAAATGGCGGCATCACGAGTTGTTGAAAATTGAAAATGGCCGTGAGAAAGGATATCGTTCAAGACAGAGTGCTGTTTAGTGTGCACGTGATCATGATCCGGTAAGCAAACAACCCCCCCCCCCCCCCCCCCCCCCCCCCGTCGTCTGATTTTTTGGCCGCCGAAATGAAGAACCACGCTACCACCCCCCCCCCACCCCCCCCCCCCCCCCCCCCCACCCCCCCCCCCGTCGTTTGATATTTTGGTCGCTGGAATGAAGGACCACGCTAGAAGTTTCAGACTTTTTTCACTTTTGTAATTCCCATGCCTGACAGTGTAATACTGTTATTATAACGAGGCTTTCAAAGGAAGCCTCATCACTTGCCTTGGATTTGAGATGATAATAAACGCTGAAACTGGAAGGCTTCTGCTTGTGAAATGTATAAATGTGTCAATGATGAAGTTGGCCAAACGGCGCACACAGTTATCCTTTCCTAGGTGTAGAAATGATTCACCCACTAAGCCCTGAGAATGATGTCAAATAAAGTCTAGAGTTATCCTCCCAGGTATACCTCATCGTTTTGGGGATAGATTGACCATGTCATTGTTTCGGATATATATCGACCATAATAGTTAAAAGGACAGTGTCAGAATAGCTTGGCGCCTATAGATGCCAAGCTAATCTGACACTGCCCTTGAACTGTCATGGTCGATGCACATCCTAGCATAATTATCTTGTCAGGGCTTTGTGGGGGGAGGTACATCATAATACAGTGTATAAAACACAAAGTTCAAAAGAAGAAACTGATGTGATTAATTCCAAACAATGTGTTTATTGTTCATTATCAAAGCAAATCTTCAAACAGCAAACTATTCAATTTTATCTTATAATAATACCAGTTATTATATAGGCGTTTTTTTCTCAATTCTGCGAATCGGCTCAAAGCGCCGCAAACTGCACCCAACACGCACGCTCACGTGACACACACGAATTCACTCTGAAGACAAACACAGTACAAGACAAACAGCACATTCGCGTGGTGCGAAGGGTCAGTTTAGCTACTGAGGTTTTGGAAATTTAATCGCATGTATTTGAAATTTATAAAGTGGCCTGAAACCGGTACCATAGGGGAGCGGGAGGAAGAGCCGGAGAAAGTTATCACCCTTCAAAATATGATGCCAGCCATGCATATAAAACTCAAGGGGTGACTATATGCCAGCTCTCATTTCACCCTTTCTGTTCACTGTCGGTGGACGCAGATTGTGTTTCGGAACTGCAATGCCAAGAAACCCCAGCTTAACCCATTTAGCCTCGAGTCCCTACAGCAGGATCCGTATTGACCATGATAATTCAAGGGTAGTGCCAGATGAGCTTGGCCCCTTCAGGCGCCAAGCTCATCTGGCTCTACCCTTGAATTATCATGGTCAATCCATCTCCTGCAACTGGTACATAGTCATTAGGCAACACCTCCAAAATTTGAGAAATGGGACCTTGGGGCCAAAAGGCTTAAGGAACGTGATACAAAGTGATGTCACCAAGTGGCATAGATCCTCATGGGCTCTCGCAACTGCAGGGGCTCATGAGGATCTGTGGCTCTCGCGGCTGGATCCTGTTCACATTTTCTCAGCAGTGAAAGGGTTACTATCACATCTGAATGTTAGCAGCAGTCAAAGCTTGCACACGAAACGTTAACCCTTCGGCTGTCCTGCAGGAATCGTCATGAACATGAAAAAAAAAAAAAAGACCCTGCTTCCAACATCCATGGTTGTTCATACTACCACACACACAGACACAATGTTCGCAGCACTAGTTATAGCCTGTCAAGTGGTTAACCCTTTCAGCCTCGGGACCCTGCAGCAGGACTGATCATAATAATTCAAGGGTAGTGCCAGATGAGCTTGGCGCCTGAAGGCGCCAAGCTCATCCGGCACTACCCTTGAATTATCACGGTTAATCCATCTCCTGCACCTGGTACACAGTCGTTGGGCCACACCTCCAAAATTTGAGAAGTGGGACCTTGGGGCTAAAAGGGTTATCCCTAGGTTGTCGGCAGCACTTTGTCGAAATGATTCCTGTATGACAGGCAAGGGCTAACTCATTCAGCCCGGCGCACGTTTTTCCCAAATTTTGGAGGCGTCATCTAACGACTATGCACCTGTTGCAGGAGATGGATCAACCATGATAATTCAATGGTAGTGCCAGATTAGCTTGGCGCCGACAGGTGCCAAGCTAATCTGGCACTACCCTTGAATTATCATGGTTGAACCATATCCTGCTGTAATGCGTCAGGGCTGAATGGGTTAAGTACACATAGAGCCAGGAAATGCACAATATTCTTTTCTAAGTCGCACGACTAATCCAGTCAGGTCTGATTACGTCGCACCACAGCTGTTGTTCAGCCTCACATACGCCACAAATCCAGCTTCTTTCCCGCACACACACACACACGTTGATTTAGGTTATGTCAAAATCAGAAACAGGTCAAAGACATTAGGGTACATTTGTATACAGCCCCTCAGAAGTGAGGACAAGGCAAGCCATGTGCAGGGACTGTCTCACTTTAACACCTTGCTCACTGTAGCGTGCGTACAGTGAACGCCCAATCAGTACCTACCCTTGAGGATGTGAAGGTGGCACTTCATGAAAGGGAGAAGAAAACGCTCTGGATCACGAGCCAGCCTGGAGGGGTTCACGAGAATGTGAGGATGGAGCGAGCTAACCGAATCCATTGTGAGCTGAGCACGTGTATTTTCTGACATCAGATGCACCAAATTAAATCTACTGGTGACAGTCTTTAGTCCTGCAGACTGATTCAGCTTTTATCAAACTCCCAGAAAACGGAATTTCAGCTTTTTGTATCAGAACAGCCCTTCAGTCGCCCTGTCCCATCTGCAAGAGACATAAATTCTCATGAGCCCCTGTGTCCACAGGGGCTCATGAGAATTTATGTCTCTTGTTGGCCATTGATTCTGAGGAATAGTTTGTCTGTAAACCGTTTTCGATATTTCAATTTATCGCAATGTCACCCATCGCAGAGTGGATGCGCCTGAACTGCTTCATATCATTCACCACCAAGACATACATGTGCCAAAAAGGAGCCAGAACAGAATGTGACTCTGCGGGTCACTTAAGGCCTGACTTGAGACTGCTGAGGATCCAGTGGCTGCGCAGCTGTGAGCTGAAGTCCGTGAGAAAGGCGTTGACGTGCGAGTCCTTCTCCGACTTCTTGGACTCGAAGATGAGGACAAGGGAGATGCGAGGGTCAATCCTGGTGATGAAGTACGTGCTTTGCGCTTTCTGCACAATAAATAGTCCAAGGTGAAAATTCAAAGCGTATTTGTACAGTCAAAGTTGAGTGATGCATTCCCAAATGATAGCCGTAAGAGTTTAAAGCTAAACCCACTCAGAACAGCAAAGGGGTAACAGCTCGCAATATCTCTGCTGTCAATGTTCTCAGTATGTCTTACAATGGCGCTGGACAAAAGGACTAACTTAAATTACAAAGTCGGAATGTTGTAAAATGAAAAATTTCTGTTTCCTTCTCTTATGCTCAAAGGGCAGCAAGTGCAAAACCTCTGGACGAGACGTGTGCCTACTGACGGGGAGGCGTGTGCCTACTGACGGGAAGACGTGTGCCTACTGACGGGAAGACGCGTGCCTACTGACGTGGAGGCGAGTGCCCGCCGACGTGGAGGCGCGTGCCCGCTGACGTGGGGAAGTGTGCCTACTGACGTGGAAGCGAGTGCCTACTGACGTGGAGAGCGCGTGCCTACTGACGTGGAGGCGCGTGCCCACTGACGTGGAGGTGCGTGCCTACTGACGTGGACACACGTGCCTACCGACGTGGGGACGTGTGCCTACTGACGTGGGGTGGGGGGTGGGTGGGGGTGGGGGGTGGGGGGGTGGGGGTGGGGGGTGATGGGGGGTGGGGGGGGGGGGTGCCTACTTACGTGGGGGCGCGTGCCTACTTACGTGGGGGGCGCGTGCCTACTGATGTGGAGGCGTGTGCCTACTGACGTGGGGGCGTGTGCCTACTGTCGTGGAGGCGTGTGCTTACTGGCGTGGATTGTGAAAGAAGGGTAGAAAAGTCCTAGTTGAGGCAAGACGACATTGAGAATCCGCTGTATTGGTGAATTGTAGCAATCAAAGCCCGCCATGGAGCCGACCACATCCATGTTTAGTACATGCATATCATATATTTCTACAGTACTGTGTGGCAGCGGTCTACACTGAGTGATATCAAAAGCTAACCTTAAAATGTGCTGGTCTGTGATTTTGGATCTTACGGCTGCAAGCCGTAAGGTCCAAAATCACAGACCAGCACACAACTATACGGTTTGTCACTCTAGGCCTCCAGCTATTTGGGCACCACCCTTGAGCAAACAAGGACAATCAATACCATGTTGTAGTGTGTAAGGACTGAACTGCACTTAACCCGTTTGACCGTCAGTAGCGTTTCTTGTCTTGGTGATCCTTTTAGGAGGCATCACCACCAGAAAAATCGCTACCAACAGCTAAAGGGTCAAACAGATATAGACATAAAACGTGGAATTTTTCCAACAATGTGAATGAGGCCACGTCAATACTGCCTGGGATAGCTGAATTATCCACAATACACGTTTGGCCGGCGCACCATGTCATAGAAATAGCTGCATTTGTCCGCCTGGGGTCCGACACTGGCGATTCGCCCCGTGATCAGCATTAGCACGTTTGGTCGGTGAATCGTTGGGAAGTCCTGAAAACATGAAAAACCAATTTAAAAAAACAAAATTCCTGGCAGCTGCTTAGTAAATAAGTACAGTCAAACCTGCCACAGCGACCACCTTTTCTTATTTCGGTCTAGTCACCTGGAACAAAATTCCAGCCCATGTCAGACATGCCCCAACTCTGTCTGCTTTTAAATCACTGCTCAAGACCTATCTGTTTTCTTATGCATACAGTTAGATGCAATTTCAGTGCGTTAGCAATCTTTATCAGTAACTATTCTTGTAACGGTGTGTGCGTATGTGTGAGTGTGAGCTTTTGATATGTGTCACTTTAGTTTTTGTAACATTTATTGTAGGTTTTTTTTCTTGTACTTTTTGTTCTGTGATTTTTGATCATGTAAAGCGCTTAGAGCACCATTCATTTGGAGGTTAAGCGCTATATAAATGTACATTATTATTATTATTATTTTACACATCTGCCACCCAGTCATAGCAACCGCTTCAATTTACTCCGGTTCATTTGGAGTATACAATGACCCTTTATACGATGACCACCAGTGTATAACATTTGAGGCCAGCTGTTGTCTTTCCCTACTGCTAATTGAACCCTCGTACATTGGTCACTTGAGCACCACTCTCCATCCATCGCCTGAGATTGTGTGGTGCTTCTTCATGTCACTATTGTCAGTCATCTATTGAGATTGTGTGGTGCATCTTCATGTCACTATTGTCAGTCATCTACTGAGTTAACCATTTTAGCCCGAGTCCCTACATCAGGAGATGGATTGACCATGATAATTCAAGGGTAGTGCCAGACTAGCTTGGCGTCTAAAGTACTTCTCGAAGCAGTCGTAATCATTACGTTGTGAAATACGCTTCCTGCATATCTGTCTTCTTCCCTTGCATCACACAATCCTAGTAGAAGTCTACGCTCAAGCTCACAAAAACTGCTTGTTTAGCCCAGAGTCAGCCTAAAAACTGCTGGTGCCCGTTCTTTCAGTTATCAGGCCCCTCACATCTGGAACTCACTTCCACTGCATGTCCGTCTTTCCCCTGCCCTGTTGACCTTCAAAACAAATTTGAAGACCCATCTTTTCCAGGTAGCATATCAAGATTAGCTTAGTCTGGATGTGCTGCCTGGAAATGTTGGTTGTTTCCTCATGTAGATAGGTTGTGTGTGTGTGTGTGTGTGTGTGTGTGTGTGTATGTGTGCGTGTGCGTGTGTGTGCTTCGTGTTAGGAATGCGCCTACATGGTGCGAGCAGATGTTTATTTAAAGAGTGAGTGCGTTCTAATTTTTCTCCTTTTTAATATTTTTTTATGTGCTGTAAAGCGCTCTGAGCTTGCTGTTCGTGGGGAAGGGTGCTATATAAAAACTATGTATTATTATTATTATTAAATATACACTGCCCTGTAAATCTGATTACGTTTGCTCCCAGTTATAAACTCTCTCTGTGTGTGTGTGTGTGTGTGTGTGTGTGTGTGTGTGTGTGTGTGTGTGTGAGTGTGTGTGTGTGTGTTTAGGAGTGTGAGATCATCATGGAACTTTCTTTCCCTAAGATAGCAATGTTTTTGTTTCATATACATGTACATTAATTTTATATACTTGGTTTTGTGTATATTGTCTCGTAGTTTTGTAGCAACGGCAGGTTTGAAAAATGGCTATCGGCCTGTGACGATGTCAATGCCTCAACCGTTGATAAATAAAGCTTCATTGAATCATTGGATCAAAGGTGCGAACCTAATCTGGCACTACCCTTGAATTATCATGGTCAATCCATCCCCTGCAACTGGTACATAGACGTTAGGCAACACCTCCAAAATTTGAGAAATGGGACCTTGGGGGCTAGAAGGGGTAAGCAGGAAAGCTCTCTTTCGTTCACGGTCTCCTAGGCGGTTAAGTCTCCTGCACCTCATTTATTTCCCTTTTTTTTATATATATATATATCTAAAGTTTGTTACAAGGAAAAAAAGTAGTCGGGGGCTAAGAAAGGGTGGTGTTATGCACCAAATGTTACTATATATACATCTCTGATTTCTTTACCAGTCAAATTTATCTTAAACTATTTAGCCCCAACGCCCTACAGTAGTAGACGGATTGACCATGATAATTCAAGGGTAGTGCCAGATGAGCTCGGCGCCTTTAGGCGCCGAGCTCATCTGGCACTACCCTTGAATTATCATGGTCGATCCGTCTCCTTCAACAGGTACGTAGTCCCTAAGTAGCGTCTCCAACAGTTGGGAAATGTGGTCTTAGGGTTAAAGGGGTTAAACTGCATGAGCATGTGCATGCCTGTAATTTGGACATTTTGGACTTAAGGAAAACTGCACCAGGGGGTCATCGGACAGACCCCCTCCCCCCCCCCCCCCCCCCCCCCCCCATGAGATTTTTGAACATGTCCACAATCTTGGGGCAATTTTCACACTTTTAGTGACGTTTCAATGATGTTTAGGGAAATTCTGGCCGCCTAAGAAGACGAACTACAAGTGAGGAATAAGGCTGCAATGGAAAAAGTCTCACGCCGGGGTACGACAGTATGGCCGGGCAGCTTTCCATTCCCTGGGGGGCGGGGAGGGTTTTATCCGGGTGACAATACCCGCCCCCTTGTGGGGTTTCCTTCAAACCGTAGGTGTCCAGCACCAGAGAAGTATTCAAAGCATCAGATCGTTTCTGGAACGCCACAATCCTGGAAAAGAAATGGCAGAGTCGGATCGTTTCTGGAATGCCACAATCCTGGAAAAGAAATGGCAGAGTCGGATCGTTTCTGGAACGCCACAATCCTGGAAAAGAAATGGCAAAGTTGGATCGTTTCTGGAATGCCACAATCCTGGAAAAGAAATGGTAAAGTTGGATCGTTTCTGGAACGCCACAATCCTGGAAAAGAATGGCAAAGCTTAACCCCTGTGACTGCCAAGGAAAAGGGAACACGATCCACAGGGAACACGACCCAACTGCAAGAGACATAGATCCTCATGAGCCCCCGCAGTTGCAAGGGCTCATGAGGATCTATGCCTCTTGCTAAGACCTCATCTAGGGCTCCTTGGCAATGAATAAAAAAAGATTTCACACTGTGCATACTGACAGTGACGGTTAAGCATGGGCACTGCAGCACAAGACTGACTGATTCACCAGGACAGCTCAAGGGTGGTGCCAGAATAACTTTGCACCTCTAGGCCTGAAGCCGCACTGGCAAGACCCTCGACCTATCACACTTAATCTATCCATGATGCTAGTATGGACTCCAAACTTTGAAAATTTTCCCACAATATTTTTTCGGACAAGCCTTGAAAAATAGTTTTGCATGATTCATTAAATAGCAGTCATTCCTACATCAGCACTGAGTCAAAGACAGTAGGCTGAGCCCCTTTATGGTAAGGACAGACAGTCAATTGTGCCCCTTTATAAGCAGGAGCAAAGGGATGATTTCACAGAATCATATCAATCGCTGTGGCATGTGTCCTTGTAGCAATCATACGTACTAGATAAGAACCTCATACTGTAGACGTCAACAAGGCAAATCCTTGCAAGCAAGTGGCATATATTCTCATGAGCCTCTGAAACAGCAGGGGCTCATGACAATATATGCCACTTGCAAATGAAGCGAGTTGGGTGAATCCACCAAATGTTTGAAGTCTGCGCAATGTTTTCCCTATTTCTAATCTAACGGTAACCTCTACCACAATACTACTGGCAAAAACTGCATTTGCATTTTTGTCTGCAAAATGTCTTCCCTGACACAATGCAGATGAAAAATATCAGGAAAATTTTAGCCGCTAGCCACAAGGTCCAAAGTCACAGGCCAGCACACATTTCATACCTGGAGAAATAGTCCTCGGGCGCCTTGGACAGCCAGTTTTTCATGTCAGCCGGGGTGGAGTTCTTTGACAGAATACTGTAGAAATACACGCTGAACTAAAAGAGAAACACGACAGATTGGTCTTTATCAGCCCAGCAACAGCACCCTTTTCCATCCTGATACACTACTGCATAAAATAAATTTGACAATGATAGTTCAAGGGTAGTGCCAGAATAGCTTGGCGCTTGAGGGCGCCAAGTTATTCTGGCACTACCCTTGAACGAAATTGGTTGACCTATCTCCTTATCAGCCTTCACAGGACAACAGACAAAAATCTGAACAATTTCAGCCTCAAGATGAATAATTTATTGTTACACAGGCCAGTCATCAAATCACGACAGAGACATTATCCAAATTTGCTGGAAAATATCTCGACACTTTCAATTCAAGCTACACGTAGGGCAATGATAATGCTTATGTGCCAGTTTTAAATCGACACCAAACACGGAGAACCAAGTGTTCTAGGAGCCTAGTGGCCATCTTGGAATACATGCACCGTCCAGACGAAATCCTCGAGCCCAAATTTGTTTCTGATCGTCCAAGCAATTTTGGGTCTGCAGACATTTTTCAGGTTTGTGTCTATTTACCTCGAAAAGGCCAAGGATCACTAGAGGTTGAAAGATGTGTGAAAGATGCCAGGTTTCGATAGAATTGTAGTTTCGTCAAAGCTTTGGATCAGTCATGCACGTGAGCCCTAAGAGCCTTGCTATTTAAGTTTAACCCTTTTGATCCCCAAGGGCGCATTTCCCAAATTTTGGAAGTGCTACTTAACGACTATGTACCAGAAGCAGGAGGTGGATTGACCATGATAATTCAAGGGTAGTGCCAGATGAGCTTGGCGCCTGCAGGCGCCAAGCTCATCTGGCACTACCCTTGAATTATCATGGTCAATCAATCTCCTGCTGTAGGGACTCGGGGCTAAATGGGTTCAGATTTGCTGTCTGCGTGAACATGCTGTGAATTTGCATTCACCATCTGGATTCCTAGAAACATTGCCAGAAAAGAAATCTCCTACAATGACGTATGGTGGAAGAATGGAGCAGTTGAAGAGCGGTGAAATGTTTTCCATGTATCGTGTTGTTCCGGTGTAACATTACTGTGTTGTGGTGCATATGATATATGCATGCTGCTAACAGAAAATGTTAACACCCCCCCCCCCCCCCCCCCCAAAAAAAAAAAAAAAAAAAAAAATCTCACATTTGACAAAAGGGAACAGTTACATGAGTGAGTTTAGTCCTGAGCTAGCCACTAAGCAAGGTGCTCCACTGTAGGGGTTAGGGTTGTGGCACTGTAGTGGAGCACCGTGCCTAGTGGCTTGCTCAGGATTTAAGCTCACTCATGCAACCGAGACCAGTTGAGTGGAGTCAGTCCCATCTGCTATGAATCAGCCGAGTGTCTCCAAGCTAGCCCCAGGTTAAATTAACCCCTTCACTGCCAAAAAAGAAGAAGTGAAAACGATGATGCAACTGCAAGGGGACACCGATCCTCATGAGCCCTCCCGCAACTGCAGTAATTTAGCGCAAATGCGGGGGCTCATGAGGATCTATGCCTCATACCGAGACCAATTTGTATCCATGTCTTCTGGGCAGTTTTGAATTCTGGTCGTTGATCGAACAAACATTTATGACACACAAATGTATGTACAGCGACAGGGACGGGGTTAATTCAACATCGTCCAATAATAAGGGCATTCTAACCTTTGACACGAGAGCACCCTTGAACTTGACCAGCCAGTGGTAGAGCGTGGGCATAGCAGCGCCAGCTTTGAAACCGCTGCCAAACGTTTTCTTGCTCTGCAAGGACAGAAGTGAAATCACTGGCGTTGAACACCCCCTTGACAGTTGACACAATGCAAACGGCACTCGCATGCAAAATGTAGAGCGTTTTGTACCAGGTGCCTTCAATAACACTTGCCACAAGGACGGGTCCCAGGGATCGCTGCCCTAGGGTTGGCAAAGGACAGTACATGGGCCCATTTTTGTGAACAGTCAGATTTTCATTGTATTAAACCTTTTCATCCTGATGCACTACTGCCTGAAATAAACTTACTATGATAGTTCAAGGGTGGTGCCAGAATAGCTTGGCGCCAGAGGCGCCAAGCTATTCTGGCACCACCCTTGAACGAAAATGGATGATCTATCTCCTAATCTGTCATGTAGCCTTCATAGGACCATAAGCCTCAGGAAGTAATGGGTTAAAATGAAAATCTCAAATTTTCACCAAAATGGACCTACTGCCTGTTGCCTCCGTTGGGCAGGTCAGTGTGTCTGTCCAGACTCGGGTGATGTCCTTTCGCATGCATAATGTCACACTGTACCTCCTTGACTGCTGAGGCGGCCAGCCACGCGTGAAGCTTGCTGTGTGCGGAGTGCAGCTGAAGTAATGACGGCAGAAACTGCCACTCGGACATCAAAATCTGCGCCTGTAGTAAGTGACTCAGTATGTCACACTCCCAGCTGAAACAAAATGTCCCAAATAATGACGGATGAAAAAAGAGCACACTGAAGACTATAACCAAAGGATTGATGTACTTTGTTCCAAAACGGAAGCATGTGTGCATTCAGATGGGGGGCTGAACTCTTTCATCCATAAAACGGCCTCGCTAACGGTGGACGCAGATTCTGTTCATGAGATCTTTGTTAATTGAACACCGAAGAGCCCCAATACCACCCATCTGCAAGAGGTGCTGATCGTCATGAGCCCCCGCAGTCGCACTAACTTACCGCAGTCACGGGGGCTCATGAGGATCTACGCCTCTTGCTGAGGCCAGTTTTCATCCGTGTGTCCTTGGATTGAGCATGGGTACTTCTGTTTCCTTGGATTGAGCATGGATACATCTTTTTCCTTGGATTGAGCATGGGTACTTCTGTTTCCTTGGATTGAGCATGGGTACATCTGTTTCCTTGGATTGAGCATGGGTACATCTGTTTCCTTGGATTGAGCATGGGTACTTCTGTTTCCTTGGATTGAGCATGGGAACTTCTGTTTCCTTGGATTGAGCATGGGTACACCTGTTTCCTTGGATTGAGCATGGGTACTTCTGTTTCCTTGGATTGAGCATGGGTACTTCTGTTTCCTTGGATTGAGCATGGGTACTTCTGTTTCCTTGGATTGAGCATGGGTACTTCTGTTTCCTTGGATTGATCATGGGTACTTCTGTTTCCTTTACTGTCCCACACTCATCAACAAATGCAGGACAAGACCACGAGGCTTGCTGACATCTCGTCCCAAGTGGGCCTCACCATTCACAAACAGAAAACAAAGACAATGAGGCTGAACACAACCAGGGAAGAACCAATCTTGCTTGCTGGCACCTTGTTGGAGGAGGTGGAGTCCTTCACCTATCTCGGAAGCATCATAGACAAAAAAGGCGGCACTGATGCAGATGTCAGAGCACGAATCGGTAAAGCCAGAGCAGCCTTTCTCCAGTTAAAAAAAGTGTGGAGTTCCAGAGAGCTGTCACAACACACCAAAGTCCGGATTTTCAACTCCAATGTAAAAGCAGTTCTCCTATATGGAGCAGAGACTTGGAGATTGACAAAAACCACAGTCAACAGAGTACAGACCTTCATGAACAGTTGCCTTAGAAGAATTTTGAAAATCCACTGGCCAGACAAGATCAGCAACGTCAGACTCTGGGACAGAACAGAGCAGATAACAGCAGAGAATGAAATTGGGCGAAGAAGATGGGGATGGATCGGTCACAGCCTGAGAAAGCCAGCTTCCGGTATCACTAGGCAGGCATGTACATATTCGTTGGTCTTGTGCTTGTACAGAAGTACCCATGCTCAATCCAAGGAAACAGAAGTACCCATGCTCAATCCAAGGAAACAGAAGTACCCATGCTCAATCCAAGGAAACAGGTGTACCCATGCTCAATCCAAGGAAACAGAAGTTCCCATGCAGACTCAGAAAAGAAAATCCAGGCCTTTGAGAACAAGTGCCTGAGGAAGTTGCTCCGCATCTCGTACCGCGAGCACAAGACCAACGAATATGTACGGAGCATCGTCACTTCCCTGGTTGGCCCACATGAACCCCTTCTGGCAACCGTGAAACGGCGCAAGCTTGCTTGGTTTGGCCACGTGACCCGACACAACACCTTGTCCAAGACTATCCTCCAAGGCACTCTCGAAGGAAGTCGTCGGCGAGGTCGTCAGAGAAAGAGTTGGGTCGCAAACATAAAAGAATGGACCGAACTCGAGATGCCAGACTTGCTTGCCACCGCCCAAAATAGAACTCAGTGGAGAGCACTGTCTGTTGCTGCTGCCTTTCAGTCCCCCCAACGCCCAGTTCGGGCAAGGGACTGATGATGATGATGATGATGAGGCAGGCATTGTCATGGAACCCCCAGGGAAAGAGGAAAAGAGGTAGGCCGAGAAACTCCTGGCGTCGAGACCTCCAAGCTGACATCAAGAGACTGGGAACCACCTGGAGTAGAATCGAAGGAGAAGCACAGGACAGGAGTTGCTGGAGGTCTCTCGTCAACGGCCTATACCCGGGTAGGGGTGACAGGCGTAGGTAAGTAAGTAACTTCTGTTTCCTTGGATTGAGCATGGGTACTTCTGTTTCCTTGGATTGAGCATGGGTACTTCTGTTTCCTTGGATTGAGCATGGGTACTTCTGTTTCCTTGGATTGAGCATGGCTGCTTCTGTTGAATTTTCAAAAACCCTGAAAGGTCCAGAGGAACATGTAATTTCTTATGGCAGGTAAAGTTTTCAAACACCGGAATTCCGGCACAAAACCAGCACAGGAGCTCCCACGGAGGAACGATGAAGTGGTGACTGCAAGAGGCATAGATCTTCAAGGGCCCCCGCAGTTGCATGGGCTCATGAAGACGATATGTCTCTTGCTGTAGGATTGGGTTCACATTTTCTCGGCCGCAAAGTGGTCAAGATGACAAAGTGGAGGATAGATCAGCCACGATAGTCCAAGGGTAGTGCTGGGTTAAAATGCTTTAGGCGCCGTACATATGAACAAGAAAAATAATACACAAAATGTGATACAACAGAAACCACATGTACAATTACACAAATGAACAGAAGATGACTAAATACATGAACACTGATAGTCAAGGTTGGCTTGACTATCAGTGTTCATGTATTTAGTCATCTTGTTCATATGTACGGCGCCTAGTGGATTTTACCATGTATAGACGCCTTATAAATCCTCTTTATTATTATTATTATGAGGATCAACGACTCTTGCAGTCAGATTGCACGGCCATTTTCTCAGCAGTGAAGGTGTTAATAAAGGTAATGTGTACCTGAACAGACATATGAAGTGTGAACAAGTGAATGTATTAAACTATACCTGAAAACAGCCCTTAGCGGACTGAGCAAGGGGTGGTGAAATGCCTTGCCATGCGCTATAATAATGTGGGTCACCATAGTGGACAAGTCCTCAAAATTCATGTGCTTGTGCGCTCCAAGCTGAGACACCTGCTCATAGCTGATCAAAGTTAAGGTAAAAAAATGTTCTACACAAAAGTGAAAACGTACTCTCCTGTGAGAATTCAAAGTAATAATAATGCAAATGCAAGTTAGTGATATGGGACCTTTATCGCTGGAAAATGTGTGTTCTCATTTTAGAAAATGTGTGACTGATACCACAACAGCAGACTACTCAGAAAGAGCTGTTCGAGTTACTAAACAAAAACAAGCGTGACAAAACAAACACCAATAGTGAGCAGTGGCACCACCACACCCAGGATACAAGTCCATCATTTTCTGTCGGGCTGACAGGAAGTGACACAACTGTCCGCAGATGTGCGCCAGCAGGATGTCAAACTCTGATGATGACAGGGCAGAGGGTAGTGGTGACACGGGAGAGGTGAGACGACTCCCAGCAGGAGAAGGGGTGGCGTCCTCCATGCGGTGAAACTCCTGCGTCAGCATCATGTACATCGTTCGCAGGTTCTGACAGGGAAAAAATCCACATTACACGGTCCTACATGGGTTTATAACAAGGTCAGATGTCATAACAAGGTCAGATGTCACAACAAACATACATTAGCATTTTTGTAAGAGGCCCCAACGATACTTTTTGCCCCCCTCTCTGTCAAGAAACACTGAACACCACTCAACTGCAAGAGGCATAGATCCTCATGAGCCCCCGCAACTGCGGGGGCTCATGAGGATCAATGCATCTTGCCAAAGCGACTTTGTATCTATGTTCCTTTGGTGGCTGGGGATCTTGATAATGAATTTATGATAAATACAAAAACACAATCTGCATCCACTTGCAGCAAAGGGATTAAAAACGTAAATCGCTGTACTTTGCTTGTAATAATCGCCAAATACTAACAGCATGTAGCTCTATACCCAATGATCAAAAGGTCCTCTGGCTGACTCCAGCCTCAGCTGGCCTGTGCACGGCTGTGGATTACACTAACACAGCTGTGGGCAGGCCAACTAGGGCTGAAGTCGGCCAAAGGGATGTTTGGTTACTGTGCGGTTAGTTTTCACATACTTACGTAAGTTCAGCACCAGATTCACATGACAGACAATAACATGGTCTGACTTGGTATCATGATATAACGAGGCTAATCCGTACCTGGAGTTCACTGCACGACTTGTACATCTACAGTGCATTTTGCAACTACTATGCAAAGCATCCTCATTTATTTATATATATCAAAAGAAAAAGTGGTGCCACGATTCCTCACCTCCTTAGCTCGTCCTATGCCATGGAAGCGCTTTTGCTCCAGAAAGCTGAGTGACAGGTACATACGCTCAGCCGTGACCAGCTGTGACAGACATTGAACCAGGGTGCCCCATGATGCCGCAGTGAACGCCTTGTGTGCTTCCTTCTCTCGGTCCTGATAGGAGATAAACAGTAAGCTAAATCTACATCGTGGTCATTCAAGGGTAGTGCCAGATTAGCTTGGCGCCTTCAGGAGATAAACAGTAAGCTAAATTTACATCTACACACACATGGGGTTGTACCATAAGAACACAAATGTGTGTGATGAGCTGATGTCCAAAACTCCTCTCTGGGACACATCAGGAAGCTGTGTTTTTATTCTTACGGTATATTCTTACGGTGCATTCTTATGGTACATTCAATGACAGTCTGCACAGCAACACCTGCAGTGTGTTGACACCGCCAGGACTGACTACTACACTGTTAGCCCTTACTGTGTCAGCAGAAGTATTAGCTGCCAGGATTCGTACATGGGGACTAGCTTAGTGGATAAGACACTGCGCTGGCAGTCGTAAGATCCCGGGTTCAAATCCCCTGGTGGGCAGGAATGGGATGTCGACTTTTCCTCATTCCCATCGAGTCAAATTTACGTACAGACTCAGCTTATGGTTGCCTGTCTCGCCTTCGTGTGCACAGCACGCATAATCATCAAGTGCACACATTAAAAATCCCATTACCACTAATCGAAAAGAGAAGGCCCGGTAGGGCCGGTGAAATGGAAACAGAAATATTTCACATGCACCGAAGTTAATAGCTGGGTGGAAGTTTGCACATAAAGTAGCGCTTAACTAGCAGCAGGCTTTCAAAGCTTCAGCTTCCATCCCTACGGCGGCACCTTGAGCATCTTTAATTAGATGGATATGTGCGCCTTGGAGATACCGTACCATACCATACCATACTATACCATACCATACCATACCAGGAATCATTACGACTAAAAACGCTACCGACACCCAACAGGTTAGTGGTTTCAAGTACATGCATCCAATGTGTTTTACTCGATAGGCTTAGCTGTTTCCCTCGGACACTACAAGAAATGGACTGACTATTATTTGTCGAGATCTTTTTTTAATCCATCATGGTTGATCTTTGTCCTGAGCATGCAGTTCAGAGGCCAACTTACACATTTTGGACTTTTGGAAATTTGGGAAATTTATGTAATTTTGACCTCAGGGCTCAATGTGTTAACCCATTTAACCCCAAAGGCTTCAGGCTGGGCCCAAATTGTGCAGGTGCCGCCTAACAACTAAATATCAACTGCAGGAGATGGATCACCATGAGAGTTCAAGGGTAGTGAAGTATAAGCTTGGTGCCATCAAGGGAATCTGGAACTACCCTTGAATAATCATGGTTGATCCCTCTCCTGCTGCTGAGCATTGCAGCTAAATGGGTTAAACAGAGCAATGATTGTACGTTGCTTAACGTCCCGACAGCAACAAGACTTTCTCAGGACATGCCTGCACTGCTTGTGAAAAAAACCCAACTGAACAGAATATTGAATGTATGTCGCCAGCCGGTCCAATACGTTAAATAAACCTACGACATGGGGCCTAAATAAAGCTAAGACCATTTAGCAACACATATCCAATATCAAGAGCTACAGCAGTGCAGACAGTAGTGAGAGTTTACAAAAGGCAAATACAGGTGAATGGACCAAGGGTAGACAGAAACACATGCCCCAGAATAGAGGGGAAAACCCACCCTGTGGGGCTGACCAGGGTGACCCTGGGGTCTAAAAAGTAGTTAACCCCACCCAAGTCCCCCAGGGCAGACCCGGGTGGGGGTTAAACAGAGCAAGAGCGATTTTTGTCTGTTAAACACAAGCATACCTAAAAAAGCATGCACGCACACACAGAGTAAACATGTACAAACACATATCTAGACAGATGCAAAGACACACCATTCATGCAGGCCAGCCTCAGTAAACTGCGGTACCCAGGAACCAAGTCAAGACCGTCTTATTGCAAACTCATTATTGTAGTGCTGAAGTTGCACCGACGTGAAGAAAAAGCGCTCGGTGGGCCCTAGGACCATTTGTTCACTGGGCATCCCTGTGGGAGCCAGAGAACTGTGCCTGCTAACAAGGTGGTATATATATATATATATTGAAGCGCATAACACTCAGGCTAAACTGCAATACAAAATTAACCCTTTGGGTTTCGGTAGCGGTTTTAGTCGCGATGATTCCTGCAGGAATCATCGCGACTAAAACCGCTACCGATACCTAAAGGGTTCATCTGTGATTACCATCATCTCCTTTGCCTTATCGAAGGCAAGCTGACCCAGCGTGGCAAAATATGTCTCCAGAAATTGTTCCTCCCGTGGACCGACGGGGCTTGCTAACAATGTACTTGACATGCTTGCTGTCAGCTGAATACCCTGTACTGTGCACGGCTGAAAATTACAGTGTGTCTGAAACAAAGCATTTTATGCTGCCCCATATAGTAGTGCTTGTGCGAGCCACAGGAATGATCATAATAATGAAACAGGGAGGAAAAAGGTCATTATAATATGGCAACAGAAATAGATTGGTGAGCCCCAACATTCGCTTAACAACATTAACCACACCCCTGCCTGTGGACGCAGATTGTGTTTCTGTATCATAAATTCAACATCAACGATCATTAGCTGTCAAGGGAACATGGTGGTTTCAGCAAGAGGCATTGATTCTCATGAGCCCCCTCTAACACTACACATCTTGCAGCTGGGTAGTCGTCTCCATTTTCTCAGCAAGGTTTAAGTAACCCTTTTACCCCTAAGGTCTTATATATATCTCAAATTTTGGAGGTGTAGCCATGTAGCAGTTGCAGGAGATGGACTGACCATGATAATTCAAGGGTAGTGCCAGATTAGCTTGGCGCCTCCAGGCGCCAAGCTAATCTGGCATTACCCTTGAATTATTCTTGGTCGATCCATCTCCTGCTGTTTTGACTCGGGGCTAAATGGGTTAAGGTCATAACTCATCATTTGCCTGGTACTAAAGTGACAGGGGTGTAAGGGGCTCTGGATAGAGGTAGCACCTTTGCTGTTCGGCAGCTGCGTCCTACATAGGACGGACGGGCATCACTGGTCCTCATCCATCTCCTTAATCTCTCACGTGCTGGCTCCAAGCGCCACACCCTGGCAAACCACCTCAGCTGGTGGGCTAAACCACGTGTGGGGGTGGTGTTCACATTGCACCACTAGGCGGATGAGCTGTTTCTGACAGCCAACGGCTAGAGGACGGAGGAGATCAGGTTGGATCCAACGGCCAAATGTGGGGGAGTAAACCCTTCAAATCAGGAGTGGAGCCCGGAAGGCAGACAGCTGCCTGTATTCACGCACTGTTCTGACAGCTCCTGCAGCCAAACTGTTGCCAAACGTACTGCTTTGCATTCCTTTGGATACATCAGCGAGGCCGAGAGGGGGATCTTGACGACTGGACACCCCAGGATCTCCATACACTTCGCCCAGGCTTGCGCCCTGGAGAGGTCACTCCAGTGACTGACCCAGCAAGCGCATATACTCCATTGTCTTCCGAGACAGGATGCCAAATGCCAAATGTGCCAAAGTGACACATGTATGCCTGACCGCACTTACTCTCTCTTCATCTTTATCAGCGTAATGTGGTAGTCCCAAAACTGGGAAACATTACTACGTGAGAGAGAGAGAGAGAGAGAGAGAGAGAGAGAGAGAGAGAGAGAGAGAGAGAGAGAGAGAGAGAGAGAGAGAGAGAGAGAGAGAGAGAGAGAGAGAGAGAGAGAGAGAGAGAGAGTCCTTGCTTTTGGATCACCTTGCATCCACACACTGTTACAAAGACCAAGGTTGTATGTTCACACTAACAGCAATAACTCAGTTTAATCAGAAATGGCTTACCTTTCTTATCTGTTCGTGTCTAAATGTGCGTCTACTCGAGATAAAGAAGTAAAGGGACGTCACTAATAGCAGAAATGTACGGCAGTTACGTCCCATGAATAGCAGACGATAAAAGTTTGGTCTACACACTCAAATTTACCCTAATCTTGCATATTCCGGTTCATGCCGCGCGGTTTGTTGTGTATTGCGGATATTTAAAATGAGTTGACCTTTTCTAAAAGCCACACAAAACAGACCCATTTTACTCTTAATTATAAGACTTGTGACGCTAACAGGCTGAGTACTGAAGTCAGAGGTACTGACACTCAAACTGTTCTGTGGTGTCTCAGTAGTAAAGTGCCGGATCGGCAGTCACTGATCAGCAACACACTGTAAACAACAGATACAATGTACAATCAGTTACACTGATGTGCCAGTAATCTGTTTTATGACCAACTCTACCGTGTAGGCCTTACGTACTGACATCACTGACCTCTACGCATTTTAGGCTGACGTGAAACTGGCTCAGCCGGATGTGACACACAATTGAAGTACAGCAGCACCTGAGTTGAGCTATACCACCCGTAACCCCTTCACCGCTGCCGATAAAACGGTCAACACGATCCAACTGCAAGACACATAAATCCTCAAATTATGCCACTCCCCCCCCCCCCCCCCCCCCACCCGGCACCGTCACGCATTCACGACGCTTTATTTTGCGAATCACGAATAAAAAAGACCTGATGTAGCATTCACGTTTCACGACATAATGAAAAAGGACGATGCCCATAAAGAGACCGCAACACAAACAAACAAACAACCAAACCAAACACTTAATCAAACTTACGATTTTGTCCAACAATTTAAATGACAGCGTACATGTATTAGATTGTCCTCACAAACACCATCCTCAAGCTGAGCTAATATATATATATATATATATATATATATATATATATATATATATATATATATATATATATATATATATATATATATATATATATATATATATATATATATATATATATATATATATATATATATATATATATATATATATATATATATATATATATATATATATATATATATATATATATATATATATATACTTTACTTTTAACAAAGGCGTCGCACAACGGCCAAAAAATGCACTCAATCAGAATAGCTCAAAGGACGTAATTTTTCATTAAATTCTGAGAATGCTCTTGCTACGCTAATGCCATGGAATTCCAGGCTGGTAAGCTTGCATTGTGTCATCATCAGGACATCAGCTGCCCTTTTTGTGACTGCATCGCCTACTAGTTCTAGAAAGGAGAGGGTTAGTGGGAGAGAAGGAATGACAGACCTATCATTTTAAGCCTTCCACTGAACACCTGCTACATAAAGTATATAGTAGCTACCCCCAGGCGCCCCGGCAATCCGCTGGAGAATATCCAGTCCTCCCTCCTCCCGAGAGGGGAGGCTGGTGCATGAATATTCCCAAATATTCTCGGGGGGGGGGGGGGGAGGACTGTATATATATATATATATATATATATATATATATATATATATATATATATATATATATATATATATATATATATATATATATATATATATATATATATATATATATATATATATATATATATATATATATATATATATATTACCGCTGTGCTAGCGGTGCTACCAATTACATTCTGGAGTCGGCTTCTAGTACATGTGTCGTGTTTGCAATTTCAGGTTACGCCGTATGCCTACCTGAAGAGCCCCCCCCCCCCCCCCCCCTCCACTTGGGGCCGCGAAACCGGTCATGGGCGGCAAAAACGTTAAATCTACTCAACAGGTCCAATATCTGTTTGGGAATATTTTCTAGCATCCCCCTCGGGGGGAACACTTGATATTCTCCAGCGGATGGCGGGGCGCCTGGGGGTAGTCCCTATTACTTTATGTAGTAGGTGTTCAGTGGAAGGCTCAAAAGATCTCTTAAGCGATGCAGTCACAAAAAGGGCAGCTGATGTCCTGATGACACAATGCAAGCTTACCAGCCTGGAATTCCATGGCATTAGCACAGCATTCTCAGAATTGAATGAAAAATTACGTCCCTTGGAACTACTCTGATTGAGTGAATTCTTTGGCTTTGGGCGACGCCTTTGTTATAAGTAAAGAATATATATATATCAACAAAAGAAACGCGAAATTCGAGTGTATAATGTATTTGTATAATAAATCCACGAAAATACAACTGTTACAGATTTTTGATAGCCAGTGTACGAGCAACAACATGTAAGCTTGCAGTCACCGTACTGTAGTAACCGTGTTACCCTGCCTGTGCATGAGGCACCCGCATTGGTTAGGACGCACGGCGTATGCTTTCCACGCACGTGCATACACTGCAGAGTGATGTTGGGTCATGAACGGTGTTCAGCAATGCGGCAAGGCAATACAAAATCAGCAGTGTTACGCCTTCTGTCACTTTTGCCTTTGCCACATCAACCATGCCGATTGCAAGACTTAGTGCTCCCCAACGAGAACGAGCTCTTGGGCGTTTGGAAGCCGGAGAAGATCCACAGGCTGTGGCAGTGGCCTTTAGATGTCACATTTAGACCATTTATAGGCTGCAGCAACGCTATCAAGCCAACGGGTCTTCTGCTGACGCTCCCCGAAGCGGACGACCACAGTGACAACTCCACGGCAAGACCGCCATATTTTTCCGGGCTCACGTGCGAAATCGCTTTTAGCCGGCCGAGGAAACAGCAATAGAAGTTATCGGCAACCACCAGGCACCCATCAGTGGCCAGACAGTGCGACGACGGCTAGAGGAGCATACTCTGCACAACCGCCGTCTAGCCCGTTGACCTGTACTTAATGACCGTCATCGCCATGCACGCCTACAGTGGTCACAGGCTCATGTCGACTGGACCTGGCGACAGTGGCAGAACGTCCTGTTCACGGATGAAAGCCGCTACTGCATCAGCCATGCAGATGGGCGCATAAGAGTGTGGCGGAGAAGGGGAGGACGCTATGCTGATGGCTGTGTGCTGGAGAACAATGGCTGGGGCAGGACCAGCGTGATGATTTGGGGTGGGATTACCCAGAACCAGACAGTAGGACATGTGTTCTTCCATAGACTCGTACCAGGTCGCGGAAATGGCCATCACAGCTCAGCGCTACATTGACCAAGTACTACACCCATATGTCCTGCCATTTTCTCAGGGACGCAGAAACTTCATCTTGCAGCAAGATAATGCGTGTACACACACTGCACGTATCACCCAGCACTTCTTGCAGCAGCACAACATCTCAGTCATGCCCTGGCCTGCCCTCAGCCCGGACCTCAATCCCATCGAACATCTCTGGGACCAACTGCAAAGAGAGGTCAACGCTGTACGCCCCAGACCAACGACAGCCGCGGAACCGGAGAATACCATCGTCCAGGCCTGGAACAACATCCCCAGGGCAGCTGTCAACCGCCTGATGCACTCTATGCGCCGACGCTGCCAAGCCGTCATCCAGTCAACGCCAATGGGGGTCGCACGCCATATTGACTTTGTGCTGTGCCATGCTTGCTCCAAATACAGAATAAACTTCCGCACTGATTACGCTTGTGTTCATGATTTAATTCCTAAAATGTCGGTAACATCTATAGTTTGTCCGAAATCGACTTTCAAATGTTGGTTTAAATGTGATTTGAAGGGGCTACTTCGCGTTTCTTTTGTTGATCAGCAGGTACAAGGAAACACATTGCAATCACTATGCCGGCATGCCATGTCGTATGGTGATCTGCCATAGTGTTATTTTATATATTATTTTAGATATAATTTATATATTTTAGATATATTTTATATATAGATTGAAGACACTGACTATTCAGTTGTCAGCGAGCGAAAGCCAGCCTTGTTTTGCTCGCTGCAACCTACAACATTCTTTCGACGTCATTCTTTGAAAATTTCACTCATTCATTGCTGGAAAACGTGACACTGACTCTCTTGGACTCGGTTATCTGCAGTGACGTGAAAACTCCAAATAACTTCACCCTTGACCTTTTTGAATAGTTAACCAAATTAGAATGCATAGAAAGGTCTACCATCAGCTACTTTCTGCCAAATGTGGTTGAAAGGTTTTACAAAAATCCGGATAAAAACTATATAAATAAATCAGCTAAACTAAAACTATTCACCCAAAACGGACATTTTTCACATCATTTGCTGATGTCTTGTGATCCATGACCTTTCCAAGAGGTCATCCAAGTTATCATGCATAGTATTAGGAAGTTCTTACCATCATGTATCTCTGTATCAGGTTTGGGAGGTTTGTTGTAAATAGTATTTGAGAAAATATTGGTTTTTTTTTTTGGTCAGAAAATGGCTATTTGTGACCTATTTCCTGATCTCTTATGACCTTCCGAGAGGTCATGCTAATTAATATGCATAGGAAGGTCTTACCATCAGATATTTCTGTACCAAGTTTGGGTTTGAAGTATTTGAGAAAAAAAAATCTTTTGTCAAAATATGGCTATTTTTTACCTATTTCCTGAGTTTTTGTGACACTTGACCTTTATAAGGGATCAAAACCAAATTAGTATGCTTAGAAAAGTTCTACCATCAGGTATCTTTGTACTACGTTTGGGTTTGAAGTTGTGAATAGTATTTGAGAAAAACTAATTTTGTCCAAATATGACTCATTTCCTGATCTCTTGTGACCTTGACCTTTGAGAGAGGTCACTCGAATTGGCATGTTTAGAAAGGTCTTACCACAAAGTATTCTAGGGCCAAGTTTCAAGACTGTGGCATGAAAACCCAGGATCAGGATTTTATTTAAACGTCTTTTTACACATTGGTGATATTAGACGCTCCCCCCCCCCCTCTTCCCCCCCCCCCAAAAAAAAAAAAAAAAAAAAAAAAAAAAATTAACAACCAAACACACAACTTGTGAATATCAAAGAATAGCAATAATTAACATCCAACCACATACACAAATGACTTATTATAATAGTTTACTCACCGGACTATGAATTATGATATTAACTATTGGAATTGCAGTATTTCTATGTAAGATGTCATACATATTTTCTGCTAATTTCTCAACTGTTGTGTTATTTTTTTTTTGTCAACAGATTCATTGTAATAGGACACTCACAGATTATATGTTTAACAGAGATGGGCCTTAAGCACTCGCATTTGATGGCCAGTTTTGAGAATTATTTTGTTTTCCAAGAATTTAGTCTTAACTTGTATATCAACGAAGCTGTTTTTCTTAAACAAGGTGGAACATGATAAGTATATTTCATATCATCTTTTGTGAAAAAAAGCTGTTTAGCACAGAGAAAATTTCATGTAGAGATAATTGCATATTATTACAAGCTGCTGAGTTTTCTCTATTTATAGCTCCCTTTTTTGCTTGTCTGTCACAAATTTCATTCCAATAAATTCCGCAGTGTGAGGGTATCCAAAGAAAATCGATCCCTATTCCTCTGGACATAATACAGCTCATAATATGTTTTATTTCATATACTAAGTCTTTTCTAGTGTTACAATCCCAGCTTTTTAGACTGTATAGGACAGATTTAGAATCGCCAAAAATCAAAATGTTAAATATATCATAAGGTATAAGTTGAATAAAGTTTAGTGCCATGAGAATCGCATACAGTTCAGACGTAAATATAGAAAATCCTTTACCGAGATAAAAAGATTTCTTCACTTTGAGATATGGAATAACAAAGCCTTTGTGGCTTGAAAAGTCTCCGAGAAAATGCCAAAGTTAAAGTTTACTATAGACGACGGCGGGCGGACGACGGACTGACGACCACTAGCCCAGAACATAGACTCACTTTCAAAAGTTGCTTCGCACTTGAGACAACGAGGCTTGTTGTAGCCTTCACCCCACGGATACTTCAAAGAAAAGGAAATTACGCATGTAATGCTGACACTGTCTCGGGAGCAGTCAGATGTGATGCGTCAAGACTTAACTGACGTCACGCGCAGTTTGGGAAATATTATAACTTATTGGTCGGAAGGGTTCGCTACACGGACCTTTGTAGCCGGCCTGAGGGAGGTCAAAGGAATTATTTCAAATAACGTATTTGTTTTCATTCCTCCACTATTTTCGTAAAAGAAATCAAGAAGACATCTTGCGACCTGGATCACGCCAGACATGACTGACGCCAAAGGAATATACACTTATACATAATAGACTTATGACGTAATTTAAAATGTCATGACGTTGCCGTCTCCAGTACTGAGTGTGCTTGTTGTTTCGAACAACACTACGTAACTTTGTACTTTCGAACGTTTGGCGCTCTTTTATAGAACAAAACTGGCATCCAAGATGCGTCATCGAGAGGGCTACAAAACGTCCGCCATTTTTCGCCACGGGGAGGGGGGTGGGGTGGGGGTTATATCACGGTCACATGGTACGGTTTGCGCTAAAGTGACTGGTCGTGTGATGTAGGGAGGAAAACAAAGATTTTTACATCGGTGTCTAGGCCGTAAAACCGAATCTATCTCGAGAGGTTTTAAAACCTTATCTGACGAGCGAACGGGAGGAGGATAAAGCCGGTTTGAAATAAACACCTATGTGAGAATCTATTTCTTACTCGTTTTTTGCTTTGCATTAATCCGGTGTAAGCTGGCTTTTGGCACACGCCTACACTGCAACACAGCCGCCATCGTGACTTTTGCAAAAATCCTAACGTAATTTTCTGCATTTGGCGTCAATATTTTGGATGCCAAAATTAATGTTCCTACGTGATGACGTAATAGTGCAAAGCATGACGCCAGAGTGACAGTCTTCACCATAAAATGATGTCATTTCGCGTAAGCTGAAAGTAGGTCAAATTTGAACTTATTATATAGCACGTGTGCCCGTCAGTACCTTTTTGGTGACCAGACTTTATACAACACAGTTCTGTGCACACGTGACCGTTCACACATCAAGTTGTATCACACATGTGTAATACGTTCAAGCTGTACCAAACACTGATGTGTGTGATGCAGATTTTCCGCTCGAAGGCGGCACAAAGGAGGAGGTGTCAGTGTAAGAAATTCTGACGGCACTGTCACAGTGATGTCAAAATGATTATGACACTCGAAAACAGCCGACTGTTCTAAGATTTAAGTTTGATGTAGCAAGGGCTTTAACTGTGTGTGCGACGTCTAAGTTATGATTTGTGGCAAGCTGCCAGCGTCAGTCACTGACACAGCGCCAGATAGGACTGAGACGTGCGCACCTATATGAAAGCGCCGTATGTCGTTAGCACATCGTTACCCATGGTGTACGCACAGCTGTGGATCGACCAGGCCGCTGGTTCAAAGTTGGTGTCAGAATAGCTTGGCGCCTGAAAGCGCCTTATGTCTTTAGCACATCGTTACCCATGGTGTAAAAAAAAAAAAACAGAGCTGTCGTAACTCAGAACCCTGACCAGACCTTCCCCTGCAGCCACTGCGGTCGAACCTGCCTGTCCCGGATTGGCCTCCGCAGCCACGAAAATGCCTGCAGACGACGTGGGCAAGCCCTATAGAATCTTCGTTCGCGAAGTCAAGCCAAGAGACCCATGGTGTATGCACAGCTGTGGATCGACCAGGCTGGTGCAAAGTTGGTGTCAGAATAGCTTGGCGCCTGTAGGCGCCAAGCTATTCTGACACCATCTTTGAATTAGCGACGGTCGAGTTGTCTCCAGAGTTGTGAAGGACACATCAAAGGCTACAGATCCAGAAAACCTGACAACTTCCTACTCAGGGTGTAATGTGATAATGGCGCGCCGTGGATTTACATTCGGAAACAAACAATCGGCCTCGGGCAGACGTCGGCCCGAAAGCCTTATGTTGGTTGGTTAGTTCGGGTTTAACGTCCACGGCACCGAAGTGATCATGGACGGCCCTGACGGGCGGGTTATGGGGGAACAGGGAAATCTATTGCCTATGGAGTACGACCTGAACACTGATCAACTCAGGCGCACTCCAACTGTGCCACTTTGATTTACCAGGACCTTTGAACGGACATGCTATTGAACAAGCCCGTTTTTTTCTCCCTGGATTGCGAGTCCAGCTACCGGGGCCGGGACGGAGATTCGAACCCACGACCCGGCGATTCCCATCGCTCTCCTGCTCCGAAGCTTAACCCCCTGAGCTATTTCGGACTCTGCCTTATGTCGACTGTACCACGCGGCTGTCACTGATGGATGGACTTTGCGTGAGTGTCGCGTTTGACTCTCCAGTAGTGAAGCGTGCTGGGGCCCACGGCGGCCTTCGTGGGCCCGATGGCCTTTTCTCACTGGGATCTGCATAACCAAAACCGGGGATGACAGGCTTGCTTCAGTTCCGCCCTCCTGGGGTTACTGCATCTCTTGAAAGGTGTAACTGTGTCTGACTGGTGCGGGTCGTCTGCATTGAAGAAAACCTCGGATGACTATCTTGGCCTCTTGACGAAATCTGTCATTCAGCACGCCATTTATGATGGGGTTGGACACGACATAGATGTAGTAGGAGCGAAGTACAATGCTGACCACGGCCAAAGCAGGCCCTCGCAAAGTCCGGTCAAAGTCGTCTAGTATTAAACGCGCTGTGACGAGGCACAGATGGGGAAGGAAGCTGACGACGAACACCACGAAGACGGAAAAGGCGATGACAGTGGCTTTGGTGCCTTTCAGTTTAGCTACAGACGGTGTCGTTCTCCCATTACTACGCCCAGCACGAGACTTCCTCTCCTTGCTGCCTGCATCGACCGGCACCACGCTGCTCACTGCCTCATTGGAAGTTTGTGCCGAGCACGTCGCGAACCTGACGTCACAGGGATGTGTGAGGTCAACGTCGGTGTCCCTATTCGCAGTGATGCCGTTATCAGTATACCTGACGTCAGTGCAGGAACATTTATCAGCGTCGTTTATAGGGAAGTCGAGCTGAGTGACGCCAGTTTTCCTATTCACGATGTCACTACGGGAAGTGCTCGCAGTGATGCCGTCACAAACAGACCTGACGTTCGTGCGGGAACCGTGATCAGCGTCATATTTATAGAAGTCGAGCTTAGAGACGCCACATTCGCTATTCTTAACGTAATGACGGGATGTACTCGCAGTAATGCCGTCATGAACAAATCTGACGTCAGTGCAGGAACCCTGATCAGCGTCGTATTTAGGAAAGTCGAGCTGAGTGACGCCACTCCCACCATTCTTAATGTAATGATGGGATGTACTCGCAGTAATGCCGTCACGAACAAATCTGACGTCAGTGCTGGAACCCTGATCAGCGTCATATTTAGGTAAGTCGAGCTGAGTGACGTCACTCTCCCCATTCTTAACGTTACGACGGGATGTGCTCGCAGTAATGCCGTCACGAACAAATCTGACGTCAGTGCAGGAGCCCTGATCAGCGTCATATTTAGGGAAGTCGAGCTGAGTGACGTCACTTTCCCCATTCCTAACGTCATGACGGGATGTACTCGTAATACTGCCGTCACGAACAAATCTGACGTCAGTGCAGGAACCCTGATCAGCGTCATATTTAGGGAAGTCGAGCTGCGTGACGCCACTCTCCCCATTCTGAACGTCATGACGGGGCGCAGCTGCACAGCCAGGAACGCTGTCCATGTTAGAACTGATATTGGGACTGACGACATTCTTCGAGTCCACAAAATCACGTGTGAACATTTTGACTGCCTTGCGGAAAACGTCGACAGCAGCCACATTGAGCGAATCGGACATGTACCATGCGGATTCTCCCGTCAAAAAAGCAAGGGAAGCCTCATCAGTCAGTGTCGGAGAGGTTTCGGCACAGACGGGTTTTGTGAGTGCCAGTTGACTGCCTGTGAGTGAATTCTTTGCAGTGCGGTCAGCAAGAACAGTCCGAACATTCAAGGGACTTGAATACACCGTTGATACAGCAGGATAATAGGTCTGTGGCGGAGGTCGATGCACAGAAATGACTTTATCTGACTGCTCAGCTCGCTGAAAACTGGCACCATCTACCAAGTCTGACTGCCTACCTTGAGAAGAATCGCTTGGATGCACAGCCAAAGCTGCCGGCACATCCCCCTGGAGCATGCAACCACCAGTACTGTCGACAGTACCAGTGGATGCATGCGCCTGGCAGCTAGTTCCGGTCACGGACATTTGTCTTGAGAGCCGGGGTGCAGACGCACGTGAAGTATGCAACTGGCTGTCTTGCGAGGAAACTTTATCTAATTCTGAATAGTGAGAAAATGACGATGCAACGCTGTTCGTCTCGTGGACGGTGATACACTCGCAGCTTGACGTGACCTCTTTCAGCGCCGCCTCTTTCAAGATCGTCAACTCGAGCACCGTCCAGCCGGGTACCGAGGCAGAGTATTGCTCCATGCTGCGTTTGTGTCTCTTCATCTCCACCCAAATTTTGACGTACAGCACAGTAAGTGTGACGAGGACCGCAACAAAACCCACAATCATAAGCAAATCGTAAAGGAGTGGATACACTGTCCCTTTCATGGCGTCACTCGTGGAGCAGTCCGAACCATAAATGCCAGGCACCTCCGTCTCTGTTAGGCGAATGCCGCTGAGTACGACGGCTGGACAGGCACATATAATGGCGACACAGCGCGCGATTATCACAGCTTTCTTGGCGTCAGCCAGCGCTATCTGACGGCCATGAGGACGACAAATCCGTCGAAATCTGCAAACAGACATCAAAAGACGATTATTCTGTTGTTTTAATAATAATAATACCGGTTATTATATAGGCGCTTTTTCCCAATTCTATGAATCAGCTTATAAAATTTCAAATGCCAGGCCAATGAGAACACGTGTAAAGAGACTGAAGAGACAATAGATGATATCAGCAGGTTGGTTTCAGTAGGTGATATCGTTCCTGTCAAAACACTGGTGTAGTTATGTGACTGGTGTCGTTATGTAACACGCACCCTCACGTGATACACACGCATTCACACTGAAGACAAATACAGTACAAGACAAACACAGGACATTCACGTGGTGCGAAGAGTCAGCTCAGCTACTGAGGTTCGGAAATTGTGATCGCTTGCATTTGAAATTTTATAATTTGGCCTGAAACCGGTACCTTAGCCGGGGAGGGGGAGGAAGAGCCGGAGTACCCGGAGAAAGAACCCCCGACGGTCCGCCCAAATTAACGGTGGCACTTACTAGAGGAGAAAAGTCCGACGCCGGAACCCGTAATCGAACCTCGCACCTTTAGCATCATTTGGTGGCCGGCGCCTTAACCACTGCGCCACGGACCGCCCCCTGTGATTCTCAACTGAATCTTATGGCAGTATGGATAAAGAAGGAACAGGAAAGAATGATAGACGTATGTCGCTAAATCAGACGTGCGGAGTCACAACTGCACGTTTTTCGACGAAAACATGTGGAATAAACGCCCGGACAAAGTACACGCGATCGCAAGTTTGTCCGGACTTTGAATCTGTCGAAACACGTGCAATTTCGGATGGCGTGTTCGTCGGCACTCCGGGCTGTTCATCCCGGTTGTTTTCGCCCTAACGCGGCGTGCAGTTTTCACCCCTGACGTCTAATTTCCGGAAATCGTCTGTTGAAGGACACAAGTAACCCGTTCCCAGTGCCGAGAAAATCTCACCAACACTCACCTGCAAGAGACAGATCCTCATGAGCCCCCGCAGTTGCTGGGGCTCATGAGGATCTATGCCTCTTGCTGACGCCACTTTGAATCCGCGTTCCTGGGGCATCGAGGCGTGTTGGTGTGGAATAGGGCTCGGGAAGTTCCCCGCGTTGCCTAGCAGCGTCGGCGCATCGGCCGCCATCTTATGAGGATACCATAGTCATGAGATACTGAGTAGCGAAGTAGTGTTTCAACACGTTTCTCTTCATGTTTCTTCCTCTTTGGAAACAAACAAAAACAGCTTCTGGTGAGCGGTTTCCTACGGTGATGGCAAGACTTGCTGTTATTGCTTATAGCATGTCAGGACTTTCCTGACATTACAAAAAACAGCGAGTTCCCTATGAGCGCTTAGTCCCGTATCCTCACAAGATGGCCGGCACGACTGGCGTGATGATGACGTCAGCTCTATTGACGAAGATTGCAGAAGCACGGTCTGCGGCAGCTAGCACTGACTGAACGGGTTAACACATTCACGACGTGACGCATCCGTTAACGCCGCGTATCCGGCTGCGTCACGTCGTGAATGAGTTAATGAATGTGTTGGTTTTTTATTTTGGCCTAACGACTCCTACCAATGAAACAGTAACAAAACTTGGTCAACAAGTACACACAGATGTGACGGGCAGTGTGGTAGAGATTCAGGGGACAGTAAATGTTCATACTTCCGACTATCAGTGAACGACCTCGCGCGAACTGCATTCGCCTGGAATTCCTCTCTCAGGTATTTAAAAAAAATAACACATTGTCAGTCATTCTTTTGTATGAAACTGGCAATTAGGCCGAACACAAGGCGTGCATATAGTTATTTTGTTGCGTAACACCTCAGTTGTTGTTTGTTTTTTTGTTTCTTCGCTGTTTCCAATACGTGAGAGGGCCTTCGCTTCAGTTGAATTTTCGCTTCAGTCACCGCAGACTTCAGTTGAAGTTTCCTGTCGTTGATATTTATCTAACTTATCCAGTTATTCAGTTATGTTTTGTATGAAACTGGTACCAGCGTTTTCACAGAATACCTACATATAGTTCTTTTTGTTGTGTAGCCCCCTAAATTATTTATTTATTGGCTAATTTTTCTTTAGAGGTTTTGACTAAATGATGATGATGATAATAGAACTTTATTGCCATATCTAACAATACATTTGGAAATCGTTGCGGTGCCGCGCAACATAAAAAAGGAAGAACATTAAACACATCAAAATATAATTAAGCTACTAACGTGCACACACACACACACACACACACACACACACACACACACACACACACACACACACACACACACACACACACACACACACACACACACACACCGTATGCCTTAGTAACTATTGTGGTCTAAGCATAAAGACAATAAACACGATTTCACAGTAACACAAATTACACAGGACACATCGTAATATAAAACTGAACACGTCACTTGCGTCATAGACACAGCAGTGTAGTTAGCCCTACGTCCAGGCCTACACATTAGTTTGGCCAGCCACCTGCTGCTGTGGTATGCAGGCACTCCCCGCTGAGAGCAGGCTATTTAGGTCACTGTCGGCATCAACTATTCCTTCTATAATCTATGTTTCGGCGGGACTAATGAAGTGTGTGTTGTGCCCGTGTGTAATGTTCTCTAACTCTGCTTCCTCAGTTTTCTACATACCCTGCGGGATGTTTGACAGAAGATACACTTAGTAGTAGGATATTGGAAGAGCATTCTCTTCTAGTATCATAAACAGTCCTTCCAGTCAGTATGACTAGCGCGCGCTAATGATTAATTGCCACCGATGGCTTATCTTGCATTCGAGTCAGTTTCACCCGAACGCTCCGTAACTAAAAGTGTGTTCTGCACAGCTATGTAGATGAAGTATTGTGCTGATAGCTGGGCAGTACTGTATATAATATTACATTAAACAGTGGGGCGGATGGGTCAGGTTTGGCGTTTGTTTGCATCATTAAAAGGCTGGACAGCAGTGGGGTAAAAACTGTTTTTAAAACGACTCTTGAGTGTTCCGATCGCTCTATAACGGCACCCTGATGGCAACATCTCAAACAACTCATGGGCTGGGTGGGAAACATCGACGATTAGGGTATGCTTGTAGCGAGAAATGTGATTGTCCAAAGATTTATTTTGGGGAGAATGCTTTTCCTCAGCGAGTAATGTTGTCATCGTAACATGTAATATTCCTTTGCCTTGAGAACGGACGACCAGAAAAAAGTCGAATAGAGCCAGGCCAATGAGAACACGTGTAAAGAGACTGAAGAGACAATAGATGATATCAGCAGGTTGGTTTCAGTAGGTGATATCGTTCCTGTCAAAACACTGGTGTAGTTATGTGACTAGAAGTAGGTGATATCATCCCTGTCAATACACTGGTGTAGTTATGTGACCAGAAGTAGGTGATATCATCCCTGTCAATACACTGGTGTAGTTACGTGACTAGAAGTAGGTGATATCATCCCTGTTAATACACTGGTGTAGGTATGTGACCAGAAGTAGGTGATATCATCCCTGTCAATACACTGGTGTAGGTATGTGACCAGAAGTAGGTGATATCATCCCTGTTAATACACTGGTGTAGTTATGTGACCAGAAGTAGGTGATATCATCCCTGTCAATACACTGGTGTAGGTATGTGACTAGAAGTAGGTGACTGGGGTAAACTGAAAGCAGAACACTGCGACACCATTTGCCCGGCACGTTATGGCGATTTGTAGCTAGTTTGTACACAGAAACAAAAAGAGACTTGGACACCGCCCACTGGCACACAAACAAAATGAGTCCATGCAGGTGTCGGCACTGTAAGGCAGGTTGTTTGATGATAACGATCAACGCCTTCACTGCCGGTCACTGCAGACTCAGTGTTTATCAAATCTTTGTTCATCCAGCACCAAGGAGCTCCAGCTCCAGCTCCAGCGCTCCAAGGATGACGCGTGCCAAGTCGTATCAGGAAGAGGGTTAGATCCCCCAAACTGCAGCAGCGTCAGGCTTTACGTCTCTTGCAGTTGAGTAGTGTTGAGCGAACCCAATGCGCAAAAGGCCATCGGGCCGACGTCGGCCGCCGTTGGCCCGCGCACGGCCGTGGGGGCCGTGCGCGGGCCAACGGCGGCCGACGTCGGCCCAATGGCCTTTTGCGCACCGGAACACACAGAATGCTCAGATACAAGAGGTATAGATCCCTATGTGCCCACGCAGTTGGTGGGGCTCATATAGATCTATGTCCTGTTGCTGATCTCGCTTTGGATCCACGTTCCTCGCACGGACCAAGTCCTCATCAGCCCTGACACACGACACCTAGATATGGACTGACCCTCACAGTTCAAGGGTGGTGTCACAATTGTTTGCACCTCTTGGCGCCAAGTTATTCTGGCACCATTTAAAATTTTATCGTCGTAAGATTAAAATGCTCAGTGTTTATACCACACGGGGAACGCTGCATGTGTTACGGCATGGTAGGAGGTTGAGTCATTGGCACGTTTAGCGCCCAACTCACTGAAACACCTGCAACACACAGTAGCCGGCCGAGCGCTGGACTGTCATGTCCACTGAGTGACGAGAACTTACGATATTCTTCTAGGGCACGCTAGCCACGCGCGCTGGTTTAGGGCACTAAGTAGCCCTCTCAGTTTTGTCAGTCACTCCAGAGTTGGTTGGTTGTACATTGCTTAACGTCCCGACGGCAACAAGACTTTCTCAGGTCGTGCCTGCACTGCTTGTGAAAAAAACCCCAACTAAACAGAATATTGAATGTATGTCGCCAGTCCGCCCAATACGCTAAATAAAGCCAAGACCATTTAGCAACACGCATCCCGCAAGAGCTACAGGCAGCGCAGACAGTAGGGAGAGTTTAAAAAAGGAAAATACAGGTGAATGGACCAAGGGTAGACAGAAACACATGCCCCAGAATAGAAGGGAAAACCCACCCTGTGGGGCTGACCAGGGTGACCCTGGGAACTAAAAAGTAGTTAACCCCACCCAAGTCCCCCAGGGCAGACCCGGGTAGGTGGTCGCTAGAGAGTCCGAAATAGCTCAGGCGGTTAAGCGTCGGAGCAGGAGAGCGAAGGGAATCGCCGGGACGTGGGTTCGAATCCCCGTCCTGGCCCCGGTAGCTGGACTCAGATACAATACAGATGGAACAGAGGGGCTTGTTCAATAGCATGTCCGTTGAAAGGTCCTGGTAAATCAAAGTGGCACAGTTGAAGTGCGCCTGAGTTGATCAGTGTTCAGGTCGTACTCCATATGCAATAGATTTCCCTGTCCCCCATAACCCGCCCGTGAGGGCCGTCCATTATCACTTCGGTGCCGTGGACGTTAAACCCCGAACTAACCAACCGTCAGTCGCTCTGATGAATCACGCGAGAAGCTGGTCCGCTCCCAGACCAGGACATAGCCTTGGTCCACTGTACCACGCAGATGAGGACGTAGATCAGTGACCAGCGGTCAAACAGCTTACACGCAATTTTCTACTCACCACCTCCCCACCACTACCCTGTATTTACTGAAGTCCCCTCGCTATGACCCCCGCTCCCCGTCTGTAGGTTATTGCAACGTATCCAGGATAGTCAAGTCGCGTGCGTATTACGATAGTGTATGAACAGGGTGTTTCATTTACAGCTTGTCTTTCTATGATAAATTTATAAAATTGACCTAACTATTGCCTACTTAGGAGATGAACTGCCGAGAGGATGAGGCTGCAATTCAGTTGGTTAGGCCCACTTGCGTGTATCGGAGCGCGCACGTGTTGTAGCGGACTCGGGTATTGTGGACACCTGCAGGTCCGTGGCGTCGCCGACGATGGCGTAAGCGGGATATTGAGCTATAACGACAGTGGGCAATAGCGCGTGCAGGGACGTCGCTCCACCGACCATCTACAAGAGATGGACAGTGAGGTTGCCGTTGAATGCCGAGAGTACTAGGCTGGTTGCGCAGAGTTGGAGCTCCCTCTGCCGTGCAAGACACTGCGGTCTGCTGTATTCAGGCCTTGGCTTGCTAAATCTTTAGCATAGAACCTCCTGGTGAACTGTCAGCATTTGACAACCCACCGCCACCCCACCACCACCCTTGTGTAGACTTGCGATTACACAAGCCACCGCCCAGCAGCAAGGAAACAGAGGGAGCAGTTACTGACTCGTGTTGCGCAACAAACACCCACTTGTGTCATGGTCGGATACTACATGAAGTAGATACACTTTATTATTTTGGCGTATACTATTTATGCAGTATGAAAATCATGTATTGTCTTTCATGTACATTTGCCGTATTGTGTATAATACCTATATATATGAGTACTTCATTGCACTGTAATTGAGTGCATCCGAACTTGCTGGTGCATGTATCTTCCATTGCTGGTTAATGCCTGTCGGTAGTCAACCCTATTCCTCCCATATTTCTCATTATGGATTACAGCACGTTTCAGGCAGAATAACATCTTTCATAACGACGCTGTCGAACGTCAGCACTCAGTTCGCTCAAGCAGGGGTCACACAGCAGTCAGTTCGCTCAAGCAGGGGTCACACAGCAGTCAGTTCGCTCAAGCAAGGGTCACACAGCAGTATGACTACACTTGCAAGTCACCTGGCCCTATGTTTTCGTTGTTTGTGAGCATGTTACCCCGAAGTGTGCCTGGACTCGCGAGGTAGCTTCGGTCCATCTATGTTATTTATGCTATCTATGTTTGTTTGTGAACATGTGGTTGCCTGGCATCGGTGCGTGCTGACGCGGCATTATCTCTGATCGTCCAGGTAGCGTAGGTCTTGCATGCTGTTACCTTGGCTCGGGTCACAGTGCGTGGCTGGACTCGCTAGGTAGCTTCGGTCCATCTATGTTATGTGTCGTGAGCGTGATTATGTGGTTGCATTACGTTTGAATGTGGTTTTAGGACGTTTTGCATGGGTATGTTTTACGTGTTTGCACGTTTACCTGTAATCCGTCATGTAGCATGTTTCTTGTATGTGATGTGCCTGCAGTACACATTCGGACTAGTGCATTTGAAGCATGAGCACAAATTATTTAATTATCAGAGCTTGCATGTGTATGTTTAGCGTGTTTTGGCACGTTTGTGTATGTATTTAGCACGTGTAAGGAATATTTGAAATCCTCTGTCACCGCGTGTGACCGCTATGGGGGTGGGACCGCTGTCCCGTGATAGGTGTGCCCTCTGTCACCACGTGTGACCGCTATGGGGGTGGGACCGCTGTCCCGTGATAGGTGTGCCCTCTGTCACCGCGTGTGACCGGTATGGGGGTGGGACCGCTTTCCCTTGTTAGGTATTCCCTCTGTCACCGCGTGTGACCGCTATGGGGGTGGGACCGCTTTCCCTTGTTAGGTATTCCCTCTGTCACCGCGTGTGACCGCTATGGGGGTGGGACCGCTTT
>BTPG01000001.1:132784127-132836627 GCA_036245525.1 Semisulcospira habei | reverse complement strand
ACCAGAATCAAACATACATACACACACGTTTACAGCCGTGTAAATGCACGTACTAACATATATACATTTACATAACCTTTCATCAAAATGACAAAATTAAAAAAAAATATATATATATATAAAAATATATATAAGCAGTTTCCATCAGGTATATGTGTAGTTTTGTTTTAAAGGAGGCAAGGTGGGTTAGTGTTTTTAAATGTTGAGGAAGTGAATTCCATAAAAGTGGTCCCGAAAAGACTAGGCTTGATTTGAATAAGTCAATGCGAGGTAGTGGTAATGGAAGAGTACTGTTCCGAGAGAGAGAGAGAGAGAGAGAGAGAGAGAGAGAGAGAGAGAGAGAGAGAGAGAGAGAGAGAGAGAGAGAGAGAGAGAGAGAGAGAGAGAGAGAGAGAGAGAGAGAGTAGTGTGAGCGTGTTATTGTTCATGTGTGAGACTGAGCGTTAAAGGTACAGGTATGGGTTTTACTCCATTAAAAAGCAGCTTTGGCCAAGGAGAAAATGGTCCGACTTCTCCGAGTTTGGAAAACGAGAGACGCATTCGACTTATCCGAAGTTTTAATTAACCTAAACTAGGCCGTGTTGTAAATACGCTGTAAAATTAGTCTTAGAAGAGCAGCTTTGGGCTGGGGACAAATCTGGTTTGACTCAAGTTAAGCGTTTCTCGACCAATCCGTCTTTGACTTGGGTGTATAGAACTGCATTTAAAAAAACGTTCCACTTTTGAGGGGAGGAACATCTTCCACTTATCCGAAATTTGACTTGAACAGCGAGTTGGAGGTATCAGCAGCGAGTTGGAGGTATCAACAGCGAGTTGGAGGTATCAACAGCGAGTTGGAGGTACTAGGTATCAGCAGCGAGTTGGATGTATCAGCAGCGAGTTGGAGGTATCAGCAGCGAGTTGGAGGTATCAACAGCGAGTTGGAGGTATCAACAGCGAGTTGGAGGTATCAGCAGCGAGTTGGAGGTATCAACAGCGAGTTGGAGGTATCAACAGCGAGTTGGAGGTATCAGCAGCGAGTTGGAGGTATCAGCAGCCAGTTGGAGGTATCAGCAGCGAGTTGGAGGTATCAGCAGCGAGTTGGAGGTATCAACAGCGAGTTGGAGGTATCAGCAGCGAGTTGGAGGTATCAGCAGCGAGTTGGAGGTATCAGCAGCGAGTTGGAGGTATCAGCAGCGAGTTGGAGGTATCAGCAGCGAGTTGGAGGTATCAGCAGCGAGTTGGAAGTATTAGCAGCGAGTTGGAGGTATCAGCAGCGAGTTGGAGGTATCAACAGCGAGTTGGAGGTATCAGCAGCGAGTTGGAGGTATCAGTTGTAAAATTAGTCATTCGCGGGGGCTCATGAGGATCTATGCCTCTTGGGGACGCCAATTGGGATCCATGTCCTTTGGACGGCCGGGGCTATTTCGTGCCGAGTTAAGAAATACTTCGGACACCAAATTTTCGCGTCCATGACAGTGAAGGGATTAAGGCGAGGGATTGACCATGATGGTTCTAGGGTAGTGCCAGAAAAAGCCTGCCCCTCCCCCCACCCCACCTCCCTCCGCACCCAAAGACACCGAAGCAAGATATTCTGGCACCACCTTTGGAGTATCATGGTATATTTGTTACCACTTGTCAGGGCCTAATTGGGTTAACCCGTAGGCTCTCTGTAGCGCGAGTCCCAAATAGCTCAGGCGGTTAAGCGTCGGAGCAAGAGAGCGAAGGGAATCGCCGGGTCGTGGGTTCGAGTCCCCGTCCCGGCCCCGGTAGCTGGACTCGCGGTCGAGGGGAAAAAAAAGACGGGCTTGTTCCATAGCATGACCGTTCAAAAGGTCCTGGTAAATCAAAGTGGCACAGTTGCAGTGCACCTGAATGGATCAGTGTTCAGGTCGTACTCCATAGGCAATAGATGTCCCTGTCCCCTATAACCCGCCCATCAGGGCAGTCCATTATCACTTCGGTGCCATGCACGTTAAACCCGAACTAACTAACCAACCTCTCTGTAGCGCTTCTCGTAACGATGATTCCTGCGAAAAGACCTCCGACAGCGAAACAAACAAAAGAACGTAATAGTCTTCAGGCGTCAGTTACTGGACAAAATATACCGACGGACACTACACATTCAAAGGGGCGGGTGGGTGGGGGGGGGGGGGGGGGGGGGGGGATGGCGGAGGGGTGGGGTGGGGCAGGGCCTGGTGGGAGGAGTTAACATACTGGGAAGGCCCCGGTGCTATTTTTAGCCACGGCCTGTTGGCTTCCTGCTCGCTGACATACAGTTGTGACGTGACCGCGCTGTGACAGGCTGTGCGGCGAACAGCGGCGTTAAGGTGCGCCAGGTGGGGCCTAATAACACCTCTCAGCCTCACCTTCATATCCCCCCCCCCCCCCCCCGCTTCTTGACACAGTCCCCGATCACTTTAAGTGCCAGTGGGACAAAAAAAATGAAGAAATCAATCAATCAATCTTGACACAGGCACAGATGTAAACCAACTCAATCCATACCGGAGAAAAACATCAATGTTTAAGAGTTTGTAGTTCCGTTTTCTACGTTTCAGAATGCTGAAAGGAAAGTGAAAAGAGTCCCTTACGTCTGTACCGGGAACAGAAAACAATCCGCACTAATACCTGCAAGAGGCTTAGATTCTTATGAGCCCCTGCGACTGCAGGGGCTCATGAGAATCTACGCCTCTTACAGATAGGAGTTGATGAATATCTATTTATGTTGCAGATGACATGTACTGCCTGGATTTACATGTATGTAGCTAAGAGAGAGAGAGAGAGAGAGAGGGGGGGGGGGGGTAGGCAGAAAGTGAGAGCGAGAGGCGGTGACAGTTTGAAAGAGACAGAGAGGAGTAGAGAGGGAAGAAAGTGAGGTGGGGGGGGGGGGGGGGGGCGCACAGCTATGTCCCGCCAGGTACAAAGATTTGTACCTCGAATAGGGTCGGCTGGATCGTCCATAGCCGCTGACTCCGTGTTGCGCTGGAGTTGTGCAGTGCAAAGAGGATCGTCTGCCGAGGATATACAGGGAAAGATGGACTTGAGATACATACACGTACAAACAGTGGCGGTTGCAGCGGTGCGACAGAAGTGTTACAGGTATGAATGAAGTATTATTTTCGTGCTGTTAGAAGACCTTAGCGTTGCTGCTAACCGGAGTACCTGTATACAGGTGACGGGTTTGAATACAGGTACGATCGAGGTTTGATGACAGGGCGAGATGAGCTTTTCTCTACATAAGTATAAATAAACATAAGAAATGTACCAACTCCTTCATCCAGGAAGAAAAGGACGGGCTTGTTCCGTAGCATGTCCATTGAAAGGTCCTGGTCAATCAAAGTGCCACAGTTGCAGTGCGCCTGAATTGATCAGTGTTCAGGTCGTACTCCATAGGAAATAGATTTCCCTGTCCCCCATAACCCGCCCGTCAGGGCCGTCCATTATCACTTCGGTGGCGTGGACGTTAAACCCCGAACTAACCAACCAACCAACGCCTTCTCACTGAGTTAAGCGAAGGGTGCTGATGTAGACTGCATCATTCGCTTGCCCTGCACAATGAATGAAACGTGTACATGTAGAATCTTACATCGTTGTTTAGGTGATATTGAGAGTCTCACTCGAGTGGCTTGAAAACCTTATCCTACGAGCGAAAGCGAGTAGGATAAGGTTTTAAGACCACGAGAGTCAGATTGTCAGTATCACCTAAACACTGATGTAAGAATCTATTTCTTATTCACCTTTTTCTTGGCATAAATCAGATGCCATCTGGTCTGGCACACACCTAGTCACAACACACCCGCCATTGTGTCTTGGGAAAAGTCTTGACGTCATTTACTTTGTAATGTGACGTCAATATTTTGGATGACACAAATGTTCCAAATAGCGCAGTACATGACGTCCGTCAGAGTACCAGTCGTCACTGTGAAATGATGTCTGCAGTGCGCGTGAGCTGAACGTAGGTCAAGTTTCAAGGTCGCTTCGGCCCATACCTTTTTGTTGACCAGACTATCTACAGGACAACGTTGTGCACACTTGGCCGTTCACGCGTGTGATGCAGCTTTTCCGCTCAAAGGCAGCGAAGAAAGAGGTGTGCGAGCAAAAAAGTATTTTAAAAAAGCCGGTCGCAGGTCTCCCGTAATCTGGCGAAAGCCACTCAATGCGCAAAAGGCCGTCGGACCGACGTCAACCCGATGTCCTTTTTGCGCATTGGGCAATAACTCCATTTTTGAGAAAACCTAGATCTTTATCGTATAACAAATGGTGGCTGTGACGTTCTACGCTCCACTGGAGGTCGTTTGACGGATTGCCGCGGGCTTGTGTTTTTATACCTTAATTTCACTACTTGCTTGTGTTTTTATAGCCTTAGTTTCACCACTTGCTTGTGTTTTTATAGCCTAAATTTCACCACTTGCTTTTTCGTAACCCTTTGGCTGTCGGCAAGCGCTTTTTGTCGCTTGCAGGAATCATCGCGACAAAAAGCACTACCGACAGCCAAAGGGTTAACGCACTAAGCCGGTGAGGTCAATTTTGGGAGCCGTCCCCTGACAAAAAACATGACTAGTTCAGGCGGCAAATCCACCGTATCAGTTCAAATCGCTACAGAGACACGAAGCTGTTCTCGTCGAATATTTCTGGTCGATCCATCTCCCGTTGTAGTGTGTCACCGGATGAGGAGGTTAACCTTTTCGAGACGTGCCCTCATTCGCCGCCGCGTATCCAAAAGGGGCACGCCTCGAAGGTTTGAATATGTTTTGACAAGGTGACACTCTTACATGGGATTTTCAAAGCTTGCTCGTCATGTGCAAACATTGACGGCTTTAAAGCTAGGCCAAGGTTTGGCTTCCTCTCGCTTCTTGCAATTTTTTTTTTTTTTTTTTGGTACAAGCCGCTGCATCAACTGTCAACATAACAGTTTGCCCAGAACCCAAAAAGCAACAGTTCTTTCTCAGACGTGAGCCCGACGGGCTTGGACACACTTGGAAGTAGCTAGGGCAACACTTACGTTCAGCAAATTCTTGTGGAATTCTTTGCACTGCATTTTATAACGCGCTGTGTCCTTTTGCTGAGCTTCTTGAGTTTGAAAGACATTTGTCCGCGAAGACACCACGACGGTGGACCACGACAGTTTAAGGTAGTGCCAGATTAGCTCGGCGCTTGAGAAGCCGATACGCTAATCGGGCACTACCCTTTAAAATACCACTGTCCACCGCAGCTACTGTCCAGTGTTGATGGACGAGCACTCTGGAAGTTTCCCATGACATGTGCGTAGCTAGTCTTGTTTTTAACTACTACAGTATCACGGTCGTTCCATCGCGCATTACTCAGTGCTGACTGTGTGTGCAAGTTAAGATACTGGACAGAGTTGTCAAGTATAGACACAAGTTTACTCTGTGTGTGTGTGTGTGTGTGTGCGTGCGTGTGTGTGCGTGCGTGCGTGTGTGCGTGTGTATGCATGCGTGCGTGCGTGCGTGTGTGCGTGTGTGTGTGTGTGTGTGTGTGTGTGTGTGTGTGTGTGTGTGAATCCACCAAGGAGCATCAGACACATCGTGGAGCGTTCGTTACACAAAGGTCTGAGGCCTTTTTTGTGTGTGACACGTCTTGGTCTATTTCCTCAACCTGCTGAATTTGGAATCTGACTGTTTGTCCCCCGTCTCACTTCTCCCGGGGCGGTTATCCCCTTCGCTGTCCGTGATCACGACTTTCGCGTCTGAAACCACCGCACACTGACCGACGTTAGCCGTGAAGAATACAAATGCAAAGTCGACCCCAAAATAGTTCTTGGTTATTTGCGTTTAACGCCGAGCAGGCTACAAAGGCCATCTCACGGCGGCCCAAAAAAATAGACGATAAAGAACACAGGACTGCGGGGGGCTCATGAGGGTTTATGTCCCTTGTCAGCTGGATAGAGTTCGCCTGGCCCCGGCAGTTAAGGCGTTAGCCTTTCGGGCGGTCGGTAGCGGTTTTTGTAGCTGGATAGAGTTCGCCTGGCCCCGGCAGTTAAGGCCTTAGCCTTTCGGCGGTCGGTAGCGGTTTTTGTAGCTGGATAGAGTTCGCCTGGCCCCGGCAGTTAAGGCGTTAGCCTTTCGGCGGTCGGTAGCGGTTTTTGTAGCTGGATAGAGTTCGCCTGGCCCCGGCAGTTAAGGCCTTAGCCTTTCGGCGGTCGGTAGCGGGTTTTTGTAGCTGGATAGGGTTCGCCTGGCCCCGGCAGTTAAGGCGTTAGCCTTTCGGCGGTCGGTAGCGGGTTTTTGTAGCTGGATAGAGTTCGCCTGGCCCCGGCAGTTAAGGCGTTAGCCTTTCGGCGGTCGGTAGCGGTTTTTGTCGCGATGATTCCTGCAGGGAATCATCGCGACAAAAACCGCTACCGACCGCCAAAGGGTTAAGGACAATTTTCAGACGTGCTAGGCACGTGGACACAAAGCGGGGTCAACGCGAGGCGCAGATCCTCACAAGCCCCCATCTGACAGCTGATGAGGGATCTACGTCTCTTGCAGCTGGCTGATGATGTTCGTATTTCTCCGCCAGTGAAGGGGTCACAGCGATCTGCTCCGCGGCAGGCGTTGATTGCGAAAGTTCGCCGATACAACGGGTTCTCAATGTTGTCTTGACCAGAGTAAGAGTTTTCTACCCTTCTTTTCACAGTCCAAGCGAGCAGGCAGGATTTCCCACTGCTTTTTTTGAACGTAAATGGAAGCTATCTGTGTACAAATTAACAAAGAAGAGCAGCTTTTTATTGTATTTTATTGGACGACATTTCAACTACCTAATCCAAGTTTGACGTCCTTTCGTCCAGCATTATCATAATATATTCCAAGAACATTTGTATGGGAGATATTGCGAACTATTAAGCCCCTTTACGGTTGGTTAGGTTGGTTAGTTCGGGTTTAACGTCCACAACACCGAGGTGATCATGGACGGCCCTGACGGGCGGGTTAAGGGGGAACAGGGAAATCTCTTGCCTATGGAATACGACCTGAACACTGATCAACTCAGGCGCACTGCAACTGTGCCACTTTGATTTACCAGGACCTTTCAACGGACATGCTATTGAACAAATCCGTTTTTTTCCCCTGGTTTGTGAGTCCAGCTACCGGGACCGGAACGGGATTCGAATCCACGACCCGGCGATTCCCTTCGCTGTCCTGCTCCGACGTTTAACCGCCAGAGTTATTTCGGACTTTACGGGCTGGGACAGGTCGCTTTAAAGCACGACCGTTTTGTGACATACGGGCTTCTTTGCACAGCCTATCGCCAAACAAATAATTGTGGACGACGTGTCACGGCGCGTTGTGATTTCCGGGTGCGAGTGTCAGGATGCATATCCTGCTTGATGACATAATGAACTAATGTCTACGTGTCTCCGGGATGTACCCCCACCCACCCCCCCCCCCCCACACACACACACTGACCCCGACCAAACTCACCCACCCCCTCCAACGTGGCAAGGTGACTAGGCATGCATTTTCTGTGGGGTCAAGTGCTGGTGTAGTTATTATTGTAAATGTCCTTTTGCGCGTTTTCAGAACTGAAGTGATGACTAAACGTCACGATGATTTGTCCGGTTGTACGACACTCTGAGACAGACGTCACAGCGAGGTTTGGTTTACAACGAGCGACCCCCAACAAGATCAAGACTGACAAACAACTTGTACCGTAAGCATGGGTAACACTCCGAACATCTCCAAGAGGCATAGATCCTCATGAACACTCCGAACATCTCCAAGAGGCATAGATCCTCATAAGCCCTCCGGGCTCATGAGGATCTATGCCTTTTGGAGATGTTCTGAGTGTTGTCTATGAATATGGAACAAGCTGGGTACCCGAAGCGACTTCCCTCTCGTTTGTTGTTGTGAGTCGTTGGGCCTAAACGTAACCTCTCTGATGTTCAGGTTCAGTGGCAAACAGAAATAAGACAAAAGACAGGAAGAAGTACAACACAACAGCCAAGGCGTAACGATTTAGTGGAAATTTGTCACACTAATCCCTTGAGTGGCTACCGACGATCCCGCTCGGCGGAAAGGACGCGCAACTACGTCATGACCTACGTCATGACCTATCTACGTCACTACGCGTCTTTTCTGCCGAGCGATATCGACAGTAGCAGTCACAAAGGGTTAACGCAATCGTGTCTAATTAATGAGGACTTCCGCGACTGACGTTGGGGGCTTGTGTAAGACTGCACTGTCTGTGGAGGATGGGTTGGTATTATAGTTTCCCAAGCGCCAAGCTAAGTATTAATGTGTCTTCTTGTCGACTCGGTTCACTTTGCTCAGTGGCCTGGCTCTATGCACCTCCTCTTACCCCCCCCCCCCCTTTTCGCGCGTTCTCAAGGTAACGGGAGGCTTGTTATCACCCGTTATCAAGACAACGGGTAATATGACGCCTCAACTTATCACCGGTCTCAATGACAACGTACTCGCTAAACAAAACGTTCTTCGCCAGTCACGAGTACCAACACGCCTGGGCTCTCACTCGGTCAAATGGAAGGCACAAAAAGGAAATAAATAAACATGTATAGGTTTAACCCATTACATCCTGAGGCAGCTTTTGTCAAATTTGCTTATCGTCCTATGGAGGCTACATTACAGATTAGGAGATAGATCAACGGTTTTAGTTCAAGGGTGGTGCCAGAATAGCTTGGCGCCTCCGGCGCCAAGCTATTCTGGCACCACCCTTGAACTATCGGTCAAATTTATTTCGAGCAACGGGTGTATCGGGATGATAAGGGTTAAAAAAGAAAACCAAACGTATGCAGGCGCATTGCACCATTCATACCAGTTTCATACAATAAGAATAACGCCAAAATGTAATAAAGAGAGTCAAAAATAGCTCAAGCGGTTAAACGTCGGAGCAGGAGAGCGAAGGGAATCGCCGGGTCGTGGGTTCGAATCCCGTCCCGGCCCCGGTAGCTGGACTCACAATCCAGGGGGAAAAACGGATTTGTTCAATAGCATGTCCGTTGAAAGGTCCTGGTAAATCAAAGCAGCACAGTTGGAGTGCGCCTGAGTTGACCAGCGTTCAGGTCGTACTCCATAGGCAATAGATTTCCCTGTCCCCCATAACCCGCCCGTCATGGCCGTCCATGAGCACCTCGGTGCTGTGGACGTTAAACCCGAACTAACCAACCAACCTAATAAGTTAGATAATTATAGTATCGTCGACAGAAAATTGGGAACGCAGGTACACTGTGCTGACCTGTTGGGACAGTGGCGCAGACATTAAAAGCCAGTTAACTCATTCTCCCCCTTGACCGAAATCCCCAAATGTTGCCGTTTTTCTCTGAAGACTGCATTGCAATGCAGGACACAGATCGACCATGATAGTTCAAGGGTGATGCCAGAATAGCTTGGCGCCCATAGGCAGTCAGTCAGTCAGCCCATAGGCGCCAAGCTATCCTGGCATCAGCCTTGAACTATCATGGTCGATCCTTATCTTGTTGCGGTGTGTCTGGGCTAGAATGAGTTAAATCAAAACTGAGCAGACCTGTAGTTGCACTCGTTATGTGCTGCCTAAGGTAACAAATTTCATTAAAAATAATAAAATAAATAAATAAATAAAAAAAAAAAATCAAAACGTGATAACTTAGACAATTTTTCGACGGAAATTCCCCCCCAGCGGTAAGCACAATCTGCGTGGACTTTAGCAAAGCGAGGCATTCAGAGTTGTGGCCATCCCAGCAAGAATGTTTTGGTTTGCGAGTACTACCTGGGGATGCTTTCAAAGGGGGGGGGGGGGGGGATCTTCGTGCGAATACATATACTTACAGCTGATGACACAATCGATGTGTTACGAGTTTAAGCTACATCAGTGGCTCGTGTCACCTCTCGGGTCCGATTCGAGAGTCGATATATACTGAACTTAACTAGTACTAGTATAACTTCATAGTAATTTTTAAAGCAATAGTAGTAGAACTACATCATTAACGTGAAAGCCGTCCAAACTGGTTTCTAAAGAGTACACAAGCTGTTGTTAGAAACACAGTCACTGCGCCCTCGACACCAACCTTTGACATCAGCTGCCTAATCAGTCTCTCGAGGCGACAAGAACCACTGGCAAAGCCTGACTCGTATAATCCAATTAACCAATTCAGCCCTGACGCGGCACTACAGCTAGAGATGGGTCGACCATGTCATTCAAGGGTAGTGCCAGATTAGCTTGGCGCCTGTCGGCGCCAAGCTAATCTGGCACTGCCCTTGAATGATCATGGTCGACCCATCTCCCGCAACTGGTGCAGTCATTAGATGACGCCTCCAAAATTTGGGAAATACGGCCGTCGGGCTGAATGAGTTAATAAGGGCACTACCCTTGAACTGGGATCATTGTCCACCCATCTTCCGCCGTGATGATGTTTTAGCAGTAAATGTGTGAACCGTTCAAAACAGCGTCAGGCTGGCAAGAAAATCCTGCTCCACTAATATTTGTGTCTAGTGAACAAGGTACACCACCACACATTTTTTCAGAAATTCAAAACAATCTGACAGAGCCCAATTTCTATGCAAATCTATCAGTGGCCGTGTAACACATGGCATGAACATCAAATATCATACGTCTTACACCCCATCGCCTTCTCTTCAGACATAAATATAATTATAATCAGCAGAAGGCATCTGCGGGGGCTCATGGGGATCTATGTCTCTTGCAGTGGGGTGGTGCTTGGTTGATGGAGACTGTTACAGCTTATTAATAATTATGATCTTTCTGCATGCCACAGCTGCTGAGTTTCGTCGTCTGTCATCCGACAAAATTGTCACTGAACGGCCAATGTCAGCACTTGCTAATATTGAGTCCCATAGCCGTATATCAGTTTAAACTGTCTGTCTGGCTCGCAAAAGCGTTTAGGGCCCATTCCAGTTGGAAGCCGATTGCGGCCTAGGTCAGCCCGAGGACTGTGTCAGCACTTACTGAGTCACACGGTCGGAGAGCTAACCCCCTTACGGCCGAGTTGAGCAAGACCGTGTTTCTGCGTTTCTGCGAACGTGGATTCAAATTGGCGTCAGCAAGAGGCACAGATCCTCATGAGCCCCCGCAACTGCGGGGGCTCATGAGGATCTATGTCTCTTGCGATTGGATCGTGCTCACCTCTCAGTCTCGGCAGCGAAAAGGTTAAAATGTTTACATGCGTGTGTAATAAACTGGCCGGTGCGGCGTAACGCTGTACACGTAGTAAACAGGTTATAAAAATTAACAGGGGTGGCTGTGACCAGATGGGGAGGTGGGAGATGGGGAGGTGGTGGTGGCGGGGAGTAGCTGGGGATGGAGAGTAGGTGTATGCTTGGGTGGGGGAAAGGGGGGGGGGGGGAGGGATAGAATTAGTCCGTGAACGTGTGCATAGAACGTTTTTGATTTCAATACGGAAGTTTTTTTTTATTTTTTAATTTGACAGTTGGTGTAGAGACTCTAACTACGAAAGCAATCAACTGTTGTTAAACGATGGGTGGGACTGGGATTTGTTTACTCCGATGTGGGGGGAGGGGGGGGGGGTGGAGGGCGGGGGGAGAGCAAGGGGGCAGGTATGGGGGATGGGTCCATTAACATATCCATTCAACACCTCCATTGTAATTCTCCGTGTAGTGTAGAAGCGTGTAATCAGACCTTTATAAGAGGAAGCAGAAATGGGCCGGAAAAAACCCAGCCAGTATCCGCTACACAGTGAAGTTGACTTTGCTTATGACGGTGTCAGATATCATAACGACGCATTTCTGAAGTCCCGATCATATTTCCTGTGTCTAAACTACTCCGCTTAACTCATTCTACGCCACCGAAATCCCCAAATTGAGCCGTTGTTTTCTGAAGACTGCATTGCAGTGCAAGACACAGATCGACCATGATAGTTCAAGGGTGATGCCAGAATAGCTTGGCGCCAAACTTGAACTATCATGGTCGATCCTTATCTTGCTGTGGTGTGTCTGGGGTAGAATGAGTTAACTCATCGATACGTGCCCCATCCGGATACGCGGCTTTACGTCTCGGGGCACGTCTCAAATGAGTTAAGACTGATATTACCACCGAACAAAATGTGCATAAACCCGCGGACCGACATTTTACAAAATTTTATTATTTTGTATCGTATAGGCAATGTTTTGTCTTCTATATTACGAATTTTGTTAGATCCGAAATTCACTACATGTAGTACAGACAACTTCGCCGTTGATTTACTGTTCAATGCAGAACGCAACAGCTGATGCATACATAGTACAAAGCACAGGTGCACAGGAACAAAAACGCGTCCCGGATTCAGGCTGTTGTTATGTCGAACACAAAAGGGAAGGCTGGGCTGTTTAGCTCGGGTGTCATTTTCTTTTGTGTACAGTTTAACAGTTTAACAGCGATCGCTTTTGATGTGCCATCTGTTCGACTTTTGTTAATCCGGGCTTCAAGGGTAGTGCCAGATTAGCGTGTCGCCTGTAGGCTCCAAGCTAATCTAGCACTACCCTTGAAGGATCGATATTCCCTGATATGTCTTGCGATCAGGCGCACATCTGGCGAGTGTGTTCAGGACTGTCAGATCCTTGAAATATCGGGGAATAAACTTGCCATCAGGCAACACTTTGAGTGCTGATATTCGCCTGTAAAACCCATTTCATCCTGACACACCTATTGCTTGAAATACAGTTGACTATGATAGTTCAAGGGTGGTGCCAGAATAGCTTGGCGCCTCAGGCGCCAAGCTATTCTGGCACCGCCCTTGGAACTAAAAAAACGTTGATCTATCTCCTAATCTGTAATGTAGCCATCTTAGGACAATAAGCTAATTTAGAAAGAAAAAAATCAGGCGCAGGATGTTTTGGGCTAAACAGCTTCTCAGTGTCGTGTTGCCCAAGTCGATACAACGGGTTGTCGATGTTGTCTTGCTTCATGTGTACCCTTCTTTTCACAAACAACGTGAGCAGGCGGGCACACATTATCGGAGAGTTTCCATTGCCTCTTGAGCGTGACAGACGGAACTCTCCTGCGTACGGGCACACATTATCAGAGAGTTTCCATTGCCTCTTGAGCGTGACAGAGGGAACTCTCCTGCGTACAGGCACACGTATCAGAGAGTTTCCATTGCCTCTTGAGCGTGACAGACCGAACTCTCCTGCGTACGGGCACACAAATCAGAGAGTTTCCATTGCCTCTTGAGCGTGACAGACCGAACTCTCCTGCGTACGGGCACACGTATCAGAGAGTTTCCATTGCCTCTTGAGCGTGACAGAAGAAACGCTCCTGCGTACGGGCACACATTATCAGAGTTTCCATTGCCTCTTGAGCGTGACAGATGAAACTCTCCTGCGTACAGAGGAGAAGAAGAGCAGGAGATTCTTTCAATTTACGAAATTCAGACGTCATCATTTAGGTTAACCCTTTTGTCCAGCGTTGTTGTAAGACATACTCAGACACACATAGAAAAGACGATATTACGAACTTTTAACTCTTTACTTTCTGGAGTAGATCGCTCTAACCCTTTGGGTGTCGATAACGATTTTAGTCGCGAGGGTGCCTGCAGGAATAACAACACCCTGACATCCTGAGGAATAACAACACCCTGACATCCTGCAGGAATAACAACACCCTGACATCCTGCAGGAATAACAACACCCTGACATCCTGCAGGAATAACAACACCCTGACATCCAGCAGGAATAACAACACCCTGACATCCAGCAGGAATAACAACACCCTGACATTCTGCAGGAATAACAACACCCTGACATCCTGCAAGAATAACAACACCCTGACATCCTGCAGGAATAACAACACCCTGACATCCTGCAGGAATAACAACACCCTGACATCCTGCAGGAATAGCAACACCATGACATCCTGCAGGAATAACAACACCCTGACATCCTGCAGGAATCATCGCGACTAATACCGCTACCGACACTACCAGACTTTTTATACTCGTCTATTGACAAGGCGCCATTACTGTCCTTTCGCCCGGCCTTTCACGTAACGAAAGAGAAGAAGAGAGGAAATGCTTTCATTTTGCGTCATTTAAAATTCACAAGTCTCTCCTTTCATGCAACATTCTCGAGACCGTGAACATTTATACAGGGAGTTACTGCGAGCTTGTACACTGTATTGCCTTTATTGGAGGAGTATTTAGTTTTTTTTTTATACGCCAAATACCAGCCACTCGGCCAACCCGACATCGTACAAGGTTGACATTCCGTGCACCACCTCCCCCACCCCGCACCCCCACTCTCCTTCTCCCTCCTCAACTTCCTTACCTTGCACCACTCCACACACAGTCTCACCCTATCCCCCCCTCCCCCTCCCGCCCAGCCCAGTCATATATCTTGCAAAACAACACTGCACAAACAGGCGTCCTTGAGGGGTTGTGGAGACCATACAGTTTGTCTGTACAATGGACCTGCAAACAGGTTGGAGGATTGAATTGGAAACTCCCATACACACATTCTAGATGCAAGAGACATAGATCCTCGTGGTCCTCAGCGTTTGCCGCAGGGTGTCATGGGGATGTGCACCTATTGCTGACAGAGGTAAACTATCCGCGTGCATGGTTGTATCGCAGAGCGAGGACATACTTTTTACTGACTCGGTTTCACCCAGACCTGTGTGTGGACGGGGCAATGCAGATACGTGTACAGTAATTAATTTGTGCAGACAATTACGGAGATCTCACCATTAACAACAATGGTCATCGGGCCCACTGCGGCCGTCGTCGGCCCGAAGACCATTGTCTACTGGGCTCTCTCTCAACCCCTTACTGCCGGAACTAACTGCCAACTGTTGTTGTTGTTTTCTTCATTTTAATGTCCCACTAGCACAAAATGTGATCGGGGACTAATGCCAACTGCGAGAGGCAAAGAACTTTATAAGCTCCCGCAGAAACGGGGGGGGGGGGGGGGGGGGGGGGGGGGGGGGGGGCATCAGGTTCTTTCCCAATGGCTAGCCTTATTCACATCTGCGTTTCTTGGACGGACGGGGTATTTTGGTTTTAAGAGTGTCGCCGTTTTGAAAGACATCGTTTTCGTCGGCTGAGAGCACGGAGGGTTAAACGTTGTTTAGTTCTGCTTGAGTGAGCACGGTCAGACCATCAAAAGCAGAGATCGGAGGGCGGGCCCAGGTGAAAGCCGAAGTCAGCACGTAGTGCTTTTATAACATCAAGTGGAAAAGCGAAAGGCGTTTTGCAAGAGAGATCAACGAGACTGTGTGGGAAATTCTGCGTATTGTGAAGTGCTAGCGTCTTCACTACAAGCAAGTGGGGTTTGTTTGCTTCTCGAGTACAAAGTAGTATTTTGAGGGGCGGAGGGTGGTGTGTGTGTGTGTGTGTGTGTGTGTGTGTGTGTGTGTGTGTGTGTGTGTGTGTGATGGTGTGTGTGTGTGTATGTGTGTGTGTGTGTGTGTGTGTGTGTGTGTGTGTGTGTGTGTGTGTGTGTGTGTGTGTGTGTGTGCTCTAATTTGTACGATCTGCATTTAATTTTAATACTTAAATGCTGATTGATTGATTGATTGATTGATTGATTTGATTGATTGATTTGATTGATGATTGATTTGATTGTCTGAATATTTCGTTGTTTGGTTGTTTTTTATTTTTGTTTTCGTTGACCGATTGATCGTCCGTCTGTCAGTTCGTTCGTTCCAGTCATTCATTCATTCATTTTTTTCTGATTGATTGGTTTGTAGACGTAGGCCGCCATGCTATTCGAGGAAACGTTGTCATCATTATAAACGAAATAATTTATCACAAACTAGAAACATTTTGCTAGAAGGTCTAAACTCTCAAATTTCAGCGCGAGCTGTCATCTGATGACTACAGTTGAGGCGACAGATCGACCATGACAGTTCAAGGGTGGTGCCAGAACAGCTTGGCGCCTTTAGGCGCCAAGCTGTTCTGGCACTACACTTGAACTGTCAAGGTCAGTCTGTCGCTTGTTGAAGTGTTAGGCTGGTATGGATTGAAGCAACCTACAAAGAGACGCTTTGCTTTATTAGTTTGTTATGCTTGCTTGAAATGTACATACAGTGGCAGCGTCAGTATCAAAACTGTACTTGAGTACAGATTTGCATAGACTAGAAAAATACCTGCTTTGGCAATTCGGCTCACTCGGTGCAGCTGTCGGTGTCGCTCACTACGGCCGGCTTCAGCTGAGTGCCATTTCTCTCGATCTGCTGGTTGACCTCAGCCGAGAGAGAAGTGGCCGGTTAGGTTAAATTCATAAATCATCATAGACTAGCCGACAAGGGACGTAGCCTTGCCTCTGGAGTTTCCGGCGGGTTTCTAATTTGAGTAACCGTCTCTGGTTGTACTCCTCCCCCCATCCATCATGAAACTTTGCCCAGCATGCCAAGTGGTGTAGCCGCCAGCGAGAAGGATATGGCTTTTAATGAATCAGAGCTTAATTGAAGTGTATGCCCGCTGAGCGACAGGTATTCGGGCCGACGTCCGCCTCAGCTGGCCCGCGCACATCTGTGCGCGTGCCAGCTGAGCTAAGTCTGACGTCGCCTGGAGGACCTGGGCCCGAGTGCAGGAAAACTTTCTGTACTGGATTTGCCTATGTCATTGCAACTGTTTCTTGGGTGAATGTCTCAGGGCTATAAGGGACTGGTTTAGATTTTATGCGTCTGTTTGTGCATGTTAGTTTATGTTTGAGTTTCATATGGGCGAGGCAGGGGCGGATAGAGAGAGAGAGAGAGAGAGAGAGAGAGAGAGAGAGAGAGAGAGAGAGAGAGAGAGAGAGAGAGAGAGAGAGAGAGAGAGAGACTAGAGAGAGAGAGAGAGAGAGAATGAATGAATGAATGAATGAATGAAACTTTATTTTCCAAGGATAAAAGAATAGGTGCGCAGACCTGTTTTCATACTTGTCCTTGCTACACACTACAAAACAAAATAACGTACATAAAATCACTCTCTTACCCACACACACACGCGCGCCGGTGTGCAATTGCCGCGTGCACAGGTTTGTGCCAGATTAGCTTGTAGCCTACAGGCGCCAAGCCAAGCCTGCACAACCCTCCACACACACACACATTGACACACACACATACACAAAACACACACACAAAACACACACACACACACACACACACACACACACACACACACACACACACACACACACACACACACACACACACACACACACACACACACAGGGAGACGCAACCATCAGAGTGGGTTACCTAGCATTTCATGTGAAAATGGGTTCCCATATTTCTATTTATTCTAGGGCTCTGGAATTGATGCGAATGTTTAGAACTCACATTATAACTAAGCTCTATAACTTAAAATAAAATAGACATTTTCTAGAAACAGAGCCACTAGATGCCGAAAAAATGGGTTTCTGCCAATAAAGTGGGTGGGTGTCTCTCTCACACAAATGAAACTGGCATTACAGTCAAAATGGGTGTCTTCACAACAGTAGGCGTCTGTAATAAGGTCAAGTTCATGGAATACTTCTTTTTCACATTAATTTTTTTTTCCCAACTTAAATGTGTATGTGTGCTTTAACATTCTTTACATAGTATGGTGCAAAATTCAATAAACACTGGCCCGAAACCTTTCGATTATGATTTTTACAGAGGAAATCGTTTAAACATTGCTGCGTTTTGTCCTTTTGAAGCAAAACAGTTTATCATGGCATTGATGTGAGAATCAACATAATGTATTCTGGAAATTAAAGGACCTTTTTTGTGCGTTTTGGGGTACTCTGGAGTTTCAGACAAACAGCAACAGAGCATTTTGAATATTAACCCTTATCATTCGGAATACACCAGTGTGTGCAACTAGTGTAACTGAAATAGTCCAAGGGTTAGTGCCAGAATAGCTTGGTGCCTCTAGGCGCCAAGCTATTGTGGCACCACCCTTGAACTAAAGCCATTGGTCTATGTCCTCATCTGTAAGTACTGTAATGTAGCTTGCATAGAATTATGGCAGTGAACAGATTTGAAGCTATTTAGCCTCAGTATGACTATGATGCGGGTCAAAAAGTGTGGAAAAATATCAAAGATAGAAAAAGACCCAGACGAAGAAACGAACACTTAACTTATTCTACCCCAGCAAAATTTAAGATCCACCACGATAGTTCAAGGGTGATGCCAGAATAGCTTGGCGCCTATGGGCACCAAGCTATTCTAGCATCACCCTTGAACTATCGTGGTGGATCTGTGTCCTGCACTGCAACGCAGTCTTCTGAAGACGACTTCAACATTTGGGCTTAACTTATTCTACCCCAGACACACCACAGCAAAATAAAGATCCACCATGATAGTTCAAGGGTGATGCCAGAATAGCTTGGTGCCTATGGGCGCCAAGCTATTCTGGCATCACCCTTGAACCATCATGGTGGATCCGTGTCCTGCACTGCAACGCAGTCTTCTCAAGACGACTTCAACATTGGGCTCAACTTATTCTACCCCAGACACACCACAGCAAAATAAAGATCCACCATGATAGTTCAAGGGTGATGCCAGAATAGCTTGGCGCCTATGGGCGCCAAGCTATTCTGGCATCACCCTTGAACTATCATGGTGGATCTGTGTCCTGCACTGCAACGCAGTCTTCTGAAGACGACGTCAACATTTGGGGATTCCGATCTTGGGGTAGAACGAGTTAAAATGACAGAACAGAACACCGACATTAATTAACTAACTGACAACATAAGAAATCACTTGAAACTTCAGCCTTTATTTAACGTCTTTCGTCTCCAACAAACAACCAGCCATTCTTTCATTTGCAAAATGGTATGGCAGTACAACCAACCATTCTTCAGAGCATGGAATTACTCGTACTAAAAAAAAGAGGAAAACCCCTTTTCACTAGGGGGGTCCGGGGGCATGCCCCCCCCCCCCCCCCCGGAAAAATTTTTGAAAATTTACATTAAAATTTGTGCAATCTGGTGCATTTTAGAGAGAAACTGAGCAGTTTAACCACCTAAAAATCTTGCTTTTTTTTTCTTATTTTTGGGGTGCACTTTTTATTTTTTGTGTCAAAGGTTTAAAAGTTATACTAAAACAAAGTATTCAACAGAATATTTATATCCAAATGCTTATTCAAAATACATCTGAATGTCTTTCCATTTTTTTTAAAATTTGAGTTTAATTATATAATATATATACTTTCTTTAATAATCTCTGCTTAATCAGCTGTAAGTATGGATTCCTTTTATCTCTTATTTAATACTATGTACCATGGTCACTGAGCTGGAGAAAGGTTATATAGATTTTTCAACATAATTTCATCAAACTTTACTGGGAAAAAAATACATTGTAATAAATTTATTCACCATCATGAGTAATATTTCCAATGGCACTGCTTTTAGCTTTCTTGTGTTTCGCTGTAGACACGTGAGCATCAAGTGCTACGCGGCCGCGTAGTTAATATCAACTCTGCGCAGTTCGCGGCAATACGCCTGCCCACAGGCCCGGCTAACTTGCGAATACACTGAGCGCGGAGCTCGTCGTTTACGCTTTTCTCGAGCCAAGTCCATCTCCAAATATTCTTGGCTCCAGAATCGTCTGACGTCTATTCTGTCTCCGCGTTTAAGTATTTTCTCTTCGCCGTATTTTGACCAGACTACGACTCCACTGAAGACCGGAAGTGACCTGTGCGAGCTAAAGCTAACGCCTCGCTCAATTTTCAATACGCGATTTGGGGATATCCGCCACATAAAGATCACGAAACACGGTATTGGAATAGTGACTTTACGATTTTGTTTTCGGCGGAAATTCGGCGGAATGGCAGCTTCATTTAAGCGGAAATCCGCCAAAAAGAGGAAAATTCCATGCTCTGATTCTTTCATTTGCAGAGTTTTTAAAATGGCATGCAGTATATTACAAAATGATCCCCCCCCCCCCCCCCAATAACACTCTTGTAATCAATTTTTACATTGTCAATGGTTTTCTTATCTTATTATATTGTCTTTTGTCCCCAGCCGGCTGTTTCGTTTTGCAAATCCAAAGGTTATACAGTATACAAAATGTGACCCTTTCTCACGAAACCAGTCTTAACTCGCAGCGAGCCAATCAGCACTACACGCAATAATATGTGGTGGGGGGGGTCAATCTGGGGCATTTTCACTTTTTGGGAGAAATGTATTCTACATACACCAAAGTATCGTATGGTTAAAATCTTTATCATGAAAAATGCCATTAAATAGGTAAAAAATGATTTTAAAAGTCTGCCCTTGGCCCCAATTATGCTGCACACAGAAACTTCACAGGCTGTTTTCTCAAAATGGCCGCCGGAGGCTTTAACAACTTTAAACACTTAAGAACAGCTTTTACAATTTTTGCACTACAGCATACAGTCATATATCACAGTAATCAGCAAACACTGTAGTTTTCATAAATGCATATATGTCAAAACATGCAAAATGCGAGTTCTTAAGACTGATTTTGTGAGAGAGAGGGTCACAAATGATCCAGGCGTCCATCAGATTAAAAAAAAAAAAAAAAAAAAAAAAAAAAAAAAAAGCAGGCTATACATGCTGAAACCACCCCAATAATAACACTGATGTAATAAATCTGTATGAAATCGAAAATGCTGCGAGTGGCGGCTCAATTCATTTCTTTTGTAACTTTTTCAGTCTGTTGCGGACGTAATCCTTAATGTTTGTCCAGCGCCTATGTCTAAGTGCAGGTTCCAGCGCCATTGCATACTGTATCTCGGCCTTTCCAGGAAGTTTGTTCATGACGAGGTGTGTCTTGAAACGAGTTTGAACAGCTTTCTCTTCAGCTTCCCCCCATGGTTTTCTTGTAAATCTAGCTTTCTTTCGAACAGGAGCCGACGCAGTACTGTCATCATCAAAACTATCTAGATTGTCATCAGGCTCTGGACGTCTTTTCTCCGTCATGCTCATCGATTCCTGTGTTGCTGACTTGCTACTTGCTTCATTCACAGGTGCTGTTCCCCCCGAGACCTCTCTGCCAGTTTCTGATGCGTCTTCATTGTCAAAGTCAATCTCTTCATCATCGCCCAGCTCAGCTCTAATGCAACTCTCAAAATCTGTCATCCCATTGTTAACTGACAGAAGAATCTTTGCCACTTTTGCCTTTTGAAGGACGTCTTGAGGTTGGCGGTAGATATGGCGATGTATCCGAATATCATGGCCAAGGAAATCTGCCAGCTGATCCTGGTCTAACTCCGAGATGGCCATTGACTGAGCCAAAGTTGCAACCTGTTTCCGCAACTGAGTAAATGTGAACATGGCTGGGTATGACACCCCTGCTTCTAGGGCATGGGCCTTCAGAACATCATGGCCTCTGTAAGGCCTCTGACCAGAAGGTGTGGCAAAGATGTACTGGGAATCAGCGAGAGCTGGCACCGATTGCCTCATTTGAAGGATTCTGTCCACAGTTGTCATCATCTTCTTCGTCAGCAAAACGGGAACACTCCTATTAAACTTGCCTCTGATTTCCACTCGCTGAAAATGATTCACCATTTTCTTCTCAACCTCTGTGAGACCTTTCAAGATATCTTGATTGGTGATCGATCCAATCTTAGCATTCTGGAAGTCTGACACCTTCATTCTCTGAACTTCTCCCCCTCGTTTTCGGTTGAAAAGTGATACAGCACAAAGAGTTGCTTTAACCACTGTCGGATAATCTTCCGAAACCATCCTTGTCTCAAGAAGCTGTTGGACCTTCCTCACATCTTCACATGATGGGATCAGCTTGGGTTTGTTCATGGTCATTTTCCCGACCGACTGGGCTGCTGTAGCGGACACACAATCATACCAGTCCCCGTCGAAGACGGAGTCAAACCGCTGCGCCTCAGAGAGCTCCTGTCGCCACCTGTCGTCTGAACCCTGTCCAAGCTGTTTGGATGCCTGTGACTGTTTGATCTGTGAACACTTTTTCAAAGCATGGCCTATGCGCATTGCGAGATTGCCTTTTTTGAACTGATGTGTGTCCTCATCAAAATCTGCTAGCTCTTTTACAGCCAGGACAACATGATCAAAGCTAGCTGAATTGATCACAGCATTTAAACTTGCGATTTTCATTTCTGACCTCACTCTGATAATCTTCAACAGTCTCCCTAACTCCCGCATCCTGGAGCTGATTTGTCCAGCCGTGTGTTCTTCAATGTCCCTGCGGTCAAATAATCTCTTTCCATACTCAAGAAGCAAGGGGTCAGTTCTGATGAGACGGCTTATCTCATCATCTCTCTGGGTAGCCAAGACCTTGTGGTAGAAGGAAAATTCAACGTCTAAGGGTATTGGAAGCATGAGCCGACCACGGCGAGCGGCGTCCCCTCGCCGAGTGATCTGAAACCCTCCTGGCTTCTGACAGCAACGTTTTGAGTGTACAGAGATCAGCTTTTTTTGATAGAGCCCTTTGCAATGGCTACAGGCGAGAAGGTCGTCTGCCTTACTAGTTTTGGTGCGATACTTAGGAATCAAACATCCGGATTTGTTTTCAAGAACAGCAACGTTATGCATGTAATCACCCTCATCTTGTAGTCTGATCCATGCTCGACGTCTCTGCTTGGTCCCTTTTTTCATCGACAAAATTTTAGCAACGTCAGCCTCATCTGCATGGACATCTTGTAAGTGCGTGCTCATTTTCAAGACAAGCTTGCCACACAATTTGCATGCATGTTTCTTGTCCCATTTGTACTTTCCTTTCCCTCTCTGCGACACGTGCACACCCGTTTCTTCTGTAAGTGCTCTTTCCCCACTCTTTCCAGCATCATGTTCCTCCTGCCTATCCACATTCTCATTGCCACCCCCTAACGCACACTGCACCTTGCTGGTACTAGCGTCACCAACACCTGGCCACCCCAAACCTGCCACTTTGATGAAATCTAACATAGTCGATACAATACTGTCTATGTCCGAGATCCCAGCAATTGATGCTGACACACCCTCTGAATCCGGTGAGCTCGAGCCAGGAACAAACTCCTCGTCATCACTGCCCTCGTATTGCGATGCGCTGGCACTGCTCTCAGTCTCGGGTCCATCCCAGGCGCCATTTGCCAACTGGAGAAAGAAAGAAAGAAAGATTAAAACCAAAGCTGCCTTAGAAACAGAAACAGCCCAATTTTGGTTTAAAGGGGCCTTGCACAAGAATAAAAAGAGTAATCCCGTGTATGACCGATTTACATATGTGTGACCTCGGTGACGAGGGCTGGCTTCTGCAGCAGTCAAAATCCACGTTTTCTGAAAATGCAAGCAGTTTTCACACATTTGTCAACCCTGCGTGACCCTTTGAGAGAGGTCACTCAAATTGGCATGTTTAAAAAGGTCTTGCCACAAAGTATCCTTGGGCCAAGCTTGAAGAATGTGGCTTGAATAGTCTCCGAGAAAATGCCACCGTTAACTCATTCTACCCCCAGACACACCACAGCAGGATAACAGGGGTGGGATTCTAGTAAGAAAGAAAACGCGGAAAATCAAACGACATTGGTGGGGGGTGGGTGGGTGGGTGGGTGGGTGGGTGGGTGGGTGGGGTGGGGGTGGGGGGGGGGTGGGGGGTGGGGTGGGGGGGTGGTTTCATGTCCTTCATTTTCAGCGGCCGAAAAATCAAACGACAGGGGGAGGGGGGGGGGGGGATAGGCACGCGTGTCCACCGTTCGCCAAAGTATCCAAAAACCGACACGGGGAGCGAGACCAAACACACCCGAAAATGGACTTTGTTATGACACTCCTGATCTGCAGTATAAAAATGGAATGTGCGTACCAGTTTATGTTCAGATGCACACTAAACGGCACTCTGTCTTGGACAATATCCTTTTTCACCGCCATTTTCCACTGCGACCTAAAGCTACCGGAAGTGTCGGGCGATAGTGAACCAAACTGCATACAAATCCAACCCATTTGAGATTTTTTTGCCATTTAAGAAGATTTTTTTTTTTTCTCGTCTTTTTTGTTGTTATTAGACGCGGAAAATAAATATGCTTCAGCGGAATTGTGAAAGAATTTCCACGGAAATCCGCGGAAACGCGGAAGAATCCCACCCTGGGATAAGGATCGACCATGATAGTTCAAAGGTGATGCCAGAACAGCTTGGCGCCTACGGGCGCCAAGCTATTCTGGCACCACCCTTGAACTATCATGGTCGATCTGTGTCCTGCGCTGCAATGCGGTCTTGAGAGGACAGGGGCAAAATTTAAGGATTTTGGTGTTGGGGTAGAATGAGTTAAAGTTTACCATGGACGACGGACGGACGACCAGTGGCCCAGAACATAAACTCACTTTTGCTTCGCACGCACGCCAGCCAATAAAATGAAGATGATCATAGAATCACTTTACTTACCAGTTTGTAATTGGGGGCATTCCGCTGCCGTCCATGCACCCTCCTACCAGACGCACCCTCTGTGGCAGAGGCTGGGGGGCCATGATTCTGCAGCATAGATCCTGATGGGTTTGGACATCCTGCTGCCATCCGGCGCTGGGTGTGTGCCAGAAAGTCCTGAGCCGGTGTGACCAAAATGGTGTTGCTGAGAACATGTCCAATACAACCATGTAAACCAACTGACATTTTGAATCAGATTGATTGTACATTGCTTAACGTCCCGACAGCCACTAGGCTTTCTCAGGACGTGCCTGCACTGCTTGTGAAAAAAAACCCACCTAAACAGAACATTGCCATGTATGTCGCCTGCCGGTCAAATACGTTAACTCATTCTACCCCAACACCAAAATCCTTAAATTTTGCCCCTGTCCTCTCAAGACTGCATTGCAGTGCAGGGCACAGATCGACCATGATAGTTCAAGGGAGATGCCAGAATAGCTTGGCGCCCGTAGGCGCCAAGCTATTCTGGCATCACCCTTGAACTATCATGGTGGATCCTTATCCTGCCGTGGTGTGTCTGGGGTAGAATGAGTTAAATAAACCTAACACATGGGGCCAAGACATAAAGCTAAGACCATTTAGCAACACACATCCAATATCAAGAGCTACAGGCAGTGCAGACAGTAGGGAGAGTTTTAAAAAGGCAAATTTATACAGGTGAATGGACAAAGGGTAGACAGAAACACATGCATGCCCCAGAATTGAGAGAAAAACCCACCCTGTGGGGCTGACCAGGGTGACCCTGAGAACTAAAAACTGGCAATACAGTAAAAAGCGATACTTCAGTTGCACATTCCTAAACGAGACCTGTTTGTGGACGTTCGTTTCTTCGAATCGCGAGGCAGTTTTGCGAACGAGGATTGAAATCTGGCGCCATTTTTGTTTTTTTTAAAAAAAAAAAAGTCAACTGATAGTTACTGTGCATGCATGTGGCAAGTTAACACGTCAGAAAAAAAAAAAAGAAAGAAGAAACAAAATCGCGTGGCAGATTGACCTTGTAATGGGGTTATTGAACGAATTCCTTTCATTGAAGAAGAAAGCTTTTGTTAAAATCGTGGGGTTCTATTATCATTTACTACAAGACTCAACGGTCAGGCCCGGCCGGTGCGGCCGAAGACACGTTTGAAAGCAGACGCCTTATTTTTCTGGGCCAAACGGGTACGGGGATTGGAGGCATCTCTCAGTTAAATAACTGCACTGAACAAGTACATTTGGGCGTGCTCTTAACTAAGAAATATTGCATAAAATACCTCTGCAAATGCGAGAGAATGACCGGTGCGTCCGTTGGAGACGAAAGACGTTTAAGCAAGGGAAGGAACTCCGTTCATCGGTGTTGGACCAATCAAATTGATCTGAAAACACTCCGGCCGCTTCCGTGTCCACACACAGGCCCAGGGCATCCCTGAAACACAACGATGAAGTAAATCTGTTAAAATGGGCACATCGTATTTTGATATTTTTTTCTGAATTTTGAATGAAAGATAATACAGAAACAACCCTCAGAAAAAATGGGTGTCTGATCTGGCCACCCAAAATTTTACACAGACCCAGATTGCATAAGGATGGTAAAGAAAGTAACCCAGTTCAGTCATTTGGTGTACGCACACACACACACACACACACACACACACACACACACACACACACACACACATCAGTATATCATGATACATTCAAACTATACTACAGCAAATATAAAAAAGTATAAAGGATTTTCATAAAACCGCTATTGTTCTCATCATAAAAATCAACACGGCCCACTCCAACAAACACAAACAGGCATACACACACACACACACTGGCACACACACATACGCGCGCGCGCGTGCGCAAGCACGTAGGGATGCGCGCGTGCACACACACAGATAAACACACACCCGCACCCACACACGCGATAGCGGCCTCCCCGCGCCACTAAACCGCGCACAGCTAGATGCTATAGTCTGCCATGGAATTGTGAATAAACCAGATTCAGTGTGACTAGACGAGAGAGATAGAGAGAGAGAGAGAGAGAGAGAGAGAGAGAGAGAGAGAGAGAGAGAGAGAGAGAGAGAGAGAGAGAGAGAGAGAGAGAGAGAGAGAGAGAGAGAGAGAGAGAGAGAATCAATGAATCTTTATTTTACAACGGTGAAGATATTAACACAGTCAGTGACTATGTCATTTTTCGTACCTGCCGTTGCTAGAGAGAGAGAGAGAGAGAGAGAGAGAGAGAGAGAGAGAGAGAGAGAGAGAGAGAGAGAGAGAGAGAGAGAGAGAGAGAGAGAGAGAGAGAGAGAGAGAGAGAGAGAGAAAAATGAAATGAAATGAAATGAAACTTTATTTTCCAAGGATAAAAGAATAGGTGCGCAGACCTTTTTTCATTCTTGTCCTTGCTACAAACTACATGAAAACACGCACGCACGCACACATACACACACACACACACACACACACACACACACACACACACACACACACACACGCACACGCACGCCGGCACGCACACGCGCTTGCACACACTCACCCACACACGCGCGCACGCGCACACACGGAAGTACAGTCAGAGTTAGGTCAGACCCCGCTACGGCTCAAACATTGGATTAAAGGCCGGGGCAAACGTGGTATCGTGATATATGTCCGGGGCCTTCAACCAACGCCCGCGTCAGACGAAGCACAGCCGTCCCGACCCAAGTCTGGCTAATATGCATTACATACGGTACATGAAATACTACTACATAATAAACACACATATAGTATACATTGCACACTGATAAGACTACATTCGGTACATTGAACGCAAAAACTGTAAGCATAAACGTCAAGATTATCTAGACGTTTTACTTCCTCCTGACTAACCCAACACACACATACATGCACGCAAGATGCGCGCACGCACACACATACATACACACACACACACACACACACACACACACACACACACACACACACACACACACACACACACACACGCGCGCGCACACACACACACATGCACGCACACATCAGCATAAACAAATATGCACGCACACACTGTTCCTCACACATGCACGCACACATACACACGCGCCCACACACTGCATGTTTAATAACAGTCATTATTCAGAACGCAGTAGTCGCGTGCGCTTTGTTCGGCGGCTCAATTAAGTGCCGGAATAGTCTTGCCTTGAAGGTGGACAATGAGGATGCTTCGGTAATATTGGCCGGAAACGAGTTCCACAGTTTGGCCCCTAAGTATGACAGACTAGTTTTGAATATATCGAGTCGTGGCCTAGGTACTGACAGTTTGTTCCTTGATGTCTTGTATGGTGTGTTAGCATCCTTAAATAAATCCGAGACGTACCGCGGGGTTTTGTATTTTCGGACTTTAAACATTAACACGCCCTTATTGAACAGAAAGAGGTTACGTAACGGAAGCATGTCAAGGGCCCTAAGTCGCTCGTCAGTGCTGTCTCTGCTATTAGGAAGGATTAGCTTGGCTGCCCTCCGGTGGAGGGAATTAAGCCTCTTTAAGCACGCATCACTACACCAGTCCCAGACTGTAGATGCGTAGTCAATGTGGGACTGGATGTGAGCGCTGAAGAAGAGTTTTCTAGTTGGTGAATTCGTAAAGTAAATAAGTTTTGAAAGGAGAAATAGATTTCTGGACACAATTTTGCACACACTGTTTACATGCGCATGCCATGTCAATTGATCGTCTATAATGACGCCTAACAGCCGGCGCTCCTTAACTTGTTTAATCGGCTCACAGTTAAGGGAAAGGCTAAGTGGCGGTGGGTTTAGCTGGTGCTTTTGACGTGTAGTGATTAGCATGCACTCTGTTTTAGATGGGTTAAGTATCATGTAGTTGTCTCGGCACCAATTTGAGACGTCTAATAGACTATGTTGCATAGAAGAATTAATTGTAGATATTTTTTGCCGACGACACGTTGAGAGTAGCGTCGTCTGCAAACAAATTGCATCGCACATTTGATTGTGAGATACACAAAGGCAAGTCATTAATAAAAATTAAAAACAACAGAGGGCCTAAAATAGAGAGAGAGAGAGAGAGAGAGAGAGAGAGAGAGAGAGAGAGAGAGAGAGAGAGAGAGAGAGAGAGAGAGAGAGAGAGAGAGAGAGAGAGAGAGAGAGAGAGAGAGAGAGGTGTTGGCAAAATGAGTTCAGTTTTGTTGTGCGCCGCATTTTCAGCTCCATTGTGCTGTGCTATTTTAAATGGATAGGGACTTCCAGCTCTCGCTGATTTCGTCCAGGGGGGTTGGGGGGTGGGGGGGGGGGGTGGGGCGGGGATGGTGGGGGGATGGGGTCTATATTTTGCCTGTTTGTCGCTGATGTTCGCGCATCGCTTTTTCGTTCTTCAGCTCCATTCCCATATGACGGCGTTATATACTTTAGGCACCACCCAGTGCGCAAAAGACCATCAGGCCGACGTCGATCCGATGGCCTTTGCGCACTGGGCAGATTTTGAAGCCTTATGTATTGAGTTTCAAAACCTTTTTGTATCAACTTTCATCTGTGCTGGACACTTGGCCCACGCTTGCACAAAAAGACTTTACATTTGGCGTACGTTCATTAGCGGGATTAGCGTAACTAGACATGACGTAATGTTTATCTTGTTACATCAATTGTTAGAGGTTTAGCCTGCCCGCCTTTGACATCCTTGACATGCTATTAAATTCGCCCCACCGCGACCCGTCCTAAAAAAAAAGTCCCTTCTATAAATTAATAGAAGGGACTTAAAAACCCACGCAAACTGAGAAGGAAAAACAACATCGCACTGGGTAAATGATGCATTTTCAAGTCTCACGTGTCCACCGTGACTTACAGTTTGTTAGCAGTCACTCAGGCACACAACAGTAAGCTAGTAAATTACCGATGTCACTGTAAATCCTCTTTGGGTTTTTCGGTAAGTGTGTGTATGTATGTATGTCTTTAACTCATTCTACCCCAACACCGAAATCCCCAAATTTTGACGTTGTTCTTTGAAGACTGCAATGCAGTGCAGGACAAAGATCAACCATGATAGTTCAAGGGTGATGCCAGAATAGCTTGGCGCCCATAGGCGCCAAGCTATTCTGGCATCACCCTTGAACTATCATGGTCGATCCATATCTTGCTGTGGTGTGTCTGGGGTAGAATGAGTTATGCATGAATGTGTGTGTGTGTGTGTGTGTGTGTGTGTGTGTGTGTGTGTGGGTGTGTGGTGGGAGAGGGTAGGGGGTTGCTGACGTAGACGGACAGTCTCTTGTACCGTCTGTTTCCGCATGCCTGCGCCTGGACACGATAGTTTTACGGCTGAATGAACACCAGGAGACTTCTTAGTCACAGTCTAGTAATCCTTGTCTGCTTTTGTTTTCTCTTATTTGTGGAGGGGGGGGGGGGGGGGGAATAAAGGCGGAACATAGGTCATCGACCGGTGATGTTCATATTATGTGTGCCTAGCAGAGATTTTCACAGGTTTGGGAGGTAACAAGACGGTGTATTAGAAGACTCAGAGATGAACTGGCTACGACAGCTCAACGGTAATGCCTGATTAGCTACTACTCTTCGACTACTACTACCTACTACTACTACTGCTAATTTATTAACCCCCCTCCTCCCTGTCACTGTACGTACATTTTTGTTCTGAAATCTTGGTTCATTCAACGACCAACACCGTCCAAGAAACATGGATACAAATTGGTATTAGCAAGAGGCATAGATCTATGTCTCTTGCAGTTAATTAATTATTAATTATTTTTAAAAAATTAATTAACACAAGTATTATATAGGCGTTTTTTCTCAATTTTTGGGCGAATCGACTCAAAGCGGCGCGAACTGAAACCCAACACGCACACTCACGTGAGAGACACGGATTTACGGCAAAGACAAACACAGTACAAGACAGACGAAGGGCCAGTTCACCTACTGAAGTTACAGAAATTTTTGATCGCTTGTATTTGAAATTTGTAAAGTGGCCTGAAACCGGTCTCAAAGTGTGGGGGGTGGGGGTGGAAGAACCGGAGTACCCGGAGAAAGAACCCCCGACGGTCCGCCCGAATTAACGGAAGTTACCAGAGGAGAAAAGTCCGACGCCGGAACCCGTTTTCGAACCTCGCACCTTTGGCATTGGTGGCAGGCGTCCTAACCACTGCGCCACGGACCGTTGGACGATATTCACTGTTTTCTCGGCAGTCAAGTGGTCAAAGATGATGAAAACTTACCAGAGCGCCTAAGCACTTGGCTTACAAGAGGCACACATTCAACAAACAGGTTACATAGAATTAACCCTTTGGTGTCGGCAGCTTGCGGTCGAGGTCAGTGATTCCTGCAGGAATCTTCTCAGCGACACTCGCTACCGACAATCAAAAGGTTAACATACATTGCGGCACAACTGAATGAACAGTATCGCAAGGACAACGATCAGGATTGAGTTGCACGGAGTTTTCAATAGGGCGCGGGAAGCTGACGTCATCATCACGCCAGTCGTGGCGGCCATCTTGTGAGGATACGGGACTAAGCGCTCATAGGGAAATCGCCGTTTTTGTTGTCAGGAAAGTCCTGACGTACTATAAACAATAACAGCAAGTCTTGTCATCACTGTAGGAAACCGCTCCCCAGAATCTGTTTTTCAGTGTTTGTTTCCAATGAGGAACAAAAAATGACGAAAAACGTCTTGAAACGCTCTTTCGCTACTTTACGATAGACGTGGTATCCTCGTAAGATGGCGGCAGAAGCGCTGAAGCTGCTAGGCAACGCGGGGAACTTCCTGAGCCAGTCCCCGCCTGTCATAGTTCAACCACTTTGTGTTGGGTTACTGTTAGACCCAGGCAAACATTTGACTGCAATGCATAGGGACAGCTGGTTGGCATTACTGACTGGCCTGAAAAAAATCTTACAACTTGGGGCGGTTTTCCAGTACACAGGCACTGCTCTTGAAACATCATGACCGAGCGACTCTCTCGTTCTCTCTGTTTCTCAAACCGACTACCCCTCCCCCCCCCCCCACACACACACACTTCTTTTTGGACACCCCGCCTCTTCCAGACACCAACTACCGCGAGGATTGCCCCTTTAAATCCTGACGATGATTTGTAACAAACGTGCTTACTGCGCTGGGAAGGCTACATTACAGATTAGAAGATAGATCAAGGGTTTTAGTTCAAAGGTGGGGCCAGAATAGCTTGGCGCCTGAGGCGGCGCCAAGCTATTCTGGCACCACCCTTGAACTGTCACAATCAAATTTATTTCAAGCAGTGGGTGTGTCAGGAAGAAAAGGGCTAAGCAATGATTTGCAACCCCACCCCTCTTCTCACCACCCCCCCACCCCTCTTCTCACCACACCCCCCCCCCCTCTTCCAGACCCCCACTACCGCTTGGATTAAGCAGTGATTTCCCTATTGTAGATATAGGTATTCCCGTTATCCAATTCAAGTGATGCGTGACCGCCGCTAATCCTGATCAAACAGCCGGTCAGTCAGAAGTGGGGTGGGGGTGGGGGGTGGGGGTGGGGGTATCAATTGTTTGGGTTGCGGCCTTGTCCTGGCACAGAGCCAACGGCTTTTGGGATTGCTGACAGATGACGTAAGCTTTTTGGGTCGAAATAGCCGTGAACCGACATGTTTTTGATTTACCCGTTGGACGTCGGCAGCGGTTTTGTCGAGGTGATTCCTTGCAAGGAGTCAGCTTGTCAAAAACCGCTACCTAAAGACACGTGTCTAAATGTGTGTAGATCGATGTCAGTCTTCACCGGTAAATGCTATTGAAAAATTTGTCGACAGGGAATCCCTTCCTTCGTGTATATGCCTGTGTGCCGGTCTGTGATTCTGGTCCTAACGGCGACAAGCCGTAAGGTCCAAAAGCACACACCAGAACACATATTCATTAACTTTGACATCACTTTCACAATGACATAGCCACTTGTAATATTTACGTCACCTATTACGTCAGCCATTGTTATGCTATTTTTACATGTTGTCACGCTGCAACATTTGCTAAAAAAAAAAAAAAAAAAAAAAAGAAGAAAGAAGCAACAACTAGTCAAGCCGACGTACTCTTCAATATGGTGTGATTTTTTTTTTTTTTTTTTGTTTACATCATGTTGTCCACAGCACATATGAAATTTTGTCTGATTCGTGTAATGTACGACGTATGATTCGTGTAACGAATGATTCGTTCTACGTATGAGTCGTTTTACGTATGTGCGATTCGGTTTACCCACGATTCAATTTAGGTATGAATCAGTTAACTCATTGGAGACGCGCCATATACGGATACGTGGCGATTTGCCGCGTATCCGTATACGGCACGTCTCCAATGAGTTAATGTAAGCCTATGATTCGATCATTTTAGTATGTGATTCGAACCTTACTTCTCTTGGTTTCAGATGATGTCACCGACTCCCCATCAAAGCTGGCCAAACTGCTCAGAACATTTTATCATCTAACCATCCTATAGAGCTCAACTTTTAAACTGCGTTTCCTTGCTCCAGGGTGGTCACCGAGTAAATGCCTCTGCCGCCATCTTCAAACTTCCAGCAAAATGGATTCCACAACAAAATCACAGAGTCAAAACGTGCCAAACAAGACTCTAATCGAATTCAACGACGCTATTGCCACAGAGTTGGTTCCCGCCATGATATTCGTTGGAATTCTCATGGTGCTGGGTGTGATTGGCAACCTTCTCGTCTGCTACGTTTTCTCCTTCCGGTTGCGCATGGGCACTCAGCACTTCCTGATCGTGTGCCTGGCCGTGTTTGACCTACTGAGCTGCTTCATCTCGATGCCCACAGAGATTGTGGATATGAGGTTCTTTCTGATGTTTAACGACGAGTTTGCCTGTCGTCTGCTGCGCTTTGTCAACTCCTACTGTGCCTTCGCTTCCATTCTGACTCTCGTCGTCATCGCTGTCGACAGGTGACGTCATCAGTTTTGAGTACATCTTATTTTAGTGCACATCCCTTAAAACATTGATTCCTTCGTTCTTACGTCCGTCCTCACAGTTTCTCTTCCATCCGTCTGTCCATCATCATGTTTTCTGTTTCGTCTCGTTGATTCTCGTGAAACGTGCTTTTTTCTCGTCCGTCCTTAACCGTTTGTGTGTCGGTAGTGATTTTATTCGCGATGATTCCTCAGGAATCATTACGATTAAAACCGCTTACCGACACCCAAAGGGTTAATCTTATTGTCTACCGTATTTTAAAAAATTCGTTAGACTTTGAAATGGGGTTAGGTCGGGGCGCATTCCGGAGCATGCACATGACGTTTTTGGCGTGCGGCGCAGAAATTCTTGCAAAGAAGTAACACGATAAAAATGACGTCACGTCTAGCTACGTAAACCTTGCTAGAGAACGTCTTTTTGGCGCCAAACGCCGTATGTGTGTATGTGACAGCGACTAGAGCCCGCGTTTGAGGACAGACAAGCTTGAAATTTTAGGATATTGTCCCTAAAACAATTAGCTCGGGACTTTTTTATCGAATTTTTTTAAAGATGCTCATTGGCGAGAAAATGGCCGTTTCACAAAAACCGGTTGATCCACACTGGAGTCCGTAATTTTTCTTATTTTTACTAGATATTTTGCGTATACCTAGATAAAACGGAGATATTGAATGAGTTCGTTAACCGACATTGTACCTCTAGAACCTTTTGAGAGACATTTACATATTTTTTGAAAAAAATATATTTTCAGGTTTTTCGGATTAATTTCACGAATTATATGAGTTAATCTTTAAACAATTGAATCTTTTTTTTTTTATGAAAAAACCAACCAAACAAACAATCTTCTCATTAATAATCGCATGATTATTCGTATACGGTATTTACATAAGCCTACAGTTTGTCTCGGCTGTCGGGTACGATTTGGTCCATTGTGGCCTGTATGCCCTAGGTGTGAAAATCAGACAATGTTCTGCACCACTTTTTAGGCGTCATTTGTAAAACAGCTAACATAACGTCAATTTTGCTTTTACGAGAAAAACGATCTTCTCATTAATACCCGCGTCATTTTTCATAAACAGTGTTTGCATAAGCCTGCTGTTTAGCCCGGCCCTGCTTTAGGATTAGATCAAATTGTGACCTGTAAGTCCTAGGCGTGAAAATCAGCAAGAAAATTGCAAAGTTGATTCTCTAATACGTCAAATGTTAGTACTGCGATGAGTGACGTATAACATCGAGTCGTCACTATGAACACAGCGTCGTGGGACTAATGATGCCATGACGTGAAGCTTTAAGTGACGTCATTTCGCTGCTCGTGCTATCATTCTTTTTTAGAATAGCTATGCTACGCCAGACCACGGAGCTTACGAATGGCGGGAATCGCCGTGTGTCCGTCTTTATTTCTGTGTGCCAGTGTGTGTGTGTGGATCAGATTGTGGGTTAGAGTAGAAGGAGATGGATTGCTGTCGCTACACGAGCCCTCTCTTCTCTTGGCTTGACTTCGCGAACGAAGATTTTATAGGAGTTGCCCACGACGTCTGCAGGCTTGTTCGTGGCTGCGGAGGCCAATCCGAGACAGGCAGGTTCGACCGCAGTGGCTGCAGGGGAAGGTATGGCCAGGGTTCTGAGCTGCGGCATCTCTGTTTTTTCTCCTGAGCCGCTTGTCCTTAAGGCTAGCTCTGTGAGAGTCCTCAAAGGAGACAGCTGCCTTGTAAATGGTGGAGCGCCAGGTGTCACGGTCCGCAGCAAGCGAAGACCACTGGTGGTGGTCGATTTGGCAGGCACTAAGTGACTTCTTGAGACAGTCTTTGTATCTCTTCTTTGGTGCCCCTCTGTCACGGTGTCCAGTAGCAAGCTCGCCGAACAGGGTGATCTTTGGTAGGCGATGATCCTCCATCCTGGAGACATGCCCCGCCCAGCGGAGCTGTGTCCGCAGCAGCAAAGCCTCGATGCTCACAGTTTCAGCCTGTTCAAGGACCTCGATGTTGGTGACATAGTCACTCCAGTGAATGCCCAGGATGGTACGCAGGCAGCGCTGGTGGAAGCGTTCGAGGAGTCGTAGTTGGCTACGGTAGAGGGCCCAGGACTCGGAACCATACAGCAGGGTGGTGAGGACCACAGCTCTGTACACGCTGATCTTGGTGCCTGTTTTCAGCTGTTGATTGTGCCACACCCGCTTGAAAAGTCGCCCGAAAGCGCTGTTCGCTTTTGCCAGCCTGCTGTCAAGCTCCTTGTCCAGCTTGGCATCCGACGTGATAATGCAGCCAAGGTAAGTAAACTGGTGCACTGACTTTAGTTCAGACTCGCCAATGGTGATGTGAGGAGGGTGATACACTGTCTTGGGTGCCGGCTGATGGAGGACCTCTGTCTTTTTCAGACTGACCTCGAGTCCAAAGAGCTGGGCAGCATCTGCGAAGCAAGACGTGATGCGCTGCAGGGCTCTCTCTGTGTGTGCAACGAGGGCAGCATCATCAGCAAAAAGCAGCTCACGAATCAGTTGGTCTAGGGTTTTCGTGTGGGCCTGCAGTCGTCTGAGGTTGAACAGGCTGCCATCGAGACGATACCTGATGTACACTGCATCGTCATCATCGAGGTCCACTGTGGCCTGCTTCAACATCATGCTAAAAAAGATGGTGAAGAGGGTCGGTGCCAGCACGCAGCCCTGCTTTACGCCGTTGAGAATAGGGAATGGTTCTGAGAGGTCATTGTTGAGTCTGACCTGGCCTTGCTGGTCCTCGTGTAGCTGGACAATCATGTTGAGGAACTTTGGGGGACAGCCAAGTCGCTCCAGGATCTGCCACATGCCTTGCCTGCTCACAGTGTCGAACGCTTTTGTTAGGTCGACAAATGTTACGTACAGCCCTTTGTTCTGCTCGCGGCACTTCTCCTGTAGCTGTCTCAGCACAAAGACCATATCGGTGGTGCTCCTGTTTGCTCTGAAGCCACACTGGCCCTCTGGGAGTTGGTCTTCAGCGATGGCAGGTACCAGCCGATTCAGGAGCAGCCTTGCAAGGATTTTCCCAGCAATGGACAGCAGGGTAATTCCCCGATAGTTGGAACAGTCAGACTTCTCGCCTTTGTTCTTGTACAGGGTGATAACGACTGCATCACGGAGATCTTTTGGTAGTGTTCCTTCCTCCCAGCAGCAGAGAAAGAGGTCATGGAGCTTGTTGTGCAGTGCTGTGCCTCCATGTTTCCAGATCTCTGGCGGTATTCCATCAATGCCTGCTGCTTTGCCACTCTTGAGCTGGTGGATGGCTGTGAGGGTCTCTTCAGCGGTGGGCGGTTCGTCCAATTCAACCTTTACTGGGAGGCGTGGGATTTGTAGGACGACTGCTTCTTGAACAGTGCGCTCAGCGCTGAAGAGGCTCTGAAAGTATTCCGACCAGCGGTTCAAGATGGAGGTATTATCTGTGAGGAGTGCCTGGCCATTCGCGCTTCGCAGGGGACTTTGTACCAGGTGCCTGGGGCCATACACTGCTTTCAGTGCTTCGTAGAAGCCCCTGTAGTCACCATTGTCAGCGCAAAGCTGGGTCCTCTGTGCAAGTCTGGTCCACCACTCATTCTGGAGATCTCTGAGCTTGCGCTGGAGACTGCTGCAGACGAGGCGGAAGGCAGACTTCTTCACAGGGCAGGAAGGCTGGGCTAGGTGGGCCTGATGGGCGGCTCTTTTTTTTTGCTAGGTGTTCCTGGATCTCTACATCGTTTTCGTCAAACCAGTCTTTGTTCTTCTTTCTGGCGAAACCCAAGACTTCTGCAGAGGATTTTGCAATAGCAGTTTTCAGTTGTTCCCAAAGTGTTTCAGGGGAGGAGTCTACTGGGTCCGCTGTGTCTTTGAGCCTGCGCTGTAAATCTGTCTGAAAGGCAGCTTTCACATCGTCACGCTGAAGGCTGGCAACATCAAGCTTTTTCTTGGGGGGCCCCCATTTCTTGGGTTTTGGCTTGAAGTGGAGCCTGAGTTTGCAGCGGACAAGGCGGTGGTCAGTGTGGCACTCTGCGCTGGGCATCACTCTGGTGAGGAGGACGTCACTGCGGTCCCTCTGACGCACTAGGACATAGTCGATAAGGTGCCAGTGTTTGGAGCGAGGATGCATCCAGGTGGTCTTTCGACTGTCCTTTTGCTGAAAAGTAGTGTTGGTGATGACCAGTTGCTGCTCCGCACAGAACTCCAACAGTAGGCGGCCATTGTCATTGCAGTTCCCCACGCCATGCTTGCCAAGGACTCCTTTCCAGGCTTCAGAGTCCTGGCCCACTCTGGCGTTGAAGTCGCCAAGGATGATGACTTTGTCGTTTGCAAGGGTACTCTGTAGGAGGCTGCGCAGGTCAGTGTAAAACTTGTCCTTTTCAGCAGGCTCTGCCAGGAGGGTTGGGGAGTACACACTGAGAAGGGTGACGTGTTGCTGGTGTCTCAGTGGGAGGCGCATGGACATGATGCGGTCTGAGTGGCCCGTTGGTAGGTTTTCCAGCTTAGTCGCAATGGATGTCTTGACCATGAAACCCACGCCTGAGAGCCGTCTTTCTGATGCAGGCCTGCCTGACCAGTAGAGGGTGTACCCAGCACCAAGTTCTTGGAGGCTGCCTTCGTCCGGAAGGCGTACTTCGCTGAGCGCGGCGATGTCGATGTTTAACCTCCGCAATTCATGGGCAATGAGGGCGGAGCGACGTTCAGGGCGTCCGCTGTCTGCTTTGTCGAGCATGGTTCGGACGTTCCAGCATGCTACGTTGAGTCCGGTCGTGGTCGTCATGAGAGTGGATCCGTTATTCTTTCTTGTTTTTTGACCGCAGGAGAAGATGCCCGTTGACCGCGGCTAGCCAACTGGGGTTGCGAGGGGACGAGCTTTGGTTAGGCCACCTTTTCTAGGCCCCTCTCCGTGTGGAGCAAGCAGTGCTGTTCCTAGAGAAGGCTGCTTGGTCGTTCAGGGTGTGCCGAGTGATGTTGTCATCCCCAGGTCAACATCAGGCGACCAATATCCTGAACCGCCTGCATGCAGGTTTGAGACTGCGGCTTCCAGTGACATCTTTCACCTGCCGTTTCGCCCCTCGCCCGTCGCTACAGGACTTGGAATGGTCAGTGTCATGGTCCGTGGACGTTTCCTAAAGCCTGCGCGGTGGAGCTTTTTGGTGGAGTGCAGTGTGCGCAGTACTGGCCCCACCCTTTAAACCCTTGGTTCGTCTGCCATGGCCTAGCAAGCTGGGACGATGGCATCGAGGTCCTCGGGTCGTAGGTTTTATATCAGACTGTCCTTGTCCTAGTCTCTGGCTCAAAAGCCTTCCCCGGAGACACGGGGGCTTTGATGTCAGGGGTTTCTTCCCTTAGCCTTTCCGCAGCCAAGCGGCCAGGCCTGCAAGGCAGCAGGCTACTCGTGGAGGGCGGGGTCGTCTATGTCCCGTGCAGATGTGAACATCTGCCCACTGCCCAAGAGCGTAATAATGGCAGGAAGCGCCGTGTGTCCGTCTTTATTTCTGTGTGCCAGTGTGTGTGGATCAGATGGTGGGTTAGAGTAGAAGGAGATGGATTGCTGTCGCTACACGAGCCCACAGAGCGTTCTAATGGCGGGAAGCGCCGTGTGTCCGTCTTTATTTGTGTGCGCCGACGTGTGTGTAGATCAGAGATTGGCTTAGAGAGGAGGGAAATGGATCAGCATAATATGCCTAAAAATATAAACAACCCTGAATATTCCTAAAACATAAACGCATCTGAGCTCTAAACAATACAGTAGACTTTGGGATGGCATCGTCATCTTGTGTTTTTGTTGTTGTTGCTTTCTCTGGTTAGGGGGAGCTGGGTGGCCCGGTGGTTGAGCGTTCGACTCTCGTCCGAAAGGTCGCGGGTTCGAATCCAGCTGGGGCCAAAATTTGTCCAGACCCTATTCGTGCCCCGCCTTTGAAATCACCTTCGTGGTGGATAAATACTTAAAGTCATAGAAGTTTCTTTTTTTGTGTGTGTCTCTGTTCAGTATTAGCTTTGGATATGACGCAGACAGCAGAAACTTACCCTTCTTTCACTCGATGTATACTGATTCTTTCACTCGATGTATACTGAGCAAAAGAAATGCGACATTTTTGGAATCATTGGAAACACTAAAGTGTTTCAGACGATTCCAAAAATGTCGCATTTCTTTCGTTCGTCAGCATATATCTGTCGTTCAGCCATTCTGTGTGTGAATGCATGTGATTTTGCACCTTATTACTTATAACCAGCAGGCTCAAAATCAAAGAGCAACACACTGTGTCATTAATGTGGGATCATTATTTTTTTAATCATCTTTTTACATTGTTTATAGATTCCGGAAGATATGTCGTCCCTTGAGTCGCCAGATGTCGCTGCGTGACGTCAAGATTGCTGTGGTGGCGGTTCTCTTGGTGGCTCTCTTGTTTGCAATCCCGGCGGCCATCTTGTACGGTATTCGAACCACAGAAACACTTGAACCAGGTGTCTTCGGCCACGACTGTTCCACGAATGATGCTGTTAAGGACAGTATGTTCCCACTGGTGTATAACACGATTCTCTTCGTGGCGTTTCTGATTCTGCTGATCACGCTTTCTGTGTTGTACGCCAAGATCTGGATCGAGATGAAGCGACACAGGAGGTACATGGCACGTAACTCCGACGCATCCAGTATCCAGGTGAAAGGGTTCTCGCCGAAAGAGGGATTGTCAGCAAACGAGGAAAATAACCATGTGTCGTTCTCCTGCGGCGGAGACAATTCAAATGACGTAGCTCTTCGACAAGTGGACCAACCAATCAACGTATCGTCAACTCAAAATGGCGAGTCGAATACCATATCCAACGACAACCAACCCAACCGTGTGTCCGCATCTCACGGTGAGCAATCAATGAAGTCATCGACGTTTGGTGGTGACCAATCAAAAGGCGTGACTGAAAATGTTCGCAAAAATCCAGTCACCTCATCGTTTGCTGCGAGCAGCCAATCAAAACACGACGGTATTTTCTCAGATGAAATGTCTGCGAGTCCAGCAAGTTCTCAGTCGTGTAGAAGTGTGTTCACCAAAGCAATACACTCGTCTGGTGCAGAGTGTGGTAGTGCCGCTCATGAATATCAGACCTCTCACTGCAAAACAGGATCGCAGACTGAAATTAACCCCCTCGTGTATACAGCCAAGAATACTGCAAACAATCCCTGTTTCTGCATTGCCAATGGGGATAATAGTGTTTTTGCAGACAGGTTGAATGGTTGTGAATGTGATGTTTCTGAACGATGCACAGAATGTAAACACAGCGCTAGAGACAGTTCTGACACAACCCTGTGTGCGCACAATGAGAAGGCGAGCGAAATGTGGTGCCGTGACCGGGATCGATATGACTGTGTTGTAGACGCTATAGAAAAACACAAACGGTCATCTGGAACTGTGTTGTCATCAGTTGAGTCTGTGTTTGGAGCGTTTGACAACCACAATGTTCCAGACTCTACAGATATGCTTGGAACTGCTGGAAACAAGGCTCTAGACAAACGTGCAACTGGGCAACCATTCGGCAATGAACATAATTTTTTCATGAGAGACGGAGACATAGAGGACGAGAAACCGGCCTCATCAAAAAAGAATAGACCGAAACATATGGTCAGCTTTAGCAGCTCCACCAGACAGATGTCTGATATGGACATCACAGAAGATAACGACGGAGTAGACGACGTCAATTATTCAAACAGTGACGTCTTTCATAGCAAGGGTGACCTTAACAGTGATAATAACGTCAGATCTCCCAACAGTAGCGCCACACAATGTATTAGTGAAAGTAAACGTAATAGCAGTGATACCACGCATTCCGGCAACGACGTCACATTTTCCTTTAATGACGTCAGGGATTCTAGCAATGACATCACGCATTCTAAAAGCGACGTCAGCGACACTAGTGAGCCGGCAAACCGTTCTAGACGTCGCCTAAAACACAAACCGTCGGTGATGGAAGTGAAAAACACGAAAGCTACGATCATCGCCTTTTCTGTCACGGTTGTGTTTTTCCTCAGCTTTGTTCCCCATCTGTCGCTGATTACATCCCGTATTATAGTGAAAGACTTCGACAGAACATTGCGTGGGGCAGCGTTAGTGTTGTATAACATCTTCCTCAGATCCTACTTTGTGAATTCCGCGTCCAACCCCATCATATACGGGGTGCTCAACATGCGATTCCGCGCAGAATGCATGAGGGTCATTCGGCAAGTCTTTACATGCAAAAAACAGCCCAACCCACATTCGGTGTCTGACACGTAAAAGAAACAAAGAATAACAATTAACCCCTTGACTGCCGAGAACAGGTGAACACCAGCCAACTGCAAGAGGCATAGATCCTGATGAGCCCCCGCAACTGCGGGGGCTCATGAGGATCTATGCCTCTTGCTGACACCATTTTGTATCCTTGTTCCTTGGACGGGTGTTGCTTTTGGTCGTCGAATGAACAAAAGATTTATGTCCACTGACAGGCAGAAGGTTAATTTGTCCCATGTCGTAATCAGTGCAATCTACAAGAGAATGTATGAGAATGTATTCATTTAAATTTCTCTGCTGGCGTGCTGTCGTGGTTGTGTGCTTGCTTGTTTGTTAGCGAGTTGGATGGTCGATTGGTTTGCTGAATAGACGTGTTTGCCGGTCTGTGGTTTTGGACCATACGGCTTAAAGCCGTAAGGACCAAAATCACAGGCCGGCACATATTATCAACGTCCCACGTACGATCTGGTTGTGTTCACAGGGTCAGTGCCTGTTTGTCTATTTATCCTCTTGCATGCTTGCGGATTCGATTGTTGTTGTTATTGTGTCGTTGTTGTTGCTGGTGTTGTGTTTGTTGTTGTTGTCTTTGTTGTTGATGATGATATTGATGATGATGATATTGATGATGATGATGATATTGATGATGATGATATTTATGTTAATGATATTGCCTGTGGTGATGATATTAATGATGATGATAATATTGATGATGATGATATTGATTATACGAATGCGAATACCTTTATTGTCCCAAGATGGGAAGTTTGTTTGCAGCGGAAGTTTTGTACAACAGTTGTAAAAGCAACAAATGTCAAAAAAAAAAAAAAAAAAATACATTTGACTGACTAGAACACACCGACCGATCACAGTGAGTGTGTGCACGTATATAACATCGCAACCATCTGTAATGTCAATATCCACCTAGAAAGAAAACGTTCTTAAAAACTAACTGAGACGACACTACCTTATACCACGCGCACAACACACACGCACGCAAACAACACCCCCCCCCACACACACACACACACTTGCGTATGACATGACATTGCAGATTCATAGACGTGAGGCTGACATCTTGACCGTCCTTCAAATGATGATATGACTATAGGTCTATGCCATGACTATAGGTCTATGCCATGACTATAGGTCTATGCCATGACTAGAGGTCTATGCCATGACTAGAGGTCTATGCCATGACTATAGGTCTATGCCATGACTAGAGGTCTATGCCATGACTATAGGTCTATGCCATGACTAGAAGTCTATGCCATTAGAGGTCTATGCCATGACTAGAGGTCTATGCCATGACTAGAGGTCTATGCCATGACTATAGGTCTATGCCATGACTATAGGTCTATGCCATGACTATAGGTCTATGCCATGACTATAGGTCTTTGCCATGACTATAGGTCTATGCCATGACTATAGGTCTATGCCATGAATATAGGTCTATGCCATGACTATAGGTCTATGCCATGACTATAGGTCTATGCCATGACTATAGGTCTATGCCATGACTATAGGTCTATGCCATGACTATAGGTCTATGCCATGACTATAGGTCTATGCCATGACTATAGGTCTATGCCATGACTATAGGCCTATGCCATGACTATAGGTCTATGCCATGACTATAGGTCTATACCATGACTATAGGTCTATGCCATGACTATAGGTCTATACCATGACTATAGGTCTATGCCATGGCATCATTTAGGAGACGGATAGATGATGGCAGGAAAGAAAGATGTCTGCGATTTGTTTTGAGCCCGACGGCCCTACTTCCCAAATTTTGGAGGTGTCATCTAATGACTATGCACCAGTTGCAGGAGACCGATCGACCATGATAATTCAAGGGCAGTGCCAGATTAGCTTGGCGCCGACAGGCGCCAAGCTAATCTGGCACTACCCTTAAATTATCATGGTCGAACCATCTCCTGCTGTAGTGCGTCAGGGCTGAATGGGTAACCAACTCTTCGGCCAATGTAACTCTGCTAAAGACAGTACGACTGTGAGAATATTAAATGGTTTTAGATCCACACTACTAGCTGCTAAAAGCACGTGTTAGAAACCTGGCTTGACAATAATTATAATGCTCACAGCATGGAATACTTTGAGCTGGCTAAATGAATCGCTCTTACACTTGTTCCCAGTGTGCAAGAGCATGGATCGAGTTGGCAACATTCCATGCGTGGGACATATTTGCAGAGTAACAACAGTAAATCAGAAGCACTAGTAACCGCCTTCTATTTACAGTTGAAAGGCAGCAAAAGTAAAAGCAATATGTCTGCTGATGATATATATATTTTTTATGCCTACAGGGGTGCTTTTATTTTAAATAAATGTTTGCAAAGATGTACCCAATAATCTAAATTCACCTTTGATCTGAATCATCGCTCACTTTTTTCCCCCTGAAACCAATGACGTTATATCTCAGAGAGCCCAAAAGACATCTTGGCTAAACTACTCATGTACAGTTGCTCAGTTACTCACGCCGTGTGATTTCTAACACAAACAACAAATTATAAATGTCCCCTTGATTATTTTGGGTGTTAACCGCAGGCCTACAAGCCTTGCCCGGGGAAAACACGGAGACTGTGTACGCAAGATTAGATCAGATCTAAACCGCACAGAGGCGCTAGATCTGCTTTTCTTCAGTCAGAAAGTCTTTTTCGATAATAAATGCAAAACAGAAGTCTACTGGCTTGCTTTCAACTCATTCAGCCCAAAGCACGTATTTCTCAAATTTTGGAGGCGTCATCTAACGACTGTGCACCTGTTGCAGGAGATGGATCGACCATGAGAATTCAAGGGCATTGCCAGATTAGCTTGGCGCCGATAGGCGCCAAGCTAATCTGGCACTAACCTTGAATTATCATGGTCGACCCGTCTCCTACTGTAGTGCGTCAGGACTGAATGGGTTAATGGAGATGGTCTTGATTTACAGGGCATGGTCTGGTGCCATTCCCTTGCTTTTGAACAGCTGCTTAACTTCAGTTGAGAACCAGAACTCTTTTACTGACCATGCACGGTCTTTCATTTGCACAGTAGGTATGAAAATTGTTTAGAGCACATCTGTCAGCTCAAAGTAAAACAACTCTGACTGGAACTAAGCATGTTTCCAGTTTCATACATTTGGGAGAAATTAATGTGAGACTGTTCATATCTGAAACACTGACAAACGAGGGTTTAGAAACAAGATGGGATGAACCATAACCCACAAAGTCCCTTCTATATGAGAGCTGTCTTCGCTACCTTTTGTTTTTGACTTGATTCTGATGTTGAAATATCTCCGTTTGAAAAAGCCTCGCAGATGTGCCAATGCGTCATAGTGAACTCTATAAGGGGTGCGCGCAGTGCATACGCGTCATTGGTTTGTCAAACGTCATTTGTCATGACGTATTTTTTTTTATTTTTTTTTTACATAAGTTTATATTTAACGTGATATGAGTCTCGCTTTAGTTTCAAGATTTTAGAAAATGGTGACAAAACTAGAATTTCACGGTCAATTTCAGTCGTGCTATAATTTGTGTGAAATCAGGCTGACTTTACCTAGCTACATGATATAGTAAGTACACCTGCATGCTCTTCAAAAAGCGCGTCGATGTGTGTGTATGCGTGTGCGTGTGCGTGCGTGCGCCCACGCTCCAAGCATCCTCAAGAGGCATAGATGTTCATGCGCACTCCAGGCGCACGAGGATCTATGCCTCTTAGAGATACGCACGTATGTGTGTGTGTGTGTGTGTGTGTGTGTGTGTGTGAGAGAGAGAGAGAGAGAGAGAGAGAGAGAGAGAGAGAGAGAGAGAGAGAGAGAGAGAGAGAGAGAGAGAGAGAGAGAGAGTTACGTCATATTTAGAGTATGTCTACGTGGTGACGGAGTTACTTCTTTTACGTCAACGCCAATGTCTGACTTTCTCCGGGTTGTCAAGTTTATTAAAATACTGTTTTATTTTTTTCCCGAAAAGAATTAATGTTTACTGAAGAAGTTGAGAGGGTAAAAAGCTGGCTAACGAACTCATCTAATGTCTTTATCAAACCTAGCTATATTCAAATTTTCAAGTAAATATGACAAAAATTACAGACTCAAATCTGGCTCAACCGACTTTGTATAAACGGTCGTTTATGTCCAAAATGAGACACCCACTTACAATATGCTCCGAGGATTTATTAGCCATCTCTTGAATAAGATATTTCGCCAAGTTTCTAGCTTGTGTGTACAGCAATATCGGACATTCTCTTGTTTACATACTTACGGACACACACACGCATACACATACATACATACATACGCACATACGACGCTTCGCGCCAAATGTACGTTCAGCAGCGAGGATAGCGTAACCAGACAAGACGTAATTTTTATTTTGTTACGTCAGGTGTCTGAGGTTTAGGCCTGCCCGCCTTTGACATCATGGACATGCTATTAAATTCGCCCCACCGCGATCCGTCCTAAAAAGTCCCTTGTGTAAATAGAAGGGACATAAAAAGGTTTGGGTAAGTCTTGCGTACAGATTTAACCCATTCAGCACTGACGCCCTACAGCAGGAGATGCGTCGACTATGATAATTCAAGGGTAGTGCCAGATTAGCTTGGCGCCTATCGGCGCCAAGCTATTCTGGCACTGCCCTTGAATTATCATGGTCGATCCATCTCCTGCAACTCGTGCATAGTCATTAGATGACGCTTCCCAAATTTGGGAAATGCGGCCGTCGGGCTGAATGAGTTAAACGAATTCTTTGATTCTCAAACCTGAGGTTGTTTTCTGGACAGAGACTCCAGCCAGTTTATGTATTCATGGTGAGGCCAACCTAGAGAACTAATTCAATTACTGGTACCCGCCATTCAAGGCCAAATAGGGGGTGGGTTACAAACTGGTCTTGTGTATTCATGACCAGGAAGCAATATGCTGGCTGACATCCTTGTTGAAAAGTAGAATGACCACTGAAGGAAACGGGGGAAAAAAATTGTTCGCTAACGCAATGTTGTATAATTCGCACCATTTTTAGTGACCCCACCAAAACTGTCAAAGAGCACACCCTCTCTAAATGCCATTGTAAAATACTGGTTACTAACCTGTGTCAGAGAGGACTGGGCGTTGTTTCTTACATGAGACATTGGGGCAGGCCAGAGAAATAATTCAAGTGACCAAAATGATGCAAGTTTAGTCCAAGGTGATGTGACATGGTCTGACACTGTTCAAACCTGCACTTATCCTGGACGCTGGGAGTGTTTTAGTGTACTCACACACTGGGCTGAAGTATGCTGTGAATGTTATTAGTAATCAAATGGTAAGATACGTATTTCCTGATTTCTGCAGAATATTTTAGTACTGAACCCGCATTAAAAAAAAAAAGACCTCCAAAACGCGATGGCCAACGTGGGTGTGTGTGAAATACTAAGAGCTGATTGGTCAAAGTCATCATGTAGTACATAAATGAAAAGAAAAGGGGAGACTGCCAGTGCTAATATTTTAGGAAGATTACAAAGTAAAGTAGGTAAAAGCACTGTCAATTTCCTATGCTTTTTGTTTTTTTGTTTTTCGGGTGCTTCGACTAAACTCGATCTATGATCATTGTCGTTACTGCACAATTCTCTCCCCTAACAGTGCTTTTACCTACTTTACTTTGGAAGGTTACAAAGTAAAGTAGATTATAGCACTGTCAGGGGAGAAAAATGTGCATGATCGACCAGTGATCATAGATCTACTGTGGCCAAAGCACAAAAAAAAAAGAGATAGGAAAGAGAGGGGGCGCTAAAAAAGTGACTGAAAGCAATGCATATGGAAGCCCCCCCGAAGGGGGGCGTATCACATATCCCACTGTTCCAGCCACTCAGTGCATGGAAATTTAAATCTAGGTCCCCCCGAGGGGGGTCCAGATATTTAGCCGGTGTGGACAGCTGTTTCGGTCTTGGCGACCTCCTCAGCACACCATCAGCGATACTGGAGGAGGCAGGAATTTCTGCCCACCTGCAAAGACAACCACATTTTACTGTGGTGTCTGCAAGGGCATACATTCCATGCCACCACCTAGAGCCAAATTTCCATGCACCCTAAAAGAGAACCTACCAAAAGGGGGGAAGGGGTTGCAGTCGATATTGTAGTAGTAAATGAAAAGAAAAGGGGAGACTGCCAGTGCTAATATTTTAGGAAGGTTACAAAGTAAAGTAGATTATAGCACTGTCAGGGGAGAGAAATGTGCATGATCGACCAGTGATCATAGATCTACTGTGGCCAAAGCACAAAAAAAAAAGAGATAGGAAAGAGAGGGGGCGCTAAAAAAGTGACTGAAAGCAATGCATATGGAAGCCCCCCCGAAGGGGGGCGTATCACATATCCCACTGTTCCAGCCACTCAGTGCATGGAAATTTAAATCTAGGTCCCCCCGAGGGGGGTCCAGATATTTAGCCGGTGTGGACAGCTGTTTCGGTCTTGGCGACCTCCTCAGCACACCATCAGCGATACTGGAGGAGGCAGGAATTTCTGCCCACCTGCAAAGACAACCACATTTTACTGTGGTGTCTGCAAGGGCATACATTCCATGCCACCACCTAGAGCCAAATTTCCATGCACCCTAAAAGAGAACCTACCAAAAGGGGGGAAGGGGTTGCAGTCGATATTGTAGTAGTAAATGAAAAGAAAAGGGGAGACTGCCAGTGCTAATATTTTAGGAAGGTTACAAAGTAAAGTAGATTATAGCACTGTCAGGGGAGAGAAATGTGCATGATCGACCAGTGATCATAGATCTACTGTGGCCAAAGCACAAAAAAAAAGAGATAGGAAAGAGAGGGGGCGCTAAAAAAGTGACTGAAAGCAATGCATATGGAAGCCCCCCCCGAAGGGGGGCGTATCACATATCCCACTGTTCCAGCCACTCAGTGCATGGAAATTTAAATCTAGGTCCCCCCGAGGGGGGTCCAGATATTTAGCCGGTGTGGACAGCTGTTTCGGTCTTGGCGACCTCCTCAGCACACCATCAGCGATACTGGAGGAGGCAGGAATTTCTGCCTACCTGCAAAGACAACCACATTTTACTGTGGTGTCTGCAAGGGCATACATTCCATGCCACCACCTAGAGCCAAATTTCCATGCACCCTAAAAGAGAACCTACCAAAAGGGGGGAAGGGGTTGCAGTCGATATTGTAGTAGTAAATGAAAAGAAAAGGGGAGACTGCCAGTGCTAATATTTTAGGAAGGTTACAAAGTAAAGTAGATTATAGCACTGTCAGGGGAGAGAAATGTGCATGATCGACCAGTGATCATAGATCTACTGTGGCCAAAGCACAAAAAAAAAGAGATAGGAAAGAGAGGGGGCGCTAAAAAAGTGACTGAAAGCAATGCATATGGAAGCCCCCCCGAAGGGGGGCGTATCACATATCCCACTGTTCCAGCCACTCAGTGCATAGAAATTTAAATCTAGGTCCCCCCGAGGGGGGTCCAGATATTTAGCCGGTGTGGACAGCTGTTTCGGTCTTGGCGACCTCCTCAGCACACCATCAGCGATACTGGAGGAGGCAGGAATTTCTGCCCACCTGCAAAGACAACCACATTTTACATTTCTCTACTTTACTTTGTAATCATCACGTAGTACATTTTTAGCTCCGCCCTGTCTGGTGTAGATTTTGCTCATTATTGACGTCGGCAGGCAGACTCCAAGTGCGCAAAGGCCATCGGGCTGACAGGGCTGTGAGCGGGCCAACATCAGTCGTCGGCCTGATGGCATCTTACGCATTGGGGCTGTAATCTTCGTCAGACGTAACCGTGACGCTTTTCCATTTCATCTGTGACGTCACCCTTCAGATTTGGAAGCCGTGTATCAAACATACATTTTTCCCTCCAGTTCTGTTCAGTTCAGGCGTTTGACTTGGTTTTACCTCAAGCAGTTGACGGCTGCGTGAACACCTAGGTTTCCAGGTGCACTGGAAGCTGCAATAGTCGGTAATTATCCGACAAAATACTGACTTCTGTTGCGTTTAATCTGTCGTCTGTGTCTCCTGCAGGTATGTAAACAAAACGCATGTTCATAGATCTGAAGCGCCGTTCTTCATGCGCTTGTTTATCATTAACCCATTCAGCTAGGAGACACCACAGCAAGGCATGGATCAAGCATGATAGTTCAAGGATGGTGCCAGAATAGCTTGGCGCCCATAGGCGCCAAGCTATTCTGGCACCATCCTTAAACTATCATGCTCGATCTGTCTCTAGAATTGTGATACAGTCCTTCAGAGGGCGAGTTAAAATTGTGAGGATATCGGTCCCGGGTTAGAATGCGTTAAGTAATAAATCAGACTTGTTATATTTTTCGTAAAAAAAATGAATTCGAAGATGATCTTCTCCTGGAAAGACTCCAAATTGCAATGGTATTTTGATAATAATAATAATAATAATAATAATAATAATAATAATAATAATAATAATAATAATAATAATAAATAGTTCTTGTATAGCGCTGTTTTCCAGGAAAACGCTGGACTCACTGCGCATGCACAACAGCACACCCTCTCTCTCAGACACGCACAATTATACACTACTTTAAACCACTCCATCCCTTCCCAACACCTTACATCTACTTCCCTCTAGAATCAGAATAAAAGGCAGTCAGTCAACAGTTAGCTAAAGGTGAGCTAAATGTCAAATGCCCGACAGAAAAGAAAAGTGAGCTTTGAACTGACAATGTGGGCAGATTCCGCATTTCAGTTGGCAGCGAGTTCCACACACTTGGGACTAAAAAGGTGCAAGAACGCTCCCCGACAGTTTTCATGTTAAGCTTCGGGATTTTAAAACGTTTTTCACCGGAGGAACTGAGGGTGCGTGATGGCTGATAAACAATAATTAACAATGTCAACAAGGTCATCCTGGTAGTACCGTTACCGCACCGTCAACCCAGGGAAGTTGTTTTGCGCAGTTTAATTATCTGTTTGCTCAGAAGAGCAGTTAGATGCATTTTCAGTGCTTCCGCAATCTTTGGCAGTAACTGTTCTTGTAACAGCGTGTGTGTATGTGTGAGTGTGAGCTTTTGATATGTGTCACGTTAGTTTTTTCATTCAAGATAGTGAAAGGAACTGTCTTACGGAAGACCAAGACATACTGAAGAGATGGACAGAGTACTGCTCAGATTTGTACAACCACCGACTACAGGGGACCCAGGCATACTTGTCAACCCACCCGTGACCAACAATGGCAACTATCCCATCCTCCGAGAAGAAGTAGAGGCTGCAGTGAAGTCGCTGAAAAAGGGAAGGCAGCAGGAGCAGACAACATCCCTGCAGAACTAGTCCAAGAAGGGGGAGAAGACATGATAAGCGCCTTACTAATAATCTGCAATAAGATCTGGCAGTCAGGGGATTGGCCCACAGCATGGACCCAATCACTGATAATAACTCTTCCCAAAAAAGGCAACTTACATCAATGCCAGAATTATCGCACGATCAGTCTTATATGCCACCCAAGCAAAGTCATGTTAAAGATCCTTCTGAACGGGCTGAAGCCACAGGCAGAGGAAATCATACCTGAGGAACAGGCAGGCTTCAGACCAGGGCGCAGCACAACTGAGCAGATCTTCAACCTGAGAGTTCTATGTAAGAGATAACTCCAGCACCAGCAAGACCTCTATCATGTCTTTGTGGATTTTAAAAAAGCGTTTGACAGGGTGTGGCATGCAACCCTTTGGTCCACCATGAAGCTATACAACATAAATGCCAACCTGATCAAAGTCATAGCAAACCTTTACAACAAGGCCACTAGCGCAGTCTGCTTCAACGGCAAAATAGGAAACTGGTTTAGGACTACAGTCGGAGTCAGACAAGGCTGCTTGCTCTCACCTACTCTTTTCAACATCTTCCTGGAAAGAATCATGGCAGACGCTCTGAAAGATCATGTCAGTATTGGAGGCAGAACAATAACGAACTTGCGGACGACATTGATGGCCTTGCAGGAACAGAGAAGGAGCTAGCTCAGCTGGTGGATAAGCTGGACAGCTCAGACATTACGTATGGGATGGAAATCAGTGCAGAGAAGACCAAACTGATGACAAATAACACCAGTGGCATTGGCACTGACGTCATGATTGGACGCCAAAAACTAGAAACAGTTAATAAATTCAAATACTTAGGAGCCATTGTGACAGATGAGGGATCAAAACCAGAAATGCTGTCCAGGATTGCGCAGACGACAACAGCACTGACAAGATTGAAAACCATATGGAAGGAGAGAAACATCACGCTCTGCTCCAAGATCAGACTGATGCGCTCCTTAGTCATCTCAGTGTTCTTGTATGCCTGCGAGTCATGGACCCTCACAGCAGACCTTGAAAGGAGGATACAAGCCACTAAAATGAGATGTTTTCGAAGGCTGCTTAGCATTTCATACAGAGATCACATCACGAACGAGGAAGTGGGAAGCAGAATCAGGCAAGCCATCGGGCCCTATGGAGACCTATTAGCCATTGTGAAAAAAACGCAAACTGAAGTGGTATGGGCATGTCACGCGTTCAGCAGGGCTTGCCAAAACAATACTGCAAGGCACTGTGCAAGGAGGACGAAGGAGAGGAAGACAGTGGAAAAGATGGGAGGACAATATCTCAGAGTGGACAGGACTGAGGCTGAGTGATACGCTAAGGATGGCAGAGAACAGAGAGGAATGGAGGGAGCTGGTTGCCAAGTCATCAGTGGTGCCCCAACGGTCGGCAAGACTACGGGATGTAGATAGATATAGATAGATAGTTTTTTTTTTAACATTTATTGTTGCGTTTTCCTTCGTGTACTTTTTGTTCTGTGATTTATGATCTTGCAAAGCGCCTAGAGCATCATTCATTTGGATGCTAAGCGCTATATAAATGTACATTATTATTATTATTATTATTATTATTATTATTATTATTATTATTATTATTATTATTATTAGAAGAGGTACAGAGGTAACAAGGTCAAAGTTTAAGCGGCACGTAGCTCACAATTTGACGGATAGACCCCCATTTATAATTTTTACGTCTACAAGTATATCCCTACTTTCTCTCGGTCTCATGCTTAAATCGCACATGTTACAAAGTATGCGATGAGATTTCTCCATCATCAATCAGACTTCTTGAGAATATAAATTCATTATTAAACCCTGCCATACTTCTGTTGCCATTAAAAATGGCGGTTGCAACTTTTCATACTGTAAAAATG
>BTPG01000001.1:132684127-132779127 GCA_036245525.1 Semisulcospira habei | reverse complement strand
AATCGGCTCAGAGTTGAGAGAAAGGCTAAGCGGGGGTGGATGTAGCTGCTGCTTTTGTCGTGTAGTTTTTGGTACCATATAGTTAGTGTGACACCATTTTGAAACATCAGTTAAGTCCTGTTGAAGTGAGGAATTGATTGTGGAGATATTCGCTGACGACACGTCGAGAGTAGCATCATCAGCAAACAGGCTACAGCGTACGTTTAGATCTGAACTATGCAATGGCATATCATTGATGTAAATGGAAAATAAGAGGGGCCCTAATATTGAGCCCTGAGGCACGCCATGCTTTAGTATGCCTTCAGGGGAACGTTTTCCGTTAACAAACACATACTGACGTCTTCCGTGCAGGTAGGATTTGAAAAAGTCCAAGGATGCTTTGTTTACGGGATACACTGATAGCTTTAGTATCAACATATCATGATTTACTAGATCAAAGGCTTTAGAGAAATCTAGAAATACAGCACCGGTCATTTCAGCTTTGTTTAAGGACGTAAGCCAAGTATTGGTCAGGTGAGCTAGATCTGTGTGGCATGAGTGGCGAGGTCTAAAACCTGACTGTAGTGGGTAAAGCAAGTTATGTTTTTCAAGAAAATAGCTCCGATGCCTGTGTACATGTTTTCTATTGGTTTTGACAGAGCTGACAAGGGCGAGATTGGTCTAAACTTATTAGGGTCTGAGAGCTTCTTACTTTTAGGCAGTTGAATAACTTTGGCTACTTTCCGGCTGTTTGGAAATGTACCATGTTGTAAAACGAGATTATAAATAAATGTCAAAGACTCGACCACATACGGGGCAGCAAGTTTTAAAAAAGTAATTATTTATCCCGTCGTGACCAAGCGAGCGCTTATTTTTGAGTTGGCTAATAGATTTGCCAACGTCAAATACAGTAAGCGAAGGAATACTAAAGGATACGTTTGGCGCGAGGTTGTCCTCACAAAAATCTGTAAGCCTTTCAGATATAGATGGTGTGTGAGTTGTACTGCTTAACAACGAATCAGCAGCAGACAAAAAATGGTTGTTAAATGTGTCTGCAGATATAGATGTACATGGTGCTGTTTGTCGTGATTTAGTGAACGCATTAAGGGCGCGCCAGACAGATAAGGTGTCTGTTTTGTTGTCCATCAATCGCTTAAAGTGCTTTTTTGGGGCCTCTAATACCATGCATTTAACACGATTTCTTTGCTTGCGGAAAGCACCAAAATCTTTGTTGCGTTTTAGTTCATTTCTGACAGCCATGGCCTCTTTAATGTCATTGCTTAACCATTGGGGTAAATGCACATGTTTCACCCTCTGTTCACGCAACGGCGCATGCTTGTCAAAAGAGAGAGAGAGAGAGAGAGAGAGAGAGAGAGAGAGAGAGAGAGAGAGAGAGAGAGGGAGAGAGAGAGAGAGAGAGAGAGAGAGAGAGAGAGAGAGAGAGAGAGAGAGAGAGAGAGAGAGAGAGGGAGAGAGGCTTCTGCGTGGCGACGGAGCTGCCTCCATTACGTCACCGCCACTGTCTGATTTTCTCTAGAAGTAAAGTTTTTTTTTTAGTGTTTTAATTCTTTTCTGAAAAGAATTAATTTTTACTAAAGAAGTTGAAAGGAAACAAAGCTGGCTAACGAACTCATCCAATGTCTTTCTTCAAACTAGCAATATGCAGAAGTTCAAGTAAATATGATAAAAATTACGGACTGTAATCTGGACCAACCGACTTCCTATAAACGGTTGTTTATGTCTTCAATGAGACATTTAATTACAATATGCGCGGAGGATCTCTTAGCCACCCACTTATTAAGAAAGTATTTTGCCAAGTTTCAAGCTTGTGTGTACAGAAATATCGGAGATTCTCTTGTTCACATACATACGCACACACATACATACGCACACACTTCACGCCAAATGTACGTTCAGCAGCGAGGTTAGCGTAACTAGACATGACGTAATTTGTGTCTTGTTACTTCAATTGTTAGAGGTTTATCCTGCCCGGCTTTGACATCATGGGCATGCTATTAAATTCGCCCCACCGCGACCCTTCCTAAAAAGTCCTTTCTATAAATAGAAGGGACTAAAACAACAACGTCTTCTTCGCAACATATTGTTTGCCCAACGCTGAGCCAACCGGACGTCTTGCTAGGTGCTATAGCTCCTCACTCCCCACTTACCTTTCCCCCACCCTCTCTCCTCCTCAACCTCCTCATCTCACTCCGCTCCACAACTCATCCCCCCCCCCCCACTCCCCATGTCCCCTTACTACAACATATATCTTGCATAACAACACTGCACAAACGCACGACCTTGAAGAGCTATTAATACTATGCATTTTGCCTGTACAGTGGCGCTGTAAACGAGTTAGAAGATGACATTGTGCCTTTGTCAGCGAGAGGTACATATCCTCATGACGCCCGGCAAGTGCTCAGGCCCATGGGGATCTAGGTCGTATCTCGACGGAATTTTGTGGGCCGTATTAAAATTCAGATTGTGATGTCCGTCAAGTGTAAATGTTCGCAGCGCGCGGAAATTTGAATTTCGGCATGATGGATTGCATCTCAACACTGCAGTCAAGTTCACACCAGTATTTGCAGACAGTCACCGAGGTGATGTCCTGAATCCCTGGTACTGTCGGGAATATGGGTAGACTACCCAACGGCTAGTGTCAGCATTTTCATGAGCCACAGCGGACTAAGGGGTGGGACACATGCTACCACAAACACCTCTTGCCGGCCGCAATTTGTGTGGCGGCAATGTTGCGGCCACATTGCGGGACGCCAGCACAACACAACTTGCCGACACAACTTGCCACTTGTTGCGGCCTCTCAGCCAATCAGCGGTGTCCTCGCGTCACTTCCCGTTTCTTCATCTCCGAGTCGGAAAAAATGGTGGTAAAGCTGAACGATGGCTTTGAGAATGTTAACTCATTGGAGACGCGCCGCATGCAGAAACGCGGCGAATAGCGGCGTATCCGTATGCGGCACATCTCCAATGAGTTAAACTGATGAACCTTGTCCGAGAGTTGTCATGCAAATGGGACTCCCGCAGCTCGGAATATTTCAACCGCGCGCGTGAGAGCTGTTCCACATAATTATGGTAATGGCAGGTAAGTCAGTACAACACATTGCGTGCACATTAAAACATGTGCCACGAAGCCTGTGTGGCGGGTGGCAAAATTTTGCTTACCACACACTGCCGGAAGCAAAATCTGCCGGTCAGCATGCGCCCGGCCCCTGATGTGGTTTACATTTTTGTCACATTTTCAAAAGGAGGTTTAGACCTGGTAAAGTGATAAGTAGTACCCAGTAAGGAAAGGTCCACTGCGGCCTTCGTGGCCCCGAAGATGTTTAGCTACCGGGGTTGTGCGTTTAAAAGATCAAACTGAAAGGCACAAGGCGTTTTGCCAGAAAGATCAGTCGATATATAGGTGCGGGTTTGTGGATTGTCAAGTGTAAGTGTCGCACGTATCTGAATATTATCTTGAAGAGGATGGGAGGAGGGCAGAGGGGTGGGTGGGAGGGAACGGATGGGAGGGGGGTTGGTGTGGGCGGGTAGCGGGGATGTGTTGAGGGGGATCTATTTGGTGCGATCTGCAATTAACTAATGGTCAAAACTTAAGGGCCACATTTTATCGCAGACGCACCAACAACATCACACAAATAATGTAAGAATAATTGAGTCAGTACCTTGCTAGTTTAGTCAGTAACAATTTCATTTAAGTTTTGAGTAAATTAAGCAATTGTAACAACAGCAGTACGTTAGAATGTACACCCACCACTCATTTGAAAAGTCACACATGGCTGGTCCAGTCAGTAGCGAGTGTACCCACCGTTTGCAGCCAAGCATTCAATGCAGCGTTGACGCATGGAGTTCACCAGGGTTCGGAGAACATGTTGTGGGATCGCTTCCCACTCCCGATGCAGGAACTGAGTCAGCTGGGGGACGCCTTAAGGTTGCCCCAGCACGTCCCAGAGGTGCTCGATGGGAGCCATATCAGGTGAACGAGCTGGCCACTCCATCCTCAAGATGCCCCGTTGCTCAAGGTACTCATCTACCACACGATGAGGTCGAGCGTTGTCGTCCTGCAGAACAGCATTGTCGCCTATGGCTTGGAGGGCTGGCTGGATGAGGGGCTGCATAATCTCGTCCCGATAGCGCAGTTCAGTCAGGGTGCCTCGGATGACGTGTAGAGGGGTCCTACCTTCCCTGCTGAAGCCTGCCCAGACCATGACTGAGCCTCCTCCGTAGCGATCCACCTCTTGGACGCATCCATCCGTGAATCGCTCGCCCTCTGACGTCGTTGAAGGTATTATTATATTAAGGACACAGTGAACGGTGACTCATCAGTAAACAGAACCTGAGTACACTGGAGTTTGTTCCACCTCATATGTTGACGACACCAGGCAACCCGGGCTCTGCGATGAGTTGGAGTGCGGGGTATTCTCACTGCTGCTCTGCATTAAGCCAGGTCAATTTCGCGCAAACGTCGGCAGACTGTGCTTCTGCTGACGTTAACGTTTGCAGCTTGCATCAGTTGACGTCACAGAGTGGTTGACGTGACAGTTCGGGCGACCTGAGCAGGGTTGTCGTTCTGCCCTTCCAGTTTCTTGGAATCGTGCCAGGAGCCTCTGGATCACTGAATGGGACACCCTAAGACGTCTCCCAACTTCTCGTCCGGAAATTTAATTCTGCAGCCATGATAGCGCCCGGCCTTGATCTACTGGTGTTAGGCTTTGTCGTGGTGGCATGGTTATTAAAGTGACAATTATGCCCCTACTGTACCGGTATTTGTAGCGAAACAGAAGTGCTCAGTGTTCACGACTGACCCCTTTAGCACATGCATCACGAGTTTTTCCATCTGCCTGCCTTTGGTACGCTTGCCAATATCGCACAGCTTTTCACAAAAACTGACGATGTTTCCCGTGCATTTGACACGTTCGTGGAAATCGATGAATTGTTGTCTATTGTTCCCTGTACAGTGGACTGTCTATGGTCAACTTTTAACCCATTTGGATCGAAAAAATACTGTATTTTATTAGCGTACTTGCGACGATAAACAATGACACAAAACGTGGGGTGGCCCTTAAGATTTGCCCATTAGTATATATGTTAATACCTTAATGATGGCTAACTGACTGGCTGACTGATTGATTGGCTAATTGGCTGACTGGCTGACTGACTAGCTAACTGGCTGGCTGGCTGGCTGACTGACTGGCTAACTGGCTTGCTGGCTAACTGGCTCCCTGATTAGCTGAGTGACTCGCTGGCTGGCTAGCAGACTGGCTGACTGACTGAGTGACTGGCTGGCCGACAGGCAGATTGACTGACTGACTGGCTGACTGACTGACTGAGGGGCTGGCGAACGGGCTGGATGACTGGCTAACTGACTGACTGACTGGTTTACGGATCGATCATCCAGTCTGCCCGTGCTTCCTTCCTTTCGTTCCTTTGTTCAGTCATTGATTCTGCTTGTAGACGCAGGCCGACATACTATTCAGGTCAATGTTGTAGTCTTTATATGTTTGTATGAAACGTTTATCACAAGAGGCATTTTGCCAAAAGATCGTAACTTCCAAATTTATGCGTGACCGGTAAATGCTATTGTAGATATTTTCTCATAGAGAACCATACACCTGTGCACAATATGTGTGCGCTGGTATGTGATTTTGGACTTACGGCTCCAGTCTGTATGGTGCAAAATCTCATATTAGTAGAAAAAAAAACTCTTGTGCGGGGTTCGAGGCTAGGGTTTTTAAAAACCAGTTTCCCCATCTTCCACCCCTCCTGTTTCTTTTCCAGTTCAGGTCAAAACCTGTCCCCAGGAAATGCTTTCCGGTAGACAAGGATTTGTTTGTTTTTGTCACCCGCAGAATTCTAACCGGTCCAGCCAAAATAAAAGCAGTCCCTGGGACCGGCAACGTAAAAGATTTCCGGTATTCTCTGTTCACAAACAGTAAGATACCGGTAATTACCGGTTATCGCGAACCCTGTTGTGTGATTCTTGTTATGTATGATTCGTTGCGTGTATGATTTGTTGATGGTGGGTCTGCACGATTGATTGTATGTATACTTTGATTAGTGTGTTATTCGGTTTATGTATGAATCGTTTAACCCATTCAGCCCTGACGCACTACAGCGGGAAATGGGTCGACCATGATAATTCAAGGGTAGTGCCAGATTAGCTTGGCGCCTGTCGGCGCCAAGCTAATCTGGCACTGCCCTTGAATTATCATGGTAGATCCATTTCCTGCAACAGGTGCATAGTCATTTGATGACGCCTCCAAAATTTGGGAAATACGGCCGTCGGGCTGAATGAGTTCTTGAATTATTCAATCGTTTAATGTCTGATTCGAGCCTTCTTTTCTCTCTCTGTTTCAGATGATTTCACCGAATCCACGTCAAGGTTCTTTTAACGACTCAAAGACATTATCCCCTGACCAAGTTATAGAGCTCTACTTTGAGCTTCCTACCCTGTTTATTGAGGTGGGGAATAGGGAGCAAATGCCTAACTAACCATCTTCACGAATCCAGGAAAATGGATACTACAACACTATCACAGAGTCAAAACGTGTCGAAAAAGACTCTCATTGAACTCAACGCCGCTATTGCCACAGAGTTGGTTCCCGCCATGATATACGTTGGGATTCTCATGGTGATTGGTCTGATTGGCAACCTTCTCGTCTGCTACCTTTTCTCCTTCCGGTTGCGCTTGAGCACTCAGCACTTCCTGATCGTGTGCCTGGCCGTGTTTGACCTACTGAGCTGCTTCATCGCCATGCCCACAGAGATCGTGGATATGAAGTTCTTTCTGATGTTTGATGACGAGTTTGCCTGTCGTCTGCTGCGCTTTGTCAACTACTCCTGTACCTTCGCCTCCATTCTGACGCTCATCGTCATCGCTTTGGACAGGTGACGTCTTCAGTTCTGAGTACATAGTAGTGAAACATGTCTTCATTCAGTGGTTCTCTCGTTTGTTGGGTCATCCTTCCGTCCGTTCGTTTATTCGTGCGTTTTTTCCTCTAGTCATTCATTCATTCGCCTTTCCTTCCATCCATCCGTCTGTCGATCATTCTGTTCGCCGTTTGATCTTTTGGATTCTCGTGAAGCGTCCTTGGTTCATCCTGCCGTCCGTTCTTTTATTTGTCTATTAATTCATTCATTCACTTTTCCTTCCATCCGTCCGTCTGTCCATCATTCTGTTCGCCGTTTCATCTTTGGATTCTCGTGAAGCGTACATGGCGTTTGTTTCTTCCCCTCCCTTTGTCTGCGTTTCTGTGCTGTCTCTATTGGTATCACCTTTGGACAGGACGCAAACAGTGAACAGTCAACCCCGCTTACTCTACTGCATATCTTTCCATCTCTCACTCTCAGTGTGTGATTTGTACCTTATTGCGTACAGCCAAAGGGACCAATGTCAAAGAGCAAAACACTGTACAATTAAATTGGAGTTAGAATTTTATTTTCTGTAAAAATAAAATAAATCTATGCAGATTCCGGAAGATATGTCGTCCCCAGAGTCGCCAGATGTCGCTACGTGACGTCAAGATTGCCATGGTGGCGGTTCTCTTGGTGGCTCTACTCTCTGCCATCCCTCCCGCCATCTTGAACGGCATTGAAACCATAGAAACAGCTGAACCAGGTGTTTTCGGGCGCGACTGTGCCACAAGTGATGCTGTGAAGGACAGCATGTTCCCACTAGTGTATAACACGATGCTGTTTGTGGCGTTTCTGACTGTGCTGATCACGCTTACTGTGTTGTACGCCAAGATCTGGATCGAGATGAAGCGACACAGGAGGTACATGGCACGTAACTCCGGCGCATCCAGTATGCACGTGACTAGGTTCTCGCCGAAAGAGAGATTGTCAGCGAACGAGGAACATAACCATGTGCCGTTCTCCTGCGGCACAGACAATTCAGATGACGTAGGTCTCAGAAAAGTGGGTCAACCAAACAACGTATCGTCAACTCAAAATTGCGAGTCGAATACCATATCCAATGGCAACCAACCTAACTGCGTGCCTGCATCTCACGGTTACCAATCAATGAACTCATTGACCCTTTGTTGTGACCAATCAAAGGGCGTGACTCAAAATATTAGCAAAGATCCAGTCACCTCACCTTTTGCTGCGAGCAGCCAATCAAAACAAGACAGTATTTTCTCAGCTGGCAAGTCTGCGAGTCCAGCAAGTTCTCAGTGGTGCAGAAGTGAGTTCACCAAAGCAGTACATTGGTCTGGTTCAGAGTGTGGTAGTGCCGCTCATGAATATCAGACCTCTCACCGCAAAACAGGATCGCAGTCTGAAATGAACCCACGTGCGCGTGCAGCCAACGATACTGTAAACAATACCTGTGACTGTATTGACAATGGGGATAATATTGTTTGTGCAGACAGGTTGAATGGCTGTGAATGTGATGTTTCTGAACGATGCACAGAATGTAAACACAGCGCTAGAGACAGTTCTAAGGCTCTAGACAAACTAACACCTGGGCAACCATTCGGTAATGAACCTAATTATATCCTGAGAGACGGAGCGGATGACAAAGCTGGCTTATCAAAGAAGAGTGAACCGAAACGTAAGGTCACTTTTAGCAGCTCACCTAAACAGACGTTTGCTGCAAACGTCACCCAGGAAAATCACGGAGTAGATGACGTCACTTATTCAAACATTGGCGTCTCTCACAGCGAGGGTGACACTATTTGTGATAATAACGTCATGTCTTCGAACAGTGGCGCCACACAATGTAATAGTGAAAGTAAGCGTAACAGCATTGAAAAAAACTTCACCGGCAATGACGACACATTATCCAGACGTGATGTCCTGAATCCCAGCAACGATGTCACTCATTCTAAAAGTGACGCCCGGGAAACTAATATGCCGGCAAACCGTTCTAGACGTCGCATGTTGGTGAAGGAAGTGAAACAGACGAAAGCTACCGTCATCGCTTTTGCTGTCACGGTTGTGTTTTTCCTCAGCTTTGTTCCTCATCTTTCACTGGAGACATTTCGTATTATATTTGAAGACTTCGACAGAACATTGCGTGGCGCAGAGTTAGTGTTGTATAACATCTTCCTCAGATCCTACTTTGTGAATTCCGCGTCCAACCCCATCATATACGGGGTGCTCAACATACAATTCCGCGCTGAATGTTTGAGTGTCATTCGGCAAGTCTTTACATGCAAGAGGAACGCAAACCAAATGATGTGCATGACGCGTAAACAATTAATAACAATTAACCCATTGACTGCCGAGAAAACGTGAACATCACCAACTGCAAAAGGTATAGACCCTCGGCCCGGCAACTGCGGGGGCTCATGAGGATCCATGCCTCTTGCTGAGACCAGTGTGGATCCTTGTTCCTCGGACGGGTGTTGCTTTTGGTTGTTGAATGAACAAGGTGTGCGTCCATTGACATGCAGAAGGTTAACTCATTCGAGACTTGCCGCCTCCGGATACGGAGGCGGCACGTCTCGAATGAGTTAATATGACGCATGTCGTAATCAGTGCAATGTACAAGACAGTTTACACGAATTTATTCATTAAATGTCGCTGCTTGCGTGCTGTCCTGGTTGTGTGCTTGCTTGTTGGTTGGTTGGTCGGATGGTCTGCTTCTAGGACTAATAATGGCAATATACATTTGGTTGCCGGTCTGTAATTTTTGGATCTTACGGCTTCAAGTCGTAAGAACCCAGATCACAGATCAACGCATATTTCATTGCCTGTTTATTTACTTGTATGTTGTCGTGTTTGCTTTCTGGTTTGATTGTTGTCCTTGTTGTTGTTGTGGTTGTTAATGATGATAATGATATTGCGGATGGCGATATTGATGATGATGTTATGGTGATGTTCAAAAGTGACTAATCTAGTTCAAGTATGGTTTATCTGACGACAGAAAATAAATCATGATCCATTCAGAAATCAATGTGGTGGTGAATCACTAAGTCCCGCACACACGTTCAGATCAAGGATTGTGATCCGCCAGAGTACTCACCCCTTTCTGTCTCTATTTCTCTCTGCTTCGGGCCGTCATGTCTACAAGCAGATACCAGCCCTCTCATATATACTGACCAACAAATGAAAATAATGCGACATTTTATTTGGAATCGGTGTTTCCGATGTCGCATTTATTTTTGTTCATTAGTATACATGTTGGGGCCAGTTTTGTCAAGATCAAATGTAAAACTGCCGCGACCAATTCTACCTGTTATCTACCACCCAGGCGTGCATCCATCCTGTACATAAGTATAAATATGCCCAGTGCAAATGCACCCAGCATAAACGCATTTAGCTGGACTAGAAACATGTGAGAAATGTAAGTGAGATAGCGGCAGCACCAGCCTACATTGAGTGGGAGAAATGTTAGTGAGATAGCGGCAGCACCAGCCTACATTGAGTGTGAGAAATGTAAATGAGATAGCGGCAGCACCAGCCTACATTGAGTGTGAGAAATGTAAATGAGATAGCGGCAGCACCAGCCTACATTGAGTGTGAGAAATGTAAGTGAGATAACGGCAGCACCAGCCTACATTGAGTGTGAGAAATGTAAGTGAGATAGCGGCAGCACCAGCCTACATTGAGTGTGAGAAATGTAAGTGAGATAGCGGCAGCACCAGCCTACATTGAGTGTGAGAAATGTAAGTGAGATAGCGGCAGCACCAGCCTACATTGAGTGTGAGAAATGTAAGTGAGATAGCGGCAGCACCAGCCTACAATGAGTGTGAGAAATGTTGGTGATATAGCGGCAGCACCAGCCTACATTGAGTGTGAGAAATGTAAGTGAGATAACGGCAGCACCAGCCTACATTGAGTGTGAGAAATGTTAGTGAGATAGCGGCAGCACCAGCCTACATTGAGTGTGAGAAATGTTGGTGAGATAGCGGCAGCACCAGCCTACATTGAGTGTGAGAAATGTAAGTGAGATAACGGCAGCACCAGCCTACATTGAGTGTGAGAAATGTTAGTGAGATAGCGGCAGCACCAGCCTACATTGAGTGTGAGAAATGTAAGTGAGATAACGGCAGCACCAGTCTACATTGAGTGTGAGAAATGTAAGTGAGATAACGGCAGCACCAGCCTACATTGAGTGTGAGAAATGTAAGTGAGATAGCGGCAGCACCAGCCTACATTGAGTGTGAGAAATGTAAGTGAGATAACGGCAGCACCAGCCTACATTGAGTGTGAGAAATGTTGGTGAGATAACGGCAGCACCAGCCAACATTGAGTGTGAGAAATGTAAGTGAGATAGCGGCAGCACCAGCCTACATTGAGTGTGAGAAATGTAAGTGAGATAGCGGCAGCACCAGCCTACATTGAGTGTGAGAAATGTAAGTGAGATAACGGCAGCACCAGCCTACATTGAGTGTGAGAAATGTAAGTGAGATAGCGGCAGCACCAGCCTACATTGAGTGTGAGAAATGTAAGTGAGATAACGGCAGCACCAGCCTACATTGAGTGTGAGAAATGTAAGTGAGATAGCGGCAGCACCAGCCAACATTGAGTGTGAGAAATGTAAGTGAGATAGCGGCAGCACCAGCCTACATTGAGTGTGAGAAATGTAAGTGAGATAACGGCAGCACCAGCCTACATTGAGTGTGAGAAATGTAAGTGAGATAGCGGCAGCACCAGCCTACATTGAGTGTGAGAAATGTAAGTGAGATAACGGCAGCACCAGCCTACATTGAGTGTGAGAAATGTAAGTGAGATAGCGGCAGCACCAGCCTACATTGAGTGTGAGAAATGTAAGTGAGATAGCGGCAGCACCAGCCTACATTGAGTGTGAGAAATGTAAGTGAGATAGCGGCAGCACCAGCCTACATTGAGTGGATTCACGTTGAGGTATAGACACGCTGGGTAGATGTATACGGGCTAGATACACGCCGGGTGGATTATGACTTCATTTGATGAAGCTGACCTGTATTAAGGCGCACTGTTGCTTCTGATAATCTAAAACCAGCCGGCAGAGTTGAACATGTGTTCGATAATGTTCTTCTGACAGTGCTAATCTCCATCAGACACTATCAAGCCGCGTTTACTTTTTATCTGTGACGTCGCCCACGACTCTTCAGCCTTGGAAGCCGTGTGTCAAACTAACAGTTTTCATTCCAGTTGTGTTCAATCCAGGAGCTTGATTTCACTTCACAGTAGCAGTTGACGGCTACGTGAACACCTAGGTTTTCATTGGAAGATCCAATAATCGGCAACTAGCAGACAACGTACTGACTTCGTTGCGTCTCTTCGGTCGTCTTTGTCGAAAGGTCTCGAAAGGTATGAAAACACAATAATCGAATGTTCATCGATCTGAAACGCCTTGAGTCGTAAAAGTGTGTGTGTTTTTTTCTTTCAGTAATCAGACTTGTTACGTTTTTCATAAAGGGTGAATTCTGACTATCAAAGATGGTCTTGCCGTGAAAAGACGCTAAACTGCAATAGAACCTTTCAATGCGACTTTTACATAGGAAGCACCCACAGACTTACCGCGCTAAGCTGTCTGGGATATCATGTTGATCCTGTAGCCATTTCGCAAACTAGAGTGTGTGATTGTTCGCCAAAAAACATATTCCTCATTTGAATGGCTAAAGATCACTTCCTACACGTAGAAATGCCACGCACAATCCGAAAACATACTCATGTTCCCATTATTTATTTCTAAATAAGAAGTTCAGATCGCGCAGATAGAGGTTTAAAAGCCACAAGAATGCTAGCAGTTAATAACAAGAGAAACTAATTCACATTTGCATTGTAATGTAGATTTCGGTTTATAGATACTGAGTTCAAAATAGTTTTGTATTACATTTGGTTGTTTCGTATGTTGCAAGTTAAATTTCGTCCAACTTTTGTTGTTTTTGCAAAATGAACATTTGTTACAAATTTCAGTTGATTGAACTGTTGAGTTTGAGTTAGTGTGTACCATTTACGAAAATAAATGCCGCGTCGCTCCTGTTCAAAAGATGGCTTCGAACCGCATCGCTATTCTGAGGTTGTGAAGTGTTCTATAAAATATGGCAGTGGAGCATTCGTATACTATCATTTCTAGACAGACCTCGCAGCTGACAATTCTACAACTGTTTGATCCTTAGTCACCTCGCGCGTTCAGCACTCGGAACTTCGGTTCAAACAGTCGCATTAGTGTCAGTATACCAGATCTCCAGCTCTATGCTATAATCGTATTTTGATCATTTGCATAACAATGTCGGGGTGACCTCATCCTAGTATTGTCATGACCACACGTTCGGTAATGCCGGTTATGGTATTTGTTCCATGGCATTATCTCTTTGTTCACACGAGGTGTGGAGGCCACAAAGTCATATTTTAAAAGGCACTTAGCTGACATTTTGCCGGATGGATCCTCACTTATTTATTAATCCCTTCGAAAAGTGAAGGTGGACTAAGTGCAAGAGGCCTAGATCCTCAAGACAAAAGTGAAGGTGGACTAAGTGCAAGAGGTCTAGATCCTCAAGACAAAAGTGAAGGTGGACTAAGTGCAAGAGGAATCACAGCGCTGGACTGTACTAGATCCTCAAGACAAAAGTGAAGGTGGACTAAGTGCAAGAGGCCTAGATCCTCATGAGCCCATGCAACTGCGGAGGCTCATGAGGATCTTCGCCTCTTGCTGAGACCACGTTGTGTCCATGCTCTTTGGACAGTTGTGGCTTGTGGTCGTCCAATGCGTATAAGAAGTAATTGTGTCCGCGGTCAGCTTCATACATGTTTCAACAGAAGCGATGTGAATGCTACATGTTTTATGACACATTTTTTCCTGTTTATTACAAAAGTATCCTTCCTGTAATCATTCCACTTTTCCACTTAACTCATTGTACCCCAACACCGAAATCCCCAAATTTTGCCGTCGTCCTCTGAAGACTGCACTCTAGCGCAGGACACAGATCGACCATGATAGTTCAAGGGTGATGCCAGAATAGCTTGGCGCCCATAGGCGCCAAGCTATTCTGGCATCACCCTTGAACTATCATGGTCGATCCTTATCTGGCTGTGGTGTGCCTGGGGTAGAATGAGTTAAACAAAGTATTGTCTTTTCCCGAAAAACACATTTTGTGGGTGTTACGTGGTAGCCGTGGTCGTCGTGGTCGTAGTATGATGCAGTCACAGCAGACACACTCACGTAGGGTTCTTGAGGAAAAACCTCATTCAGTTGCAGCTCGTCACACGTAGCACAAGGTTGTAGGCCACAATGGAGTAACAGTTCCAACAGTACTTTATTCCCACCATGCACTCATAGCACAGTGCATCTACACTTTGATGCATTACGTCTCACAAATGCATCCACACTTTGATACACTGTCTCATACCATACATGCACATATTTCCTAACACTCTCTTTTATACTATCACAGATTTCCAGAAAAATCCCGCAAATCACACAGCTCAACCAATCAGAAAAGAAAACGTAACCAAAATTATTAATATTCATTAAAATGAGCACTGTAGATTTTGTACAATCTCCCACTACAATCTAGGTGCATTATGTATGCGTTATGAACTGTAACCAACATGAGCACTACACAACGTTGACGCCATGTTTGAGGTCACTAGTACAATCGCGCCTTTTTCAGAACCTTCCAGCTTAATCTAGGTCGGACTTTGCTACAAGTTAGCGAAATGTGCAACATTGTAGTAACACACCAAAAATCGATCGCAATTCTCCATGCAAAACGAAACGAATCATACTAAAAAGGTTAGCTAGTTAGTTATTGTGGTGTAACGCCGAGCAGGCGACTGTGGCCATCTCACGGCGGTACTAAAAAGGTACGTGATTCTAATCTAAAATAATGCAACTGAACACTGAATCCTTTCTTATGATCAACACACACATGTCCTAAAATAATAACATAACCACAAACCTAATATTACCCCCCTTTTCAAAACAAAATTTCACACATTGTTTTCTTAAACCAACCTCAAAACACATTTGTGGCAGTGTCAATCTACTTAGAACGATGAACGCTAACATTCTTACAGCAAAAATTAAATCAAATAAACTAGTCAGGAATAATTGTCTCACAGTTCCTTTAAACCGTCCTGAATAAAAAAAAGAAATGTTCCTCTAAACTGCACTACTCAGGCGATCCGCTCCAACATTCTGTGAACCCTCGATAGACTGTAACTTAATGTTAAAGGTCTGTAAGAACATTGCCCATCTGATGATACGGAAGTTTGTGAATTTGGCAGAGTTCTGACAGTTCAGGGGTTGGTGGTCCTGTGTCGAATACTGGCAGCTTGTTGAGTTTATAAAGTCCACGCATCACCGGTTGGATCCATCTGGTGTTTTCACGATGACTACTGGGGATGCATATATGGCGACATGGACCCCCTGATGACTCCCAGTTCTAGCATCTCCTTGGTGTCTTTCTCTAGTTCTTCCCTCATGTAGTAAGGTAGACGATACGGCTTGCTGCGAACCGGCGCGTTTGATGTCAGAATAACTTCATGCTGGATGGTGTCTGTTGTCTCCGCGTCAGGCGTAAACCGATGTTTGAACTCTGTAGTTATGGCTCTCAGCTTTTCTTGTTGTGCCTGGGTCAGGTTTTGAACGAACTGGATGTCTTCAGCACCCTCCTTGTGGCGGAGTTCATTTAGGTCGAACAGGTTTTTGTCGTCCAGTCTCCTCTCATCAGCCAGACGCACCGACGCAGCTTGTTGTGGTTTGCCCTGACGACCTCGCTCGACGTACTTCTTCAGCAGTTCGCGTGGTAAGTCTTCATCTTGTTGTTGACCATGACTCTGTAGTTGTTGATGCCAACCACTGCGTCAACCATGTACGGTTCCTTCCATTGAACCAGGAGCTTGTTGTTGTCGGTGGGGAAAAGAACCAACGCCTGGTCATCTGGCTGGAACCGTCGAATTTGGCTTTACGGTCATAATAATGCTTCCCCTTGCTCTGCGCCTTCTCCAATTCTTCTCGAGCCATCCTGAGGGTATCCTCCAGCTTTTTCTCTCTCAGGTCGAAAACATACTCGTAGCTGATCTTCACCTCAGGCGCGTCGATTTCCTTGGTCCACAGCTCCTTCAAGATGTGGATGGGTCCCCTCACAGTTCTGCCGTACAGTAATTCAAAGGGGGAGAACCCCGTCGAATCCTGGGAACATCACGGTAAGCGAAGAGCAAGGCATTATCTATGCCACAACCTTGGCTGCTCAGCACACAGTTTCTTTAGCCTAGCCTTCAATGTCCCTTTACACTTTTCAACCAACCCGTTACTCATGGGGTGGTACGGGGTTGTAGTGAGGTGACGGATGCTCAACAGCCGATTGACTTCCTCCATGCAGTCGGAGACGAACTGGTCCCTAGATCACTCAGGATTTCATCAGGAATCCCCAGACGGCTGAACACGAGCGCCACTGTTGGAGTGTCGATCTTCTTTAGTGGTATGGCCTCAGGATATCTTGTAGCGTAATCCACCAGTGTCAGAATGTAGCGATGACCATCTTCACTTGGAGAAGATATTGGCCCCACCAGATCCGCAGCTACCCGCTTGAAAGGCATACCGATCAGTGGAATCTTATCGAGAGGAAACTTGGGCACATTTTCCCTGGAGACTGTCTTCTGGCATATGTCGCACAGCCTGCAGAATCGGGTGACGTCGCCCCCATATCAGGCCAGCAGAAGACTGCTCTGATCCTGCCGAGGGTCTTACTGATTCCCAGGTGTCCTCAGATGGAATCATGAGCCAGTTTCATAACCTGCATCCTCAGGGATTCAGGAACCACCACTTGATGGACAGGCTTGCCTCCATGGCTGGTGTATATCCGGTACAGTATGTCTTTTCTGGTCTCGAAGGTTACCTCCTTCCCTCAGTGTCACGGGCTCGGTCTGACCTCGGAACTTGTCAAGGGTGGAGTTTCCTGTAGTCTCTGTAGCTTGTCCCTGTCCACCACGGCTGCTTTTGTGTTGTCAGGCACTTTTAGAGGGATGGCCTGCTGCCCCTTCTTTGCTTGACTTCTCGTGGTAACGGCACAGGTTTCAGGTCTCCACTCCGGATCTGAATCCTCTGCGTTCCTGGCACCGTTAACGTTTCCGATGATAAGGTCGTAGACTGGGGTCTTCACTCATAACACCTTCGCCTCTCCGGTCAGGTACGGGTTGTTGACACTGTCCTTGGCAAAAGGGATAATCCTCACAGTTCCGTCTGTCAGGATGAGGGTTGTCCACTCCTGTAGCTTCTGGTTTTCAGCTACTAGGCCCTCTCTCACGATGACGCCGCTACAACCCGTGTCTCTCAGCACTCTCACTGATGTGCTGCTGACAAATCCTGACACCACCGGCATTTTGGGTACTTCACTCTCAGGCAGCGCGATGTTGGAAAATGGTAAGAATGTTGCCCCATCGCCAACTGGAATGCGACCACTCCTCTTAACTCATTCGCGGCCAGCCGCATCCGGATGTGGCTGGCCGCGAATGAGTTAAAGGATTCGATCTGCCCCGGTGTCGCCTACCTCTCTCCAGACTCATAGTTACCAGGTGACGTCACATCGTTGGCCAGTACAGCGGCGACTCTGTGTAGAGACATGGTAGCACTTAATAATCTAGAGGAAGTTTTTATTTTTATTTTTAAGTCCCTTCTATTTATAGAAGGGACCTTTTAGAACGGGTCGCGGTGAGGCGAATGTAATAGCATGTCTAAACCTCTAACAATTGAAGTAACAAGATAAAAATTACGTCATTTCTAGTTACGCTAACCTCGCTGCTGAACGTACATTTGGCGCGAAGCGCCGTATGTGCGTATGTATGTGTATGCGTATGTGTGTGCGTAAGTATGTAAACAAGAGAATCTCCGATAATTCTGTACACATAAGCTTGAAACTTGGCAAAATACTTTCTTAAGTGGGTGGCTAAGACAGCCTCCGAGCATATTGTAATTGAATGTTTTAATAAAGAAATAAACAACCGTTTATAGAAAGTCGGTTGATTCAGAATAAAGACCGTAATTTTTGTAATTTTTACTTGAACCTTTGCATACAGCTAGTTTGCAGAAAGACATTGGATGAGTTCGTTAGCCAGCTTATCCTTTCAACTTCTTTAGTAAAAATTAATTCTTTTCAGAAAAGAATTAAAGCACTAAAAATCCTTTACTTCTAAAGAAAGTCAGTGGTGGTGACTTACAAGAGGCAAAGAGGCAACTCCGTCATCACGCCTTACAAGAGGCAACTCCGTCATCACGCAGACACTGACATAATACTCTAAATATGACGTCATTCTCTCTCTCGCGCGCGGCTCTCCCTCTCTCTCACACAAACATGCGCGCATCTCCAGGAGGAATAGATCCTCATGCGCCCTCCAGGCGCATGAGGATCTATGCCTCTTGGAGATGTTTGGAGCGCGCGCGCATGCACGCAGACACACGTCGACGCGCTTTCAGAAGAGCATGCAGGTGACCCGTGTACTTAGTATATCATGTAGCTAGGTAAAGTCAACCTGTTTTCACACAAATTATAGCAAGACTGATATTGTACTATGAAGTTCTAGTTTTGTCACCATTTTCTCAAGCCTATGAAGCGAAAGTGAAACGCATATCACGTAAAATATAAATTTACGTAAAAACTAAAACTTTCTTTTTGACAAATGACGTTTGACAAATCAATGACGCGTATATCCTGCGCCCCTCATAGAACTCACTGACGCATTCACTGGAGTGACTATGTCACAAACGTCGAGGTATTTGAACAGGCAGAAACTGAGAGCATCGAGGCTTTGCTGCTGCGGACACAGCTCCGCTGGGCGGGGCACGTCTCCAGGATGGAGGATTATCGCCTACCCAAGATCACCCTGTTTGGCGAGCTTGCTACTGGACACCGAGACAGAGGGGCACCAAAGAAGAGATACAAAGACTGTCTCAAGAAGTCACTTAGTGCGGACCGTGACACCTGGCGCTCCACCATTTACAAGGCAGCTGTCTCCTTTGAGGACTCGCGCAGAGCTGGGGAGCTATGCATGTCGGAAGTAATAAAGTTAATCCGGTATAGGGCTATGCCGGTTATAGCTAACCTCGGCATAGACCCGCTCAGAATTTCGCATGCACAACACAGTTTTAGTGGCGCAATAGCTATGCTGATGTTGATTATACATAGTGCGGGGCCACACCTCGATTGCGCATGTGTAAACGTACAGAATATGCACTTCCTTCTGCTTTGTTGTCATTCTGTGTATCTCTTCGCTGAATACAATCGTAGCAATCATGGATCAAGAAAAGTCAAACTTAAAGAGAAATAGAAAACCAAATTGGGACGCAGGAGAAATCCAGGCACTGCTGACCGAGTTACAAATAGAGGGGAGAGGGTTGTTTGCGGCGATTTTGCAGTGGTTTATCTTCACGCTCAAACTGCCTAAATAATTCACTTTCACGGAGAATCCTTGCATCATGCACGCTTCCAGGCCACTTAGCAATACAACTGATTCCAGAACATGAGATCTGCATCACATATTACCTGAGGAATAAATTTTTTTTTTTAAGTTAAAAAAAACCTTAAGCAAAAACTGTAAAAGTATTATTATTTATTATAAACATGTCCTACTCTAGACTTAACTCTAGGCAGTTACATGAATACACAACAATAAACTATTTAATATAAAAAAAGCAGGAAAGCTAATTTCTAGATAAAAACACTATTAACACACACACTCTCACAGGATAGCTCATTAAATATCAAGTAATGTACAGAAAAAAAACATAACTCTCTAACCTACAAAATCTCTCTCTCATGAGTATGTAAACAAAAACAAAACATATACATTTCGTATCAATTACCTTTTTAAAAAGTGACAAAACAATTACACAGGGTAATTTATTAAATACATGTATTTAAAATCCATAACCTTTATTCTATGACGCACAACAGGAATAATAAAGGTGCAAGTTTTTGTAACATTCATCTAACACACACACACACATACACACACGATGTAGTTTGCACGTAATACGAGTTTACATACATAACTAAACATTATACACTACACTTTATGTTTAGATATGTGAAATAGGAAGGGCTGAATCCAGTAGGGGGGGGGGGTGTGGGCTTGGTTCTACAGTACCGCTCCCCCCCCCCCCCCCCCATCCTCGGCTTTAAAAAAATCGACAAGAAAAACCACTGCCAGATTACGACAATGAATGTTCTGAAAAGGAGGGGTGCTTTGTTGTAATATTAGCACCCCCCACCCCCGCCCGCCACTACTAGTATATAGTAGTATGCTAGAACCTGGCAATAGATATTAAAAAATAAGTTGAGCACCCCCCCCCCCCCTTTTCCCTTGAAACCTGATTGCTCCGACCCTGATAGGGGTTGCTTTAAAATATTTCTGTGCCAAACTCACCTGCACATTGATTGAGTGATAGTTCTTTCTGTTGACGAACTCGTGTTCATTTTCCACCGGTGCTTGGATCCTTATTTGAGTTCCATCAACAGCGCCAATACTGTTTGGAAAGCCATTGCGTTGAAAAAAGATGCGTTTTGTTACATCGGCTTCTTCTTGTGTTGGCATTGTAATCCATTGTGGCACTCGTCTGCAGAGAGCTTCAGTCACCCTTGTAACAATTCGGCTAATTGTTGACTGATGCACACCAAGAAGCTCCCCACAATCATCTTGAAACACACCCTTTGCGTAAAATCGTCGTGTTGCCATCACTTGAAGCAAGGGAGGTACAGTGCCGAGTCGATTCGAAACTTCTATCTCGTCCTTCACCTCATCTGTTATCTTTATAATGTCCTCACGTCGAAAACGAAATTTTGTATACAGTTCCACATCGTCCATTGAGTCAAATGGATTTGTCCTGTCCCGAAAAATCCTGTCACGCCTAAAATTTCGCCGACGTCCGTGAATGTACAACCACAACAACGCCATTTTGGAATAGTGTTAAACCGACCTCAATGAGCAACATAACTTATGCCCGGCAAAGGCCGGCATAGGGCACCGGAAATAGACTAAGCTTTGCTTATGCATACCAAATACTAACCTCGCTATTTCGGCATTGCGCTAAACCGGCATAACAACGCTATTTCTTCCGACATGCATACCAGCCCTGGGCTTAAAGACAAGCGGCTTAGGAGAAAAAACAGAGATGCCGCAACTCAGAACCCTGGCCAGACCCCCCTCTGCAGCCACTGCGGTCGAACCTGCTTGTCCCGGATTGGCCTCCGCAGTCACGAGCATGCCTGCAGACGTCGTGGACAACCCCTATAGAATCTTCGTTCGCGAAGTCAAGCCAAGAAGATATGTCCTGCGCCCCTCATAGAACTCACTGACGCATTGGCAGATCTGCGAGACATTTTCAATAGGAGATAATTTAACATCAGAATCAGGTAAAAGACAAAAGGAAGAGACTTTTGGCAGCGAGGACAGCTCTCATATAGAAGGGACTTTGTGGGTTATGGTTCATCTCTTTTTGTTTTGATTAAGATGCTCATTGGCGAGAAAATGGCCGTTTCACAAAAACCGGTTAATCCACACTGGAGTCCGTCAAGCCATAGTCTTCAATCTTGGCCCAAAGATACTTTGTGGCAAGACCTTTCTAAACATAATAATTTGAGTGACTTTTACAAAGGTCAAGGTCACAGGGAATAGGGAAATATGTCAAAAATAGCTATATTTTGACATAATTTATTTTTTCTCAAATACTTTTTACAACTTCAAACCCAAACTTGGTACAAAGTTACCCGATGATAAGGCCTTTCTTTGCAATCTAATTTGGTTGATCCCTCGGAAAGGTCAAAGGTCACAAGAACTCAGGAAATAGGTGAAAAATGGCCATATTTTGACAAAAGATGTTTTTTTTCTCAAATACTGTTCACAACTTCAAACCCAAACTTGATACAGAGATACCTGATGGTAAGATCTATCTATGCATACTAATTTAGATTATTCCTAGCAAAGGTCAAGGGTCACACGGGCTCAGGAAATAGGTCCGTAATCGCTATATTTTGACAAGAGATGTTTCTTTTTTCTCAAATACTATTCACAACTTTAAACCCAAACTTGCTACAGAGATACCTGATGGGAAGACCTTTCTATGGACACTAATTTGGTGGATCCACCGGAAAGGCCAAGGGTCACGAGAGCTCAGGAAATAGGTCCAAAATAGCCATATTTTGACAAAAAATTTCTCAAATACTATTCACATCATCAAACTCAAATTTGGTACAGAGATACCTGACGATAAGACCTATCTATGCATACTAATTTGGATGACCCCTCGGAAAGGTCAAGGGGCACAAGTGGCTGGCAAATGTGTGTAAAATGCCAATTAAAAAACCCCCACAATTTTATGTATTATCAACATTTTTGCAAATTTTTCAAACAGATTCGGCACAAAGATAGCTGATGATAAGACCTTCCTATGCATACTAATTTAGTCGACTCATCACAGAGGTCGAGGGTCACGGTTGGTTGACAAATGTGTGAAAAATGCTTACATTTTCAGAAAAGATGAATTTTGCTGCTGCAGAAGCCAGCCCTTGTCACAAAGGTCACACACATGTAAATCGGTCATACACATGAGCCATACTCTTCTCACCAATACCCGCATGATTTTCATAAAGTGTTCGCAAAAGCCTGCTGTTTGTCCCGGCCTTGGGGTAGGATTAGGTCAAATTGTGGCCTGTAAGCCGTAGGCGTGAAAATCAGCAAGAAAATTGCAAAGTTTGATCCTCTAATGCGTCAAATGTTAGTAATGCGATGAATGACGTATAACATCGAGTCGTCATTATGAACACGGCGTCGTGGGACTAATGATGCCATGAAGTGAAGCTTGAAGTGACGTCATTTCGCTGTTCGTGCTATTATTCTTCTTCAGAATAGCTATGCTACGCCTAACACCGGCAGGGGCCTCAGTTATTTTCGGGGCTCTAGAACCGAGGCCCCGAAGCCAACCGCTGCAAATCAGTGGCGCACTAAACAATTAGCTGATAAGATGGTGGTTGCGCACAAGATATTTCGGAACCTTACGCTCTCGGATGGTCTAAATTGACTGTAGGTGTCGTGGCGCACACTAGAATCGGAGCGGATCCGGCGTTGCTTGGGGTAGGTTGTTTTCATCGTTAGACCAGAAGAAATCGCCAATTTTGAACACGTGATGCATGCATCTCCCCTGCAAAGTTGTCGCAGTAAAAGTATTAGTTGGTGGTGCAGAATTACTTAGTATTTTGTTTTTCTTCCCATAAAGTAGGTAGGTTTGTCCCTATACAAACAGTGGGTAACATCAGTTCCGAGAGCGATATTTAGCTATTTTGCAACAAGAGCTGCTCTCAAAAACATAGCACGCATAACAACAATAAACAGGATGGGATGAACCACAACCCACAAAGTCCCTTCTATATGAAAGTTGTCACCGCTGTCAATGGTCTCTACCTTTAGTCTTTGACCTGATTCTGATGTTAAATTATCTCCTATTGTCTCGCAGATCTAACAATGCGTCAGTGAGTTCTTTAAGGGGCGCAGGACACACGCGTCATTGATTTGTCAAACGCCATTTGTCATGATGTAAGTCTTAGATTTTACATAATTTTGTATTTTACGTGAGACGAGTTTCACTTTCGCTTCATAGGCTTGAGAAAATGGTGGCAAAACTAAAACTTCACGGCACACTTTCAGTTTTGCTATAATTTGTGTGAAAGCAGTTTGACTTTACCTAGCTACATGATATACTAAGTACACGGGTCACCTGCATGCTCTTCTGAAAGCGCGTCGATGTGTGTGTGTGCGCGTTAGTGCATGCGCGCGCTCCAAACCTCTCCAAGAGACATAGACCCTTGCGCCTGGAGGGCACATGAGAATTTATTCATACTGGAGATGCGCGAATGTTTGTGTGATATAATATATATATATATATATATATATATATATATATATATATATATATATATATATATATATATATATATATATATATATATATATATATATATATATATATATATATATATATATATATATATATATATATATATAGAGAGAGAGAGAGAGAGAGAGAGAGAGAGAGAGAGAGAGAGAGAGAGAGTGACGTCATATTTAGAGTATAATGTCAGTGTCTGCCGCGGAGTCGTCAAAGCTGTCTAACGAACTCATCCAATGTCTTTTCCGAACTAGCAATATGCAAAAGTTCAAGTAAATATGACAAAAATTACGGACTCTAATCTGGGTCAACCGACTTCCTATAAAGGGTTGTTTATGTCACAAATGAGACATTCAATTACAATATGCTTGGAGGCTCTCTTAGTCACCCACTTAAGAAAGTATTTCGCCAAGTTTCAAGCTTGAGTGTACAGAAATATCGGAAATTCTCTTGTTTACGCACATACATACACACATACATACGCACATACGGCGCTTCGCGCCAAATGTACGTTCAGCAGCGAGGTTAGCGTTAAGCATGTTCTTAATTAAACGAACTTTAGTTCGCGAACTCTGACGAACTACAGTTCACGATCTCGGACGAACCAGGTTGGTTCTTAATTGGACGATCTAAAGATACGGCGAACCTAGTTCGAAGTAGTTCACGAATCTCGGCAAACCATAGCTCGCTGTCGGAAAACGTTCGCTCAACGTGTTGTGCAAACAAAGGCGAACCTTTTCTCTGCTTGGTCAAAACTTTTACCCTCTTCTGCGTTGGAGATAAGATGACAGTCACCGATACAAACACGCAAATATGGCGGACGGCGATATTTCACCTGTGCGAAGAACAAGACCTATTTTTATTGAATTGTGGGAGGCGCAACGCTGTTTGTGGGGTCGCTACTGCAAGGAGTACAAAAACAAATATCGTTCATATCGCGAAGCGGCATAGCGGCTGCCATTTTGAACACCTTCGCAGACAGTAAGTACGCCGAATCGAGCACTTCAGTTAAGAAAGAGAACCATGGCAAACCTGGTTTGCTGAAGTTCGCTTAGGTTCGTTCAACTTCAATTAAGAAACAAACCAAAAGATCGCCGATCTTTTCCGATCTAGGTTTGCCGATCAATAGTTCGTCTAATTAAGAACAGCTCTAACTAGACATGACGTAATTTTTATCTTGTTACTTCAATTGTTAGAGGTTTAGCCTGCCCGACTTTGGCATCAAGGACATGCTATTACATTCGCCCCACCGCGACCCGTCCTAAAAAGTCCCTTCTATAAATAGAAGGGACTTAATATGGGCGAATAAGGCATCATCCGGACTACAATTCTGTGGTGTTAGTTTTGTTCTGGAAAGAAAGATGTATTAGTAGCACCGCCGAATGTGGAGCAGGGTAAGCGTTAGAAACAAACATGATCAGCTGTCCGTGAGCGCCCCGCACAGAGCCGCGCTACAGTGGTCTTAGAAAAACCGCTTGCGCAAACCCAAGATAGAACGCACAGCGCTATATTTGGTATCGTTGGAATGAGCTTTTCCTGCCCTTTATCAGGGTGCCTAGCGCATGTTTGAATTCAAGAGAAAACTGCATTAGATTTCGACGTAAAATTTTCATGTTTGTTTACTCATGAGAAATGTTATCTGGGAAGGATCGCGAGCACATGCGCCAGCTACCGATGAAAAGCTCATTCAAAAACCTTTCGATCGATATGTCATCTGACACGGAAGATCAAATCTTGGATTTGCGCAGTGGCTTTGAAATTGACACCCCAACGCGCGAACACGACTTCACAATGGCGCCCGCGATAGACGCTTCTTTCGGCGTTAACTATGACGCAAATTTTGCTTGTGACTTGCAGAAAACATTGCGGAAGTACACAAATGTTTAGAATAATGATAGGCAAAGAAATGTCCAGCAAAATAAACTAACCCTGATTAATGGAATTGATTATTTGGACCCACAGTTTAATTTGTACTGTGTGTAGTCGATTTCATGCCTAAAGGTCACGCCCTCCTCGTAGGGTATAATTTCTTTTGACCTAAATTACAGCTTTGACAAGTCTAGTTCTACTAAAATGCACGCCATACTTACTGCAATACTTCAGAGTTGCACTTGAATTTTTTTCTTAAACAAATATTTTGACGGTTTCTTTGAAATGACCGTTTTATTCGACAACAAGATCGACAACTCTTTGCCAATTAGCAGACGAATTTTTCAGAATACCAACACTGTTCCAGCCACTCAGTGCATGGAAATTTAAATCTAGAGTCCCCCCCCCCCCCGCCCCGCCCCAAGGGGGGTCCAGATATTTAGCCGGTGTGGACAGCTGTTTCGGTCTTGGCGACCTCTTCAGCACACCATCGGCGATACTGGAGGAGGCAGGAATTTCTGCCTACCTGCAAAGACAACCACATTTTACTGTGGTGTCTGCAGGGGCATACATTCCATGCCACCACCTAGAGCTAAATTTCCATGCACCCTAAAAGAGAACCTACCAAAAGGGGGGAAGGGGTTGCAGTCGACATTGTAGTAGTAAATGAAAAGAAAAGGGGAGACTGCCAGTGCTAATATTTTTTTTTATATAGCAGCTTCATGTCTGTACGACTGAAGCTAGCACCCATAAGGTGTAAAGGTGTTCCCTTCAGTGAGCACTGACCTGAAACGATGGGTGCAAAGTGTTTGTCCTTTAAACCCCAGAAAAGGGTTACGCGGTAGAAAAAAGGCCAACATCGAATCGAGAATCTTTACCCCGCCCCCCCCCCCTCCTCCCGCGTCCCCCAACAGACAACATCTCTCTGAGGGATATGAGCCTCAGTCTCTACTCTCTCCCCACCCGGGTCTGCCCTGGGGGGCTTGGGTGGGCTAACTACTTTTTAGTTCCCAGGGTCACCCTGGTCAGCCCCACAGGGTGGGTTTTTCTCTCTATTCTGGGGCATGTGTTTCTGTCTACCCTTTGTCCATTCACCTGTATTTGCCTTTTTTAAACTCTCCCTACTGTCTGCGCTGCCTGTAGCTGTTGATATTGGATGTGTGTTGCTAAACGGTCTTAGCTTTATTTAGGCCCCATATGGTAGGTTTATTTAACGTATTGGACCGGCTAGCGACATACATTCTGTTTAGTTTTTTTTTCACAAGCAGTGCAGGCACGTCCTGAGAAAGCCTTGTTGCTGTCGGGACGTTAAGCAACGTACAATCAATCTCTACTCTCCCCGCCCCACACTCGTAACGAATAGCATCTCTCTGAAGCACGTGGGCACCTGTCTCCACCCCTACCCCCACCCCCACCGTTACTCCGTTAACAGTATTTCAGAAAAGCAATTATTAGTTAAAATGTGTATTTGTTTAATATATTTTTTAATCCCCTGTGAATTTGACCTTGAGAGAGGTCACTGAATTTGGTATGTGTAGAAAGGTCTTAGCACACCATTATATCTTTGGCCCAAGTTTGAAGGGTGTGGATTGAATAGTCTGCGAGAAAATGCCAAAGTTGAAGTTAACGACGGACGAAGGACGGACGGACGACCAATGGCCCATTATATAGAATCACGTTCCGCACGTGAACCTAACACTTAAAAGTATCAGCTCCGTTTTTGCTTATGACAATTTCTCACACTAACGGCTACCAAATACTAAAACTTGACGAAAACCGGTAGAGTGGTTCCAGATATATCGCACAGACAAAAACTGAAGCAATGAAAACAAATATGGCTGTCAATGCCTTTACACTCGGTATGTCAGATAATTTTCCTTTGTGCAGCTTTCTTCCGGGTACTTTTACTTTAACAACAATTTAAATCAAATGAGCCGTCCTTTGTGTGATATTACCTTTAGTGTACAAACCCTTTATATCTCTAATGTGACCCTAACCTTGACCTTAGAACCTCGGCATTTGGTACAAGACACATCTTCTAATCTATTACTGACCAGATATGAAAATTTAAACAATTCTGTTGGTTGCTTCTGGAGAAATCACTTGTACAAAAACTCAGACAGACACCCACTTCAGTGAATAGGATGACTTCAGTAGTCCCCCTCTCAGGAACAGGGGAGGGGGAAGAAGACGTATCTTAAACAAGAACACGAGGCAGATAACCACATGGCTTGTTTCCATAACCAACAGACGCCCTACAGCTGGTAAATTTGAAAAAATAATGGAAATGCATTTAGAAGTCCATGTATGAGATATAGCACTAGAATGCAAGATATTGTCATATTGTCATATTGTTGTGTTCATAAATGAAATGTGCTTGATATAATGTGAAGTTATCACACAGAAGGGGATTTATCGTGTTTTGGTGTACATATTAGTATCTGATTCGCATGCTTACGATGACAATTACCTAAGATATAGCCTTTTTAGTGAAGGGTTTATAAGTCGTGTAAACCCTCAGTATGACATATGTCCAAATTGCATTTTTGGTCATTTTAGGCGTGATGTAATTGCAAACGTATCAATGTGTGGGGTTCGAAACAAATTCAGGACAATTTACATGTTGTTTTGATCCGTGACAGTAAAATCCACACATTTCTACCATCACATTAGGTTTTTATAGGTGTCCAAACATGTATATATATACACACATGGCTTGACTTCGCGAACGAAGATTCTATAGGGCTTGCCCACGTCGTCTGCAGGCATTTTCGTGACTGCGGAGGCCAATCCGGGACAGGCAGGTTCGACCGCAGTGGCTGAAGGGGAAGGTCTGGTCAGGGTTCTGAGTTAATAATAATAATAATAATAATAATAATAATAATAATACCGTTATTATACGACAACTCTGTTTTTTCTCCTGAGCCGCTTGTCCTTGAGGTTAGCTCTGCGAGAGTCCTCAAAGGAGACGGCTGCCTTGTGAATGGTGGAGCGCCAGGTGTCACGGTCCGCAGCAAGCGAAGACTACTGGCGGTGGTCGATTTGGCAGGCACTAAGTGACTTCTTGAGACCGTCTTTGTATCTCTTCTTTGGTGCCCCTCTGTCTCGGTGTCCAGTGGCGAGCTCGCCGAACAGAGTGATCTTGGGTAGGCGATGATCCTCCATCCTGGAGACGTGCCCCGCCCAGCGAAGCTGTGTCCGCAGCAGCAAAGTCTCGATGCTCAAAGTTTCCGCCTGTTCAAGGACCTCGACGTTGGTGACATAGTCACTCCAGTGAATGCTGAGGATGGTACGCAGGCAGCGCTGGTGAAAGCGTTCGAGGAGTCGTAGTTGGCTGCGGTAGAGGACCCAGGACTCAGAACCGTACAGCAGGGTGGTGAGGACGACAGCTCTGTACACGCTGATCTTGGTGCCTTTTTTCAGCTGTTGATTGTGCCACACCCGCTTGAATAGTCGCCCGAAAGCACTGTTCGCTTTTGCCAGCCTGTTGTCCAGCTCCTTGTCCAGCTTGGCGTCTGACGTGATGATGCAGCCGAGTAGGTAAACTGGTGTACAGACTTTAGTTCGGACTCGCCGATGGTGATGTGGGGAGGGCGATGCTCTTCCTTGGGTGCCGGCTGATGAAGGACCTCTGTCTTTTTCAGACTGACCTCAAGTCGAAAGAGCTGGGCGGCATCTGCGAAGCAGGACGTAATGCGCTGCAAGGCTCTCTCTGTGTGTGCAACGAGGGCAGCGTCATCAGCAAAGAGCAGCTCACGAATCAGTTGGTCTAGGGTTTTCGTGTGGGCCTGCAGTCGTCTGAGGTTGAATAGGCTGCCATCGAGACGATACCTGATGTACACTGCGTCGTCATCGTCGAGGTCCACTGTGGCCTGCTTCAACATCATACTGAAGAAGATGGTGAAGAGGGTCGGTGCCAGCACTCAGCCTTGCTTCACGCCGTTGCGAATGGGGAATGGTTCTGAGAGGTCACTGTTTAGTCTGACCTGGCCTTGCTGGTCCTCGTGGAGCTGGACGATCATGTTGAGGAACTTTGGGGGACAGCCTAGTCGCTCCAGGATCTGCCACATACCTTGCCTAAACATAGCACTTTCTTAAAACTGCAAATAGGGGTCATGTTAGGTCATATTCAAATACACATATCTCGGAAGCCAATCAACATAAAGTTCAGATGTTTACATATTTCCAAACACCGTCTTGTATAGTATTACATATTTATATAATAATAATATAATTAGCGCATTAAATAGGCGCTTTATCCCAATTGAAAATCGGCTCAAAGCGCCGCCGCGAACTGAACCCAACAAGCACGCTCACGTGAATCACGCGCATTCACTCACACACTGTACATAAACACAGAACATTGACGTGGTGCTAAGGGCAAGCTCAAGCGAGCTACTGTAGTTTTTGGAAATTCAAAATCGTTTATATTTGAAATTTGATTAAGTGGGCTGAAACTGATACCAAAGTCGTGGGGGAGGAAAGAGCTGGAGTACCCGGAGAAAGAACCCCCGAACAATCCAGCAAATTCACACAACACAACCAATCAGAAAAGTGAAAGTAACCAAAACTTATTAATATTCATGAAAAAGAACACTCTTGATCTGCCTACAACGTTTTTACAAACTTCGACTAATTCCGGAAAATCCGTGATTGTTGCTAATTGTTGCGAAACATGTTTACTTTGACGTCATATCTGAGGTCACTAGAAAGATCGTGACCGACCATGCTCGAACCTTTCAGTCTAATGTAGGTCAAACTTTAAAACATTGTAGAGAAAATACTCGTCACAACAAAAATCGATCGCAAGTCTATGTGCAAAAGAAAATGAATCCTACTAAAAAGGTACGTAATTCTTTACAAAATAACTGAAATGAATATCGGATCTTGCCTATGATCAACACACACATGCTCTCAAAGAATAACACAACCACAAACGTAACATGCACTCATTCAGTTATTGAAGTTGTGGGGTGGGGGGTTGGAGGTGGAGGGGGGAGGGGGGAAGGTCAAAGGTTAAGATCAAAACTACAATGAAACAGTGTCAGCAGGTTCATTTCATCAGACACTTGACCTCAGAGTGAAATCAGCCGCCAAAAGAATGTGGCACGCAGAAGTTATTTTGCATGATCCAGCTACATTTGTATACAACATGGGCTGCATATGAGGTGTCATTCTGCTGTAACTGTTATGAGGGATGTCTCTTGTGTCTATTGTGAGCCGAACACAAGCACTGTTACACTGCGTAAAGGTCATTTGAGTGCGTTGTGATGGGAGCAGCAGCTGTGGCCACCGGTACAGTCTTTTACAGGAGTGTTCACAGGTTTGACACACACATGCTTGCTGCATTTGCAAGATGAGTTCATGTGTTTTGAAACACTGACAAGTGTGTTCTATATAAAAATGAACGGTACATAACCATTTTTCTCTGCTAACATACGCGACACTTACTTGCGAATGTCAGACATCATTCCTTCTTCCATACGAACAGAAAGCTCTATGAACGCAATAAAGAGTGTACGATTCTGTAGAAAAACTAGCCAGGCGGGAAAAAACACTAACTGATCCTTCCTTTAATCTCTCTTGGCTTGACTTCGCGAACGAAGATTTTATAGGAGTTGCCCACGACGTCTGCAGGCTTGTTCGTGGCTGCGGAGGCCAATCCGAGACAGGCAGGTTCGACCGCAGTGGCTGCAGGGGAAGGTATGGCCAGGGTTCTGAGCTGCGGCATCTCTGTTTTTTCTCCTGAGCCGCTTGTCCTTAAGGCTAGCTCTGTGAGAGTCCTCAAAGGAGACAGCTGCCTTGTAAATGGTGGAGCGCCAGGTGTCACGGTCCGCAGCAAGCGAAGACCACTGGTGGTGGTCGATTTGGCAGGCACTAAGTTACTTCTTGAGACAGTCTTTGTATCTCTTCTTTGGTGCCCCTCTGTCACGGTGTCCAGTAGCAAGCTCGCCGAACAGGGTGATCTTTGGTAGGCGATGATCCTCCATCCTGGAGACATGCCCCGCCCAGCGGAGCTGTGTCCGCAGCAGCAAAGCCTCGATGCTCACAGCTTCAGCCTGTTCAAGGACCTCGACGTTGGTGACATAGTCACTCCAGTGAATGCCCAGGATGGTACGCAGGCAGCGCTGGTGGAAGCGTTCGAGGAGTCGTAGTTGGCTGCGGTAGAGGGCCCAGGACTCGGAACCATACAGCAGGGTGGTGAGGACCACAGCTCTGTACACGCTGATCTTGGTGCCTGTTTTCAGCTGTTGATTGTGCCACACCCGCTTGAAAAGTCGCCCGAAAGCGCTGTTCGCTTTTGCCAGCCTGCTGTCAAGCTCCTTGTCCAGCTTGGCGTCCGACGTGATAATGCAGCCAAGGTAAGTAAACTGGTGCACTGACTTTAGTTCAGACTCGCCAATGGTGATGTGAGGAGGGCGATACACTGTCTTGGGTGCCGGCTGATGGAGGACCTCTGTCTTTTTCAGACTGACCTCGAGTCCAAAGAGCTGGGCAGCATCTGCGAAGCAAGACGTGATGCGCTGCAGGGCTCTCTCTGTGTGTGCAACGAGGGCAGCATCATCAGCAAAAAGCAGCTCACGAATCAGTTGGTCTAGGGTTTTCGTGTGGGCCTGCAGTCGTCTGAGGTTGAACAGGCTGCCATCGAGACGATACCTGATGTACACTGCATCGTCATCATCGAGGTCCACTGTGGCCTGCTTCAACATCATGCTAAAAAAGATGGTGAAGAGGGTTGGTGCCAGCACGCAGCCCTGCTTTACGCCGTTGAGAATAGGGAATGGTTCTGAGAGGTCATTATTGAGTCTGACCTGGCCTTGCTGGTCCTCGTGTAGCTGGACAATCATGTTGAGGAAATTTGGGGGACAGCCAAGTCGCTCCAGGATCTGCCACATGCCTTGCCTGCTCACAGTGTCGAACGCTTTTGTTAGGTCGACAAATGTTACGTACAGCCCTTTGTTCTGCTCGCGGCACTTCTCCTGTAGCTGTCTCAGCACAAAGACCATATCGGTGGTGCTCCTGTTTGCTCTGAAGCCACACTGGCCCTCTGGGAGTTGGTCTTCAGCGATGGCAGGTACCAGCCGATTCAGGAGCAGCCTTGCAAGGATTTTCTCAGCAATGGACAGCAGGGTAATTCCCCGATAGTTGGAACAGTCAGACTTCTCGCCTTTGTTCTTGTACAGGGTGATAACGACTGCATCACGGAGATCTTTTGGTAGTGTTCCTTCCTCCCAGCAGCAGAGAAAGAGGTCATGGAGCTTGTTGTGCAGTGCTGTGCCTCCATGTTTCCAGACCTCTGGCGGTATTCCATCAATGCCTGCTGCTTTGCCACTCTTGAGCTGGTGGATGGCTGTGAGGGTCTCTTCAGCAGTGGGCGGTTCGTCCAATTCAATCTTTACTGGGAGGTGTGGGATTTGTAGGACGACTGCTTCTTGAACAGTGCGCTCAGCGCTGAAGAGGCTCTGAAAGTATTCCGACCAGCGGTTCAAGATGGAGGTATTATCTGTGAGGAGTGCCTGGCCATTCGCGCTTCGCAGGGGACTTTGTACCAGGTGCCTGGGGCCATACACTGCTTTCAGTGCTTCGTAGAAGCCCCTGTAGTCACCATTGTCAGCACAAAGCTGGGTCCTCTGTGCAAGTCTGGTCCACCACTCATTCTGGAGATCTCTGAGCTTGCGCTGGAGACTGCTGCAGACGAGGCGGAAGGCAGACTTCTTCACAGGGCAGGAAGGCTGGGCTAGGTGGGCCTGATGGGCGGCTCTTTTATTTGCTAGGTGTTCCTGGATCTCTACATCGTTTTCGTCAAACCAGTCTTTGTTCTTCTTTCTGGCGAAACCCAAGACTTCTGCAGAGGATTTTGCAATAGCAGTTTTCAGTTGTTCCCAAAGTGTTTCAGGGGAGGAGTCTACTGGGTCCGCTGTGTCTTTGAGCCTGCGCTGTAAATCTGTCTGAAAGGCAGCTTTCACATCGTCACGCTGAAGGCTGGCAACATCAAGCTTTTTCTTGGGGGGCCCCCATTTCTTGGGTTTTGGCTTGAAGTGGAGCCTGAGTTTGCAGCGGACAAGGCGGTGGTCAGTGTGGCACTCTGTGCTGGGCATCACTCTGGTGAGGAGGACGTCACTGCGGTCCCTCTGACGCACTAGGACATAGTCGATAAGGTGCCAGTGTTTGGAGCGAGGATGCATCCAGGTGGTCGAGGAGTTGAAAGCTTATTGAATAACATTTCCTTCATGAAGACTCTCACTCAGCGATAATCCAGAACCATACTAGCATTTCATTAAATTCCTCCAAGCCATTGTACTCAACAAACTATGGTGGTGGTATTATCCACACAAAAACACACACACAAAAAACAAACAAACAACTAACACAAAACCTGGAGTGTACGGTACCATAAGTCTATTACTATTACTATAGACTTATGACCGTACTTACAGAAATGTAACCTTCCTTCAGTAGTCCACAATCAGAATGAAGTCCGAACGTGTGCTTCCGCACACTCGGGTATATTACTGGCTCACGTGCGAAGCAAAAGCGAGTATGTTCTGGACCACTGGTCGTGCGTCCGACGTCTGTCGTCAGTGGTAAACTTTAACGTTGGCATTTTCTCAGAGACTATCCAAGCCACAGTCTTCAAACTTGGCCAAAGCATACTTCGTGACAAGACCTTTCTAAACATACCAATTTGAGGGACCTCTCACAAAGGTCAAGGTCACAGAAGATCGGGGAATAGGTATAAAAATAGCTATATTTTGACATATTTATTTTTTCTCAAATATTATTGACAACTTGAAACCCAGACTTGGTACAAAGATACCTGATGGTAACACCTTTCTATGCGTACTAATTTGGCTGATCCTCTAAAAGGTCAAGGAACAAAGAGCTCAGGGAATAGGCCCAAAATAGCCATATTTTGGCAAAAGATGTTTTTTTCTCAAATACTATTTACAACTTCAAACCGAAACTTGCTCCCGAGATAACTGATGGTAAGACCTGTCTTATGCACACTAATCTGGAAAGGTCAAGCGTCACAAGAGGTCGGCAAATGTGGGTAAAATGACAAGTTTGGATAGAATTGTAGTCATAATCAACAGGTTTGCAAACTTTTCAATCACATTTGGCACAAAGGTAGCTGATGATGTTAAGACCTTCCTATGTATACTAATTAGTCGACTCATCGCAAAGGTCAAGGGTCACGGGGGCTTGACAGAAGTGTGAAAACTGATACAATTTTGTGAAAACAAGAATTTTCCTGGTGCAGATGCAGTCCCTTTACTAATTGTCACAAAGGTCACACATGTAGATCGATCATTCACGCGAGCCATAAAGGCTTTGCCTTTCTTGTTAGGACCTTTCCCAATACTTTTCGAGTTAAATAGGGTTTGGAGAACGTCTACTAAACTGCTTTTCTGAACTGTCAATGAGGGTCTTTATTAAAAGGAAGGGCGATGTGTCATTCAAAAGGTGAAAATGTTTAATTATGCATCAGTTTTTGTTTGTTTGTTTGGTGTTTTTTTTTAATGTTTTATCTTTTTGGCTTCTTTTGTTTTTTTTTTTGTTTTTTTGTTTTTTTTTTCTTTTGGAGGTGCGGGGGGTGGGGGTGGGGTGGGGGGTGGGGAGGGGGTGGGTGGGTGGGTTGGGGTGTCTCAGAATCGTCCGCTCTCTTTTGCGTAAATACAACGTGACTGTTCCGTGTGTTGGCATGTTCCATTCACTGTGACAGGTAGGTTGAGCTATACCATGAAGATTATGTGTCTGCACTGAATGACTTTAAGTTACACATGTGCGTATTCATCACAGAAAGATCGAAATAACCTAGCAACTGCCTGCGTCGCTCTGTTCGTTACCTGTTTTGGAGTGAGTAGACGCTTTATAACGTTTATTCTTTATGACGAAAGAGAAGCGTCATAGTGTCGATGGAATGCGAAGCAGACGACAACATTAGCTCGTGCCAGAAAGCGATCAATAGAAAAATAGGCCGTAGATATCAGTGCGCTTTTGAAAGGTGAAGGCCGTCATATCCGTAGGGAGATCTTTTGAAAGGTGAAGGCCGTCATATTAGTACCGAGGTCATATGACATGGTGTTTTGTTACCACTCAGTTTTCCTTCTTTGTGCTCATGTGACGTCGCGTGCGAATCGAGACTATAAACTTCGTTTTGTGTATGATTTGATTAATGTGCTATTCGGTTTATGTATGAATCGCTTAATGTAGCCTTTTTATCTGTTTCAGATGATTTTATCGATTCCACGCAGAAGCTGCTTTAACGGCTCAGAAAAAAGAATCCCATGTTATAGAGCTCTACTGTGAACTGCCATCGCTCTCTCCAGGCTATTCGCCGAGTAAATGCCTCTCTCGCCATCTTCAAACTTCCAACAAAATGGATACAACAACAAAATCACAGAGTCAAAACGTGTCAAAAAAGACTCTAATCGAAATCAACCACGCTATTGCCGCAGAGTTGGTTCCAGCTATGATATACGTTGAAATTCTCATGGCGCTTGGGGTGATTGGCAACCTTATCGTCTGCTACGTTTTCTCCTTCCGGTTGCGCATGAGCACTCAGCATTTCCTGATCGTGTGCCTGGCCGTGTTTGACCTACTGAGCTGCTTCATAGCCATGCCCGCAGAGATCGTGGATATGAAGTTCTTTCTGATATTTGATGACGAGTTTGCCTGTCGTCTGCTACGCTTTGTCAACTACTTCTGTACCTTCGCCTCCATTCTGACGCTCATCGTCATCGCTTTGGACAGGTGACGTCATCAGTTCTGAGTACATAGTAGTGAAACATGTCTTTATTCAGTGGTTCTCTCGTTTGTTGGGTCATCCTTCCGTCCGTTTGTTTATTCGTGGGTTTCTTCCTCTAGTCATTCATTCATTCGCCTTTCCTTCCATCCATCCGTCTGTCGATCATTCTGTTCGCCGTTTGATCTTTTGGATTCTCGTGAAGCGTCATTGGTTCATCCTGCCGTCCGTTCCTTTATTCGACTATTAAATCATTCAAGGGGTCTCTGCCTGACTCAAAGGGTGGAGGCCCCAGGGGACGAGTTGCGTTGGTGGTGCGGGTAGTGGGGAACTCTTACAGCGCCTCCCCCAGGATCACCCTAGTCTAGGGCCTCTTGGCCTTTGTAAGGCACCCTCGTGTGTAATCCCTCCGGACTAGCATAGCATCCCTCTATTCCAAGACCGTCCGTGCGTGGTCCCTGGCCACATCCTCTCCGAGGTGACCCCAAAAACTGGACAGCACTAGCCCCCAGGCTAAACACGGCGGATCTAGAGGAGAGAACCTCGAAAATAAATCATTGTTCTGCTGCCTTGCAGGCCTGGCCGCTTGGCTGCGAAAAGGCTAAGGGAGGAAAACCTTGACATCCCCGGGGAAGGTTTTTGAGCCAGAGACTAGGACAAGGACAGTCTGATATAAAACCTACGACCCGAGGACCTCGATGCCACCGTCCCAGCTTGCTAGGCCATGGCAGACGAACCAAGGGTTTAAAGGGTGGGGCCAGTGCTGCGCACACTGCATTCCACCAAAAAGCTCCACCGCGCTGGCTTTAGGAAACGCCCACGGACCATGACACCGACCTTTCCAAGTCCTGGAGCGATGGGCAAGGGGCAAAACGGCAGATGAAAGATGTCACTGGAAGCCGCAGTCTCAAACCTGCATGCAGGCGGTTCAGGATATTGGTCGCCTGATGTTGACCTGGGGATGACAACGTCACTCGGCACACCCTGAACGACCAAGCAGCCTTCTCTAGGGACAGCACTGCTTGCTCCACACGGAGAGGGGCCTAGAAAAGGTGGCCTAACCAAAGCTCGTCCCCTCACAACCCCAGTTGGCTAGCCGCGGTCAAAGGGCATCTTCTCCTGCGGTCAGAAAACAAGAAAAAACAATGGATCCACTCTCATGACGACCACGACCGGACTCAACGTAGCATGCTGGAACGTCCGAACCATGCTCGACACAGCAGACAGCGGACGCCCTGAACGTCGCTCCGCCCTCATTGCCCATGAATTGCGGAGGTTAAACACCGACATCGCCGCGCTCAGCGAAGTACGCCTCCCGGAGGAAGGCAGCCTCCAAGAACTTGGCGCTGGCTACACCCTCTACTGGTCAGGCAAGTCTGCACCAGAAAGACGGCTCTCAGGCGTGGGCTTCATGGTCAAGACCTCCATTGCGACTAAGCTGGAAAACCTACCAACGGGTCACTCCGACCGCATCATGTCCATGCGCCTCCCACTGAGACACCAGCAACACGTCACCCTTCTCAGTGTGTACTCCCCAACCCTCCTGGCAGAGCCTGCAGAAAAAGACAAGTTCTACTCTGACCTGCGCAGCCTCCTACAGAGCACCCCTGCAAAGTCATCATCCTTGGCGACTTCAACGCCAGAGTGGGCCAAGACTCTGAAGCCTGGAAAGGAGTCCTCTGCAAGCATGGCGTTGGGAACTGCAATGACAATGGCCGCCTACTGTTGAAGTTCTGTGCAGAGCAGCAACTTGTCATCACCAACACTACTTTCCAGCAAAAGGACAGTCGAAAGACCACCTCGCTCCAAGCACTGGCACCTTATCGACTATGCCCTAGTGCGTCAGAGGGACCGCAGTGACGTCCTCCTCACCAGAGTGATGCCCAGCGCAGAGTGCCACACTGACCACCGCCTTGTCCGCTGCAAACTCAGGCTCCGCCTCAAGCTGAAACCCAAGAAAGCCTCCCCCCCCCCCCCCACCCAAGAAAAAGCTTGATGTGGCCAGCCTTCAGTGTGACGACAAGAAAGCTGCCCTTCAGACAAATTTACAGCGCATGCTCAAAGAGACAGTTGATCCAGCAGACTCCTCGCATGAAATACTCTGGGAACAACTGAAAACTGCTATTGTAAAATCTTCTGTGGAAGTCTTGGGCTTTGTAAGAAAGAGGAACAAAGAATGGTTTGAAGAAAACGACGGAGAGATCCAGGAACTTCTAGCAAAAAAAAAAAAAAAAAAAAAAAAAAGAGCTGCCCACCAGGCCCACCTAGCCCAGCCTTCCTGCCCTGTGAAGAAGTCTGCCTTCCGCCTCATCTGCAGCAGTCTCCAGCTCATGCTTAGAGAGCTCCAGAACGAGTGGCGGTCCAGACTCGCACAGAGGACCCAGCTTTGCGCTGACAACGGTGACTACAAGGGCTTCTACGAAGCACTGAAAGCAGTGGTACAAAGTCCCCTGTCAAGCGCTGATGGACAGGCACTCCTCACAGATAATACCTCCATCTTAAACCGCTGGTCGGAATACTTTCAGGACCTCTTCAGCGCTGAGCTCACTGTTCAAGAAGCAGTCATCCTCCAAATCCCACACCTCCCACTAAAGGTTGAATTGTTCGAACCGCCCACCGCCGAAGAGACCCTCACAGCCAACCAAGAGCGGAAAAGCAGCAGGCATTGACGGAATCCCGCCAGAGATCTGGAAACATGGAGGCCCAGCACTGCACAACAAGCTCCACGACCTCTTTCTCTGCTGCTGGGAGGAAGGAACACTACCAAAAGATCTCCGTGATGCAGTCATCATCAGCCTGTACAAGAACAAAGGAGAGAAGTCTGCCTGCTCTAATTATCGTGGAATTACCCTGCTGTCCATTGCCGGGAAAATTCTCGCAAGGCTGCTCCTGAATGGGCTGGTACCGGCCATCGCTGTTGACCACCTCCCAGAGGGCCAGTGTGGCTTCAGAGCCAACCGAAATACCACCAACATAGTCTTTGTGCTGAGACAGCTTCAGGAGAAGTGCCGCGAGCAGAACAAAGGGCTGTACGTAAAGTTTGTCGACCTAACAAAAGCGTTCGACACTGTGAGCAGGCAAGAAATGTGGCAGATCCTGGAGCGACTTGGCTGTCTCCTAAGTTCCTCAGCATGATCGTCCATCTCTACGATGACCAGCAAAGCCAGGTCAGACTCAACAGTGACCTCTCAGAACCATTCCCCATTCTCAACGGCGTGAAGCAGGGCTGCGTGCTGGCATAGACCCTCTTCACCATCTTCTTTAGCATGATGTTGAAGCAGACCACAGTGGACCTCGACGATGACGACGCAGTGTACATCAGGTATCGTCTCGATGGCAGCCTGTTCAACCTCAGACGACTGCAGGCCCACACCAAAACCCTAGACCGACTGATTCGTGATCTGCTCTTTGCCGATGACGCTGCCCTCGTTGCACACACAGAGAGAGCCTTGCAGCGCATCACGTCCTGCTTCGCAGATACTGCCCAGCTCATTGGACGCGAGGTCAGTCTGAAAAAGACAGAGGTCCTTCATCAGCCGGCACCCAAGGAAGAGCATCGCCCTCCCCACATCACCATCGGCGAGTCCGAACTGAAGCCTGTACACCAGTTTACCTACCTTGGCTGCATCATCACGTCAGACGCCAAGCTGGACAAGGAGCTGGACAACAGGCTGGGAAAAGCGAACAGTGCTTTCGGGCGACTATTCAAGCTGGTGTGGCACAATCAACAGCTGAAAACAGGCACCAAGATCAGCGTGTACAGAGCTGTCGTCCTCACCACCCTGCTGTACGGTTTCGAGTCCTGGGCCCTCTACCGCAGCCAACTACGACTCCTCGAACGCTTCCACCAGCGCTGCCTGCGTACTATCCTCAGCATTCTCTGGAGTGACTATGTCACCAACGTCGAGGTCCTTGAACAGGCGGAAACTGTGAGCATCGAGGCTTTGCTGCTGCGGACAAAGCTTCGCTGGGCGGGGCCTACCCAGGATCACTCTGTTCGGCGAGCTCGCCACTGGACACCGAGACAGAGGGGCACCAAAGAAGAGATACAAAGACGGTCTCAAGAAGTCACTTAGTGCCTGCCAAATCGACCACCGCCAGTGGTCTTCGCTTGCTGCGGACCGTGACAACTGGCGCTCCACCATTTACAAGGCAGCCGTCTCCTTGAGGACTCTCGCTGAGCCAACCTTAAGGACAAGCGGCTCAGGAGAAAAAAACAGAGTTGTCGTAACTCAGAACCCTGACCAGACCTTCCCCTGCAGCCACTGCGGTCGAACCTGCCTGTCCCGGATTGGCCTCCGCAGCCACGAACATGCCTGCAGACGTCGTGGGCAAGCTCTATAGAATCTTCGTTCGCGAAGTCAAGCCAAGAAATCATTCATTCACTTTTCCTTCCATCCGTCCGTCTGTCCATCATTCTGTTCGCCGTTTCATCTTTGGATTCTCGTGCAGCGTACGTGGCGTGTGTTTTTTCCCCTCCCTTTGTCTGCGTTTCTGTGCTGTCTCTGTTGGTATCACCTTTGGACAGGACGCAACCCGTGGACACTCAACCCCTCTTTCTCTACTGCATATCTTTCCAGCTCTCACTCTCAGTGTGTGATTTGTACCTTATTGCGTACAGCCAAAAGGACCAATGTCAAAGAGCAAAACACTGTACAATTAAATTGGCTTTAGAATTTTATTTCCTGTTAAAAAAATATTTAAAAAAATCTATGCAGATTCCGGAAGATATGTCGTCCCCATATTCACCAGATGTCGCTACGTGAAGTCAAGATTGCCATGGTGGCGGTTCTCTTGGTGGCTCTTCTCTCTGCCATCCCTGCCGCCATCGTGAACGGCATTAAAACCGTGAAAACAGATGAACCAGGTGTTTTCGGGCGCAACTGTGCCACAAGTGATGCTGTGAAGGACAGCATATTCCCATTAGTGTATAACACGATTCTCTTCGTGGCGTTTCTGACAGTGCTGATCACGCTTACTGTGTTGTACGCCAAGATCTGGATCGAGATGAAGCAACACAGGAGATACATGACACGTAACTCCAAAGCATCCATTATCCAGGTGAAAGGGGTCTCGCCGAAAGATGGATTGTCAACAAACGAGGAACATAATCATGAATCGTTCTTCTGCGGCACAGACAATTCAAATGACGTAGGTCTCAGAAAAAGGGGTCAACCAAACAACGTATCGTCAACTCAAAATTGCGAGTCGAATACCATATCCAATGGTAACCAACCCAACTGCGTGCATGTATCTCACGGTTACCAATCAATGAACTCATTGACCCTTTGTCATGACCAATCAAAGGGCGTGACTCAAAATTTTAGCAAAGATCCAGTCACCTCAACGTTTGCTGCGAGCAGCCAATCAAAACACGATAGTATTTTCTCAAATGGAAAGTCTGCGAGTCCAGCAAGTTGTCAGTCGTGTAGAAGTGAGTTCACCAAAGCAATACACTCGTCTGGTGCAGAGTGTGGTAGTGCCGCTCATGAATATCAGACCTCTCACTACAAAACAGGATCGCAGTATAAAATTACCCCCCCTGCGCGTGCAGCCAGCGAAACTGTAAACAATACCTGTGACTGTATTGACAATGCGGCTAATACTGTTTGTGCAGACAGGTTGAATGGCTGTGAATGTGATGTTTCTGAACAATACACAGAATGTAAACACAGCGCTAGAAACAGTTCTGACACAACCCTGTGTGTGCACAATGAGAAGGCGAGCGAAATGTGGTGCCCTGACCGGGATCGACATGACAGTGTTGTAGACGCTATAGAAAAACACAAACGGTCGTCTGAAAACAAGGCTCTTGACAAACTAACAACTGGGCAACCATTTGGCAATGAACCTAATTACATCCTGAGAGACGGAGACGGAGCGGATGACAAAGCTGGTTTATCAAAGAAGAGTGAACCGAAACGTAAGGTCGCTTTTAGCAGCTCACCTAAACAGATGTTTGATATGAACGTCACCCAGGAAAATCACGGAGTAAATGACGTCACTTATTCAAACATTGGCGTCTCTCATGGCGATGGTGACACTACTTGTGATAATAACGTCAGATCTTCCAACAGTGGCGCCACACAATGTAATAGTGAAAGTAAGCGTAACAGCAGTAAAACCACATATACCGGCAATGACGTCACATTATCCAGACGTGATGTCCAGAATTCCAGCAACGATGTCACTCATTCTAAAAGTAACGCCAGTAAAACTAATATGCCGGCAAACTATTCTAGTCCGCGCACTTCGGTGACGGAAGTGAATCAGATGAAAGCTTCGATCATCGCTTTTACTGTTACGGTTGTGTTTTTCCTCAGCTTTGTTCCCCATCTGTCGCTGATTACATCCTGTATTATAGTGAAAGACTTCGACAGAACATTGCATGGGGTGGCGTTAGTGTTGTATAACATCTTCCTCAGATCCTACTTTGTGAATTCCGCGTCCAACCCCATCATATACGGGGTGCTCAACATGCAATTCCGCGCAGAATGTATGAGGGTCATTCGGGAAGTTTTTACATGCAAGAAGAACCCAAACCAAATGATGTGCCTGACACGTAAACAATTAATAATAATTAACCCATTGACTGTCGAGAAAACGTGAACATCACCAACTGCAAAAGGTATAGATCCTCATGAGTCCCCGCAACTGCAGGGGCTCATGATGATCTATGTATTTTGCTGAGTTCAGTTTGTACCCTTGTGCATTCGCATTTTGGTACCCTGTCTCTTACAATGCATGCACATATTTCCTAACACTCTCTTTTATACAGACTTCCAGAACAATCCCGCAAATTACACAACTCGACCAATTAGAAAAGAAAACTTAGCCAATTTAATTAATATTCATTAATAAAGAACACTCTAGATTTTCAACAATCTTCCACGAAAATCTAGGAGCATTACGTAAATGTTCTGAAATGTAACCAGCATGTGCACTACACAACATTGACGTCGTGTTTGAGGTCTCTCGATCAATCGCGCCTTTTTCAGAACCTTTCCAGCTTAATTTAGGCCGGACTTTCCTACAATTTAGCGAAATGTGAAACATTGTAGTCACACACACACACACACACACACACACACACACACACACACACACACACACACACACACACACACACACACACACACACACACACACACACACACACACACACACACACACACACACACACACACACACACTCTCTCTCTCTCTCACACACTCTCTCTCTCTCTCTCACACACACACACACACACACACACACACACACACACACACACACACACACACACACACACACACACACACACACACACACACACACACAAAATCGATCGCAATTCTCCAAGCAAAGGGAAACGAATCATACTAAAAAGGCACGTGATTCGAATCTAAAATAACTCAACTGAATATCAGATCTTACCTATGATCAACACACACATGCAGTAAAAAGAATAACACGACCACAAACGTAACAAAGCCTTACGAACCCAAATCACAGATCAAATCATATTTCATTGCCTGTTTGCCTGTTTATTTGCTTGTTTGTTAGCGTGGTTTCTTTCTGGTTTGATTGTTGTGCTTGTTGTTGTTGTTAATGATGATAATGATATTGCTGATGTCGATATTGATGATGCTATTGATGATGATGATGTTAATAATGATATTGATGATGATGCTATTGATGATGATGCTATTGATGATGATGCTATTGATGATATGATGCTGTCCAAAACCATTTAATCTAGTTCAGCTAGTGAGATCCTTGGTAAACACCGACAAGCAAATAAACCTTGGGTTACAGCGGACATCCTTGATCTGTATGACAAGCGTCGAGGATTAAAGAAAAAGAAGTCAGAAGTAGAAGGAGCTAAACAATACAGGGAAATTAACCAGGATTTTAAGAAAAGCATGAAAAAGGCAAAGGAGAGGTGGACTGAAGACCAGTATAAACACGTAGAAGAAAATCGGAGCAAAACTAATAGCAAGAAAGCATACCAGCTGGTGAAAGACCTGACCAGGGTAAAACAAGGACGCTCCTCTATCATTCAAAATAGCAAAGGGAACTGTCTAATTGAAGATCAAGACATTCTGAAGAGATGGACAGAGTAGTGCTCAGATTTGTACAACCACCGAGCTACAGGGGACCCAGGCATACTTGTCACCCCACCAGCGATCAACAGTGACAACTATCCCATCCTCCGAAAAGAAGTAGAGGCTGCCGTGAAGTCGCTGAGAAAAGGGAAGACAGCAGGAGCAGACAACATCCTGCAGAACTAGTCCAAGAAGGAGGAGAGGACATGATAAGCGCCTTACTATCTGTAATAAGATCTGGCAGTCAGGGGAATGGCCCACACCATGGACCCAATCACTTATAATAACTCTCCCGAAAACAGGCAACTTACAACAATGCCACAATCAGTCTTATATGCCTCCCAAGCAAAGTCATGTTAACGATCCTACTGAACAGGATGAAGCCACAGGCAGAGGAAATCATAGCTGGGGAAAAGGCAGGCTTCAGACTAGGGCGCAGCTCAACTGAGCAGATCTTCAACCTGAGAGTTCTATGTGAGAGGTACCTCCAGCACCAGCAAGACCTCTATCATATCTTTGTCGATTTTAAGAAGGCATTTGACAGGGTGTGGCATGCAGCCCTTTGGTCCACCATGAAGCTGTACAACATCAATGCCTACCTGATCAAAGTAATAGAAAACCTTTACAACAAGGCCACTAGCGCAGTCTGCTTCAACGGCAAAATAGGAAATTAGTTTATGACAACAGTCGGATTCAGACAAGGTTGCTTGCTCTCACCTACACCTTTCAACATCTTCCTGGAAAGAATCTCTAAAAGATCATGAAGGAACTGTCAGTATTGGAGGCAGAACAATAAAGAACTTGCACTTCGCGGATGACATTGATGGCCTTGAAGTAACAGAGGAGGAGCTCGCTCAGCTGGTGGTAAATCTGGACAGTACAGCCAGTGCGTTTGGGATGGAAATCAGCGCAGAAAAGACAAAACTGATGACCAATAACGCCAGTGGCATTGGCACCGAAATCATGGTTGGAGGCCAAAAAACTGGAAACAGTTAAGAAATTCAAATACTTAGGAGCCATTGTGACAGATGAAGGATTAAAAACAGAATAATGTCCAGGATTGCGCAGACAACAACAGCACTGACAAGACTGAAGACCATAATTAAGGAAGGACAGAAACATCACACTCTGCTCCAAGATCAGACTGATGCGCTCCTTAGTCATCTCGGTGTTCTTATATGCCTGTGAGTCATGGACCCTCACAGCAGACCTCAAAAGGAGGATACAGGCCACTGAAATGAGATGTTTTAGAAGGCTGCTTGGCATTTCATACAAAGATCACATCACGAACGAGGAAGTGGGAAGCAGAATCAGGCAAGCCAGCGCGCCCTATGAAGACCTATTAGCCATTGTGAAAAAAAAAGCAAACTGAATTGGTATGGGCATGTCACGCGATCAGCAGGGATTGCCAAGACAATCCTGCAAGGCACTGTGCAAGGAGGACGAAGGAAAGGAAGACAGAGAAAAAGATGGGAGGACAATATCTCAGAGGGGACAGGACTGAAGCTGAACGACACACTAAGAATGGCAGAGAACAGAGTGGTATGGTGGAGCTGGTTGCCAAGTCATCAGTGGTGCCCCAACGGTCGGCAAGACTACGGGATAGATGGATGGATGGATGGATGGATGGATGGATGGATAGATATAAATATAGTTTATCTGATGACAAAACAAAAATCATGATCCATTCAGAACTCTCTGTGGCGGTGAATCCGTAAGTCACGCACACACGTTGAGATCAGGGATTGTGATCCGTCAAAAATACTCACCCCGTTCTGTCTCTCTTTCTCTCTGCTGAGGGTCATAATGTCTACAAGCAGATACCAGCCCTTTTATATATATTGACCAACAAATGAAATGATTCCCTAAATGGAGTATTTCTCTTGGTCATCAGTATACACTCATTCTAAAAGTGACGCCAGGGAAACTAACATGCCGGCAAAGCGTTCTAGGAGTCGCATTTGGGTGGCTTGTGGTCGTCCAGCGAACACAGATTTCAGAAACAAAATGTCCGTCCTTTGGCAGTCAAGGAGTTAATCGTCCTGCTGAATGGCGAATGTTACAATGGCAAGATTGACTCATTTCTAGGGGCCCTAGCCATAGGTCCATGCAGGTTAACCTCCGTTTCTATTCTGATTCGACACGTACAATAGCCCGAGAGTAAACTGGCGTATGGATCAGTCCTGTCTGTCGTGCTTGCACTTAGATTTTTTTTTGTGTACATGTCCTGAGCATTGGGTCCACACGCTTCGTTTTGTAATGCAAGATGTCAGGGATTAGACGTCCTGTTGTACGGATAGCCGTACTTATAAGAAGTCATTGATAGACAACGTCATACATTTTTCAAAAGAAGCGACGTGAATGTCACATGTTTTATGACAGATTTTACCTTTTTATTACAAAAGTATCCTTCCTGTAATCATTTTGCTTTTTCTGTTTAACAAAGTATTGTCTTTTCCAGAAACAGACATTTTGTGGGCTGTAAACTGCATAGCAATGGCAAAAATGAGTATAGCAATGGCAAATGAGTATCTATCTATCTATCTATCTATCTATCTATCTATCTATCTATCTATCTATCTATCTATCTATCTATCTATCTATCTATCTATCTATCTATCTATCTATCTATCTATCTATCTATCTATCTATCTATCTATCTATCTATCTGTCTGTCTGTCTGTCTGTCTGTCTGTCTGTCTGTCTGTCTGTCTATCTATCTATCTATCTATCTATCTATCTATCTATCTATCTATCTATCTATCTATCTATCTATCTATCTATCTATCTATCTATCTATCTATCTATCTATCTATCTATCTATCTATCTATCTATCTATCTATCTATCTATCTATCTATCTATCTATCTATATATCTATCTATCTATTAACAATTACGGCCACTCATTCATATCTTTGGATTATTCGTGAGGAAATCGTGTGATAGCATTCAGATCCACACCCACTGACGGTGTGCCTGGTCTTATCAACACATTTCAGGGCCTATAGTTTTTTTCGCTGCCTAGTGTGCCGCTGACCAGAACACTCTTTTCACGTGTGACATCTGATACGTGTGCTATACCACAGTCACTATTTAGACAGCTTGCGTGGCATTCATACGTGGATACACTATTAATCAAAAGCGATCTTCATTTGATAACGCTGTGTTGGACACCGTTTGTGACGTTTGATACGAGGTGCTATAACTTCAGCCGCGTTTTACTGCGTTGACACTTTTATTCTTATTCTCTCTGTTTATATTTTTTGTATTGTGTTGCACTTCAATTGTGAGAATTAGAATTCAATATGATCCATAATGCTCAGACACACGGAAGCCTTCAAACTGGTCACTTGAACATCTACCATCTTTTTAACAAGGTGGCCGATTTGAATGTTTTTCTAAACTCGTCTGAACCATTCCACCTGTTTGGTCTTAGTGAGACGCGACTTAACTCGGACATAAGCGATGAAGCCGTTCACATACCTAACTTTATCATCACTCGACGTGACCCTCGTGTACTTGGTCAAACTGGGCTTGCCGTTTACATCCATAACTCAATCCAACATTTAGTAAAAAGGCGTGAGGGCTTAGAAACTCCGGAAGTCGAGTGCATTTGGTTGGAATTTAGGGCTCCAAAAACTAAACCCGTCTTCGTCGGCTTTTGTTATCGTAACCCAGCAGCCAAGTTTGAATGGTACGATGATTTTTTTGCATGCAGTAGAAAAAGTTGGCTTACCTAACTGTGACGCGTTGCTACTAGGCGACTTTAACATAGATATGTTGAAGCCCCATACCGCATGGGATTGCATCACCACACAAACAGGCTTAGAACAGTTAGTTTCGGCCCCTACTAGGATCACAAAAACAACCGCAACACTCATTGATCACATTTACACCAACCGTCCCCTTAGTGTGTTCAATGTTAGTGTTCCTGACCTCAGCATCAGTGATCACTTTCCTACTGTGTGTTCATGGTCAACAAAACTGCCAGTGCATCGTAAGAACGGGCACACAACTATAACGTATCGCTCATTTAAACAGTTTAATCAGTCTGCTTTTCTAGCAGACCTTGATCAAACACCATTTAATGTCGTTAATAACGAAACTGACCCTGAAAAGGCTCTGGCTGTTTGGTATGGACTCCTTACAAGAGTACTTAACAAACACGCCCCTTTGCGGCAAAAGCGGGTAAAAAACCACACGTTACCGCCTTGGCTAAACCAAGAAATAATCGAAGCTATGAGATTGAGAAATGACTTAAGGAGACACAAGCTATTTAGCGAATACAAAAAACAACGTAACCGTGTCAAGTCTATGGTACGCAGGGCTCAAAAGTATCTCTTTGAACGAATGATTAAAGAAGACAGAGATACTGCCGCACTCTGGCGCGCGGTTAATCTCGTCACCCGAGGTAACAGCAAGAAATCGTCAGCCATTCCTTCTAGTATTACTGCAGAAACTTGTAATAAACATTTTCTGTCTGTTGCCGAGTCAATCATACCCTCAAGCGGTAACGCGTCTTACACATGCCCGGAGGCCCTACTTAACTTTTGTAAGCAGAAGACTAAGGACAAACCCCCATTCTCTATACCGCCTCTAGCTGTGTATGAAGTAGGAAAACTGATCGGGTCACTGAAAAACAAAAAGTCATCGGGACCTGACGAGAACAGCCCTAAAATACTGAAACTGTCCCTTCCCTATACAGTAGAATCGTTTACGTGTATTTATAACTTATGTATCCAACAAAATCTGGGCAGTGGGCAGATGTTCACATCTGCACGGGACATAGACGACCCCGCCCTCCACAAGTCCCCTGCTGCCTTGCAGGACTGGCCGCTTGGCTGCGGAAAGGCTAAGGGAGGAAACCCCTGACATCAAAGCCCCCGTGTCTCCGGGGAAGGCTTTTGAGCCAGAGACTAAGACAAGGACAGTCTGATATAAAACCTACGACCCGAGGACCTCGATGCCACCGTCCTAGCGTGCTAGGCCATGGCAGACGAACCAAGGGTTTAAAGGGTGGGGCCAGTACTGCGCACACTGCACTTCACCAAAAAGCTCCACCGCGCAGGCTTTAGGAAACGCCCACGGACCTCCTGCAGACGACGTGGGCAAGCCCTATAGAATCTTCGTTCGCGAAGTCAAGCCAAGATCCAACAAAATATGTTTCCATCAGAACTGAAGCAAGCCAAGGTTATCCCTTTGCCTAAGTCAAAAGATCTGTCGGATGTTAATAACTATAGACCCATTTCAATATTATCCAGCCTTTCCAAACCTCTTGAAAGACACGTGCACAAACACCTTTATCAATATTTGGAGAGTCGCAGTCTTTTGCACGTATTTCAGTCCGGCTTTCGCCCCAAGCATTCTTGCCACACGGCACTGACAAGACTTATTGATGCGTGGCTAGCATCCATAAATAACTCCCAAATAACTGGGTCGATCTTTATTGATTTTAAGAAAGCTTTTGACCTTGTAAATCATAACATTCTTTTGTCAAAACTTCAAGCATATCTCTGCAATGCAGGTGCTGTCTCATTGTTTACTTCATATTTAAGCGGAAGGAAGCAAAGAGTACTGTTAAATGGATCCTACTCCTCGTATGGTCTCGTCAAAAGCGGAGTGCCTCAGGGCTCTGTCCTCGGGCCATTGCTGTTCTGCATATTTATCAATGACCTTCCACTGCATATTAGTTGCCAGGATATTTCTTGTGACATGTTTGCTGACGACTGCACACTACATACTCCTCACAAAGATGTAGCTGCAATTAGCACGCGTCTGCAGGAAAGCCTGCATGAGGTCACCGACTGGTGTCATTCCAACTCCATGTCCCTGAATCCGTCAAAAACAGAATGTATGGTTATAACCACACGTCAAAAGCACCAGCTATGCCCGCTCTCTCTTAGTTTGTGTATAAACGACAGCCCAATTGAGCAAGTATCACACCACCGCCTCTTAGGGGTCACTATAGATGATCAGCTTAAATGGCAACTGCATATTAATAATGTGTGCAAAAGGGTTTCCAGCGGCCTGTATATGTTGTCAAAATTGAAAACAATTACTGACACAGATGCGCGTCTTCTTTTCTACAATGCTCATGTCAAATCGCACATAGACTATGCATCAACAGTGTGGGATGGTTCTAGTGATGTACATTTGAAGAGGCTGAACTCCCTACATAGGAGAGCTGCTAAGCTTATATTTCCCGATCCCGAACTCTCAACTGACGAAAAGCTTAAAACTTTAAAAATGCTCCCTCTATCCCATCACTTTCAGTTCAATAAAGGTGTATTGATGTACAAGCTGTACAAGCAGTCATGTCCACTGTACTTGAGTTCTTTTTTCTCAGAACGGATATCTGTAGCATCTAGACATGGACACCATTTCAAAGTACCCCTGCCGCGTATTGATTTATTAAAAACCAGTTTGTCATTTTCGGGAAGTTCATTCTGGAATTCTATTCCTGCAGAAATCAGAAACGCAAAGACGCTCACCTCATTTAGGGTCAGCCTCTTCAAACACCTAGAATCTCTGACGTAATCTAATCATTACAGTACAGGGATAACTTGCGCGTGTGTTCAGGTGTGTGAATGTTTGTGTGTGTGAGAATGTCTGTGTGTGTGTGTGTGTGTGTGTGTGTGTGTGTGTGTGTGTGTGTGTGTGTGTGTGTGTGTGTGTGTGTGCGCGAGAGTGAGAGAGACACAGAGAGAGAAAGAGAGGGTCTGCGATATTTTTGGGCGCGCGCTCACGTGTGTGTGTGTGTGTGTGTGTGTGTGTGTGTGTGTGTGTGTGTGTGTGTGTGTGTGTGTGTGTGCGTGCATGCTGTGTGTGTGTGTGTGCATGCTGTGTGTGTGTGTGTGTGTGTGTGTGTGTGCATGCTGTGTGTGTGTGTGTGTGTGTGTGTGTGTGTGAGACAGAGAGAACGAACGAACGAACGAACGAAACTTTATTTTCCAAGGATTGAGATATTAGGCGCGCAGGCCTTTCTTACAATCTGTCCTTGCTAAGCTACTTTAAAAAAAAAAAAATAAAAAAGAAAAAAAAGAAAAAAAAGAACACCAACCAAAACAACAAAAACTAACTAATAATAAAGGACACACACACGTATACACACACGCACACATACATACATATACATGTACTCGTGCACATGCGCACTTTTGTACATCCACATACACACGTACGTACGCATATAATTATCTAACATATAAGTAGGTATGATATTTTGTGTACTATCAGAAACAAGTTAGAAAACAGAACAAACAATTTGGAGGCTAGATGGAAAAAAAAATAGCAAAAATTAAAAAACATGCAGCGTATTATGTCGAGAAAAATAAAAAAAAAAAAGAAGAAGAAGAAAGGATCAGCATAACGTTGTCTTAGAGAGAGAGAGAGAGAGAGAGAGAGAGAGAGAGAGAGAGAGAGAGAGAGAGAGAGAGAGAGAGAGAGAGAGAGAGAGAGAGAGAGAGAGAGCGAGCACATATACATATTTGCCTTTGCTGTATGAATTCTAATGTACTTAATGATTTTCTGTGTATTGCTTTACATTGCATTTTTACTCATTTTATATTTTTGTGCGTACGCGTTATGCGCGTACGTATGTCTGGAGTGCGTGTCCGAGAGCGTGTGTGTATATGTGTGCGTGTGTGTCTAAGTGCGTGCGTGTGCAAGTTTGTGTTTGTGTGTGTGTGTGTGAGCGTGCGTGTGCGTGCGTATGTGAGGGCGTGCGTGCGTGAGCGAGTGTATACATGCGTCAGTGTGTGGTATGTGTATGTTTACATGTCTATGTCATTTATGTAGTAGATGTAGCAACGGCAAGTTTGAAAACTGGTCCTGTTACCAATAACTTCTACCGTTGGAAAATAAAGGTTCATTGTCATTGTCATTGTCATTGTCTATCTATCTATCTATCTATCTATCTATCTATCTATCTATCTATCTATCTATCTATCTATCTATCTATCTATCTATCTATCTATCTATCTATCTATCTATCTATCTATCTATCTATCTATCTATCTATCTATCTATCTATCTATCTATCTATCTATCTATCTATCTATCTATCTATCTATCTATCTATCTATCTACCTATCTATATCCGGTAGTCTTGCCGACCGTTGGGGCACCACTGATGACTTGGCAACCAGCTCCCTCCAATCCTCTCTGTTCTCTGCCATTCTCAGCGTATCGCCCAGCTTCAGTCCTGTCCACTCTGAGATATTGTCCTCCCATCTTTTCCTCTGTCTTCCTCTCCTTCGTCCTCCTTGCACAGTGCCTTGCAGGATTGTTTTGGCAAGCCCTGCTGAACGCGTGACATGCCCATACCACTTCAGTTTGCGTTTTCTCACAATGGCTAATTGGTCTTCATAGGGCCCGATGGCTTGCCTGATTCTGCTTCCCACTTCCTCGTTTGTGATGTGATCTCTGTATGAGGTGCCAAGCAGCCTTCGAAAACATCTCATTTCAGTGGCTTGTATCCTCCTTTCAAGGTCTGCTGTGAGGGTCCATGACTCGCAGGCATACAAGAACACTGAGATGACTAAGGAGCGCATCAGTCTGATCTTGGAGCAGAGTGTGATGTTTCTGTCCTTCCATATGGTCTTCAATCTTGTCAATGCTGTTGTTGTCTGGATGAGTATAGCAATGGCAAATGAGTCCGATTTAAAGAAACTGACGCATTTACTTTTTACGGTACAGTTTGTCAACCGAAAACAGTATTTTGTCGTTTAGCACATTATTTTATAAAACACAACAACAACAAAAACAACACAGCGTATTCGATTTGCTTAAACAGACGTGTTAGGCAATTAGGGGGCGTTTGGTGTTCTTCTTCTTCTCGAACGCCGTCACACTTGGAGTTTGGCTGTCAAAATGAATTCTGTGGTCTTCTGTAGCGCCCCCACAGGCCCGTACAGTTTCTCTCGTAGAGTGGCGGGCTTCGGCCATATCTCCTCCCTGGCTGCGTTTGTCAAGTTTCTCTACCCCCTCAACCGCCCAAACTGGGCCAGGCGAACTCAGACCAACTGCAAGAGACATAGATCCTCATGAGCTCCCGCGGTCGCGGAGGCTCATGAGGATCCATGTCTCTTGCTTAGTCCTGTGTTGTTTGTGCGCATTTCTGGACCCGTTTAGTTTGCGTTCTTGACGCCCGTGTCGATCAGCGGGCAGTGCCTTCTGACGCGAAATCCGTGCCTTCTGACGCGATATCCGTGCCTTCTGACGCGATATCCGTGCCTTCTGACGCGATATCCGTGCCTTCTGACGCGATATCCGTGCCTTCTGACGCGATATCCGTGCCTTCTGACGCGATATCCGTCACCACTGGCAGGCCTAATTAACTCATTCAGCCCGGCGCTCGTATTTCCCAAATGTTTTAGGCGTCATCTAACGACTATGCACCTGTTGCAGGAGATGGGTCGACCATGATAATTTAAGGGCAGTGCCAGATTAGCTTGGCGCCGACAGGCGCCAAGCTAATCTGGCACTGCCCTTGAATTATCATGGTCGATCCATCTCCTGCTGCAGTGCGTCAGGCTGAATGGGTTAACTGCTCCGTGGTAAACAGTTTCATGTCTCGTTACAGTAAGGACATTTTTAATGAGTGATCATTGATCACTGTTTAAATTATCAAAGTAAGTTTTCATAGTGCATGACTTTTATCGCACTTAAATAAAGAAAGAACCCTTTGGTGTCACACGTTATTAGTTGTTCAAGATCCGCCCCCAAACTATGGTTTTTAGTCACATGGAGACGTCGCTAGAACACACGAGCGGCTTCAGCGAGGCCGAGATTTGTATGGTTTTTAGTCACATGGAGACGTCGCTAGAACACACGAGCGGCTTCAGCGAGGTCGAGATTTGTATGGTTTTTGGTCACATGGAGACGTCGCTAGAACACACGAGCGGCTTCAGCGAGGTCGAGATTTGTATGGTTTTTGGTCACATGGAGACGTCGCTAGAAAACACACGAGCGGCTTCAGCGAGGTCGAGATGTGACCAAAAGCCATAATTGTGTCGCGAATCTAAACAACGATTTTTTGTTCCTCGATTCACTACCGCATATGAGTCACATCAAAAACACTAAAAGCGACATTATTTTACTTGCGACTGTCAGACATGTCTTGGTGCCGAGACAGCTTCACGCACACATACATGTCTTGGTGCCGAGACAGCTTCACGCACACATACATGTCTTGGTGCCGAGACAGCTTCACGCACACATACATGTCTTGGTGCCGAGACAGCTTCACGCACACATACATGTCTTGGTGCCGAGACAGCTTCACGCACACATACACGTCTTGGTGCCGAGACAGCTTCACGCACACATACATGTCTTGGTGCCGAGACAGCTTCACGCACACATACATGTCTTGGTGCCGAGACAGCTTCACGCACACATACATGTCTTGGTGCCGAGACAGCTTCACGCACACATACATGTCTTGGTGCCGAGACAGCTTCACGCACACATACATGTCTTGGTGCCGAGACAGCTTCACGCACACATACATGTCTTGGTGCCGAGACAGCTTCACGCACACATACATGTCTTGGTGCCGAGACAGCTTCACGCACACATACATGTCTTGGTGCCGAGACAGCTTCACGCACACATACACGTCTTGGTGCCGAGACAGCTTCACGCACACATACACGTCTTGGTGCCGAGACAGCTTCACGCACACATACACGTCTTGGTGCCGAGACAGCTTCACGCACACATACATGTCTTGGTGCCGAGACAGCTTCACGCACACATACATGTCTTGGTGCCGAGACAGCTTCACGCACACATACACGTCTTGGTGCCGAGACAGCTTCACGCACACATACACGTCTTGGTGCCGAGACAGCTTCACGCACACATGCACGTCTTCGTGCCGAGACAGCTTCACGCACACATGCATGTCTTGGTGCCGAGACAGCTTCACGCACACATACATGTCTTGGTGCCGAGACAGCTTCACGCACACATACATGTCTTGGTGCCGAGACAGCTTCACGCACACATACATGTCTTGGTGCCGAGACAGCTTCACGCACACATACATGTCTTGGTGCCGAGACAGCTTCACGCACACATACATGTCTTGGTGCCGAGACAGCTTCACGCACACATACACGTCTTGGTGCCGAGACAGCTTCACGCACACATACACGTCTTGGTGCCGAGACAGCTTCACGCACACATACACGTCTTGGTGCCGAGACAGCTTCACGCACACATACACGTCTTGGTGCCGAGACAGCTTCACGCACACATACACGTCTTGGTGCCGAGACAGCTTCACGCACACATACACGTCTTGGTGCCGAGACAGCTTCACGCACACATACACGTCTTGGTGCCGAGACAGCTTCACACGTCTTGGTGCCGAGACAGCTTCACGCACACATACACGTCTTGGTGCCGAGACAGCTTCACGCACACATACACGTCTTGGTGCCGAGACAGCTTCACGCACACATACATGTCTTGGTGCCGAGACAGCTTCACGCACACATACATGTCTTGGTGCCGAGACAGCTTCACGCACACATACATGTCTTGGTGCCGAGACAGCTTCACGCACACATACATGTCTTGGTGCCGAGACAGCTTCACGCACACATACATGTCTTGGTGCCGAGACAGCTTCACGCACACATACATGTCTTGGTGCCGAGACAGCTTCACGCACACATACATGTCTTGGTGCCGAGACAGCTTCACGCACACATACATGTCTTGGTGCCGAGACAGCTTCACCCAGACATACATGTCTTGGTGCCGAGACAGCTTCACGCACACATACATGTCTTGGTGCCGAGACAGCTTCACGCACACATATATGTCATGCACATCCGCGCAAGAATTCGGAATATAGAACCACGCCTCCAATGAATCAATGAAACTTTATTTTACAACGGTTAAGGCATTGGCATCGTCATTGACAGAGTCATTTTACAAACCTGCCGTTGCTAACAACTACAAGACTATATTTAAACACATGCACATACATATAAGTAAAACATAATACTTGCAAACAATTAACAACACTGTTCACATAGGTAGTAGTTCAAATGATAAATGAAAAAGATAAAAGGCTTAATTGCGAATATTTTGGACCCAGCATAGAAAGAGACATATAATACAGGTAGTTAAGGCATCCATAGGCCCTACGAGTGATTCACGAAATACTTGCAGAGACCCTTTTTAAAACAGGCTAGCGAGGAGGCGGATTTTACATGGTCGGGAAGAGAATTCCAGATATGTGTCCCTGAGAAGGATAAGCTGGTTTTATATAGATCCAAAGCACTCAAGCATTTCACAAAAACACCCCATCCGTTAAGCTCTTCGTTCACGTTCGTGTGTTTTTCTCCAGCTTTTGAGAAATATCTTTCGTACAATGGTTTTGAGGCCGTACTGATGTCAGCTTTTTCATTACAGTTTGGTGTGGAACTATGACGCAGCACAGAACGCAATGCGTTTCAAATATGACGTCCCGCCGTGAGATGGCCTTAGTCGCCAGCTCGGCGTTAAACCAAAATAACTAACTTAACTATGACGTCATCCTTCCTCCCTTCATACGAACAGAAGGCTACACTCTAACGCTGTATGAACGCAACATCGAGTGTACGATTCTGTAGAAAAACTAGCCAGGCGGGAAAAAACACTAACTGATGCTTCCTTACAACAGAAGGCTACACTCTAACGATGTATGAACGCAATAACGAGTGTACGATTCTGAGGAAAAACAAGATGAGGATTTCATCCCAAAGTCTACCGTATTGTTTTGAGTTCACGTGCGTTTTTCTTTTAGAAACATACTGATTTGTTCCTGTTTTAAGTTTATCCTTCTGATTCATCTCTCTCCACCTTAACTCCCTCCCCCCTCCCCCCTCCCTCCAATCCGCACGGCCACGGCACACACAAACACAGACGGCAGACACACGGCGCTTCCTACTAGTTCTGTGGGCTGGCGTAGCCACAGCCATTTTGAAGAACAAGGTGGGATAACTCATGCCCACAAAGCCTCTTCTGTATGAGCTTGCATGCGTTTTCCACCTTTTCCACAATACGTTCGCAAACATAATAACAAAAATACAGAGACTGTCTTACTAAATCAAGGTGGGCATTGCGTCAACCCATACACATGTAGAACACTTACGTGCTGGTGCTTTGTGTCACTTAGGAACATCGTATAAAACACTGACGCGTTATTAAAAAGTTTCACCTTTTGAGTGACACATCGAGCTTCCTTTTAATGAAGACCCTCAATGACAGTCCAGATAAGCAGTTCTCCAAAACCATTCAACTCGAAAGGTATGGGGAAAGGTCCTAATAATATAATGACATGAGTGTGCGGAACCATGAACAGGAAACAAGTCACTAACTCCAAGGTCAAGGCTATAGCAGCCATGTTTCGTCTACATACACAGGATCTCCGAATCTACCAGATGAAATTGCTTGAAAATCGGCGTTTTTATAGAGGTTATCGAAATAGAATGCGTACTGCAAGAATTAGATTGTTAACCTGAATGTCATGGCCCTGGCGGCCATGTTTAGTTTAGTGTCGCATATTAATTCTTTTGCGGGCAATAACTCTGACTCCATCTGACCGATTTGGCTGGGACTTGGACTGATGAAGGTGAGTAGTGGCAGGGTGTGCTGTAAACATGAATCAATTCACTGGGTCCAAGCTCAAGGCTATGGAGGGGACATTTGTTGTGATCTTTTTTCTGTTCATATGCGATCTCTGAAACTAATGGGTTTGTGTGCTTGAAATTTGGTGTTTTGATAGATATTAATGGAAGAATGTGTTTAACATAAAAATTTCGTCACTACCTAATAGGTGAAGGCCGTGGCAGCCATGTTTTGTTTAAAAAAATTGATGTATTTTGTACAGAAAGTATCTCTACACCCATTCAACGGGTTTCGCATAACACTGAGCTGATTATAGCCTTGGTAAAAGGAGTGTATTAAAGAAAACACAAATGGTTATCATCAAGGTCAAGGTCATGGCTGCCATATTCAAATTTGGTTTGTTTTATGTAAGATATCCAGAATTACTGTTGATTTACTTCAAATTTATTACGTTGGCTGAAATGAACAAAAGAGCGCGTTTGCATGATACAAAAATTAAATCACAATTTAGAAGGTCAAGACCGTGGCAGCAACGTCTCTGAAACCATTGGTCTGATCTGCCTGAAACGTTACCTGACAGTAGCAGTAGTCCTCAGTGAAAAGAAGCGTTAAGAAAAATAACCACGTTGCTGCATTCGGGGTCAAGATCATGGCCGCCAAGCATGTATTTGCGTTTTGTCTTTTTATGACAGTCCTCTTGATACATGTGCTTGATGGATCTGTACAAAAGATTTTTTGTCAAGCATGAATCAATAACGACACGATCTCGAAAGTTGGTACTGTGACATCTATCTAAGATTGTTTGCACGTCATGATCACACTGTACATATATGTATGTATATTTTTCTCTTTGTACTCTCAACCCTCACAGCCATCCACCAGCTCAAGAGTGGCAAAGCAGCCTGACGGCGCCAAGCTAATCTGGCGCTACCCTTGAATTATCATGGTCGATCCATCCCCTGCTGTACTGCGTCAGGACTGAATGGGTTAAGATTATCAACAGTACCACTCAACATGACTTTTGAGCTCATTTTCTTCCCGATACGCAAGCGGTCTTCGTGCCGTGTTTGTCCATGTTGGCCCGCACACGGCTGTGTGTGTGTGTGTGTGTGTGTGTGTGTGTGTGTGTGTGTGTGTGTGTGTTTGTGCCCGGCTGCGTGTGTGTGGCTGTGCACGGCTGTGTGTGTCAGTGTGTGTGTGTGTGTGTGCGTGCGGGCGCGGGCCAACATCCTATGACGTCGGCCAAATGATCTTTCTCTCACGGCGGACTGAATTCACTTTCGGGCCTCATTTTGTTAGTACTACAGTGAGGACTAGCACAGCAAATCGAACAGTCGAGTGTTTAATCAGGTGGTACCGCGCACAGAAAAGAAATTGAGGGACAGAAACACAAGTTTCACTTATTTGAGAGAGAGAGAGAGAGAGAGAGAGAGAGAGAGAGAGAGAGAGAGAGAGAGAGAGAGAGAGAGAGAGAGAGAGAGAGAGAGAGAGAGAGAGAGAGAGAGAGGGGGGGGGGGCTTGACAAACGCATTCTCCCCAGCTCTGAAAGTGAATAGCAACTGTCTTTCGAAAAAAAATCGTTTAAGTTGTTCAAGGACATTGTCTCCCACCATGACAGGGCAGTGTCTGATTAGCTCGGCGCCTTCCACCATGATAGTTCAAGGATCCTCTCATTAAATGTGGGGCATCCTAGTGTGATAGGTCAAGGATAGTGTCCGAAGAGTTTGGCGCCTTCCACCATGATCGTTTGAGGATACTCTTCTCACAAAACGTGGCTTCTTCCGCCGTGATTATTCAAGTGTAGTGCCAGATTAGCTTGGCGCCTAGATAGGCGTCAAGCTAATCTGGCACTATCCTTGAACTATCACGGTCAGCCCCGATTTGGAATATGACTTTATGAGACGATTGCCTGTAAAAATGCATTTATTGTCTAATTACTTGTTAGGTCATTCAGCCCTTTACGAGTAAACCTCGTGGAAAACTCCGGAGTCGGAGCCCCTAAGACAGTCCGTCGTTGCATTCAACGTCGTTCTGGCAGCTCCTGCGAAGGCGCCGGTGCCAAACTGTAATGGCTCTGCGCTTTCCTTTGGATCCATCAGCGTCGTGGAGAGGGGGGGGGGGGGGGACGTGCTGCATGGGCAACAGCTTGTCCTCCTTATCACACCGCCCAGGCTTGCATCCCAACAACGTTCACCCACAGCTACCACTAGGATGCATTATCTATGGTTGATTCAGACCGACAGAGGCCCATTACTTATTACTTGTGTAAATTCAGCCCTGACGCACTACAACAGATGCATAGTCGTTAGATGACGCCTCCCAAATTTGGGAATTTTTAAAAATACGTGCGTGGGGTTGAATTAGTTAGCTTACTGTTAACAATACACGTTTGCGAGAGAAAATAAATTTGACAAAATTTCCTTACTGGGAACCACGTGGAATGATCACGTGGCTTACCACTACTGTTGCTATTACTTCCACGGGCTGTGGCTATTTTCTTTGAGCGACTGTGGCCAATCCGACCAGTCACAGCTCGGCTTACAAACCACGTCCTTGAGAACCCGTGTACCGTCGTAATGTATTTCACTATTTGTGGTACGTGAGTCATTGTCTAAAGCGTGCGCATGCGTGCGCGAGTTGTGAGTGCGCGCTTAGAGTTATAATTATTATAAGATAAGCGCATTACAAATACCGTAATTATTATTATTATTATTATTATTAATGATCGAGAAATGCTTTGTGTACGATACGTTTCCATATTCATTATAATTATGTTAGGAGTCGAGAAGATGTTCATATTGTAAATCAACACACATCGTAAAAAAATAAGTTTCTCGAATATATCCTCTGCTTCGCAACGTGACTTTGATGAACTTTGTTTTTCATTTCAACAGAATGCGGATGGAAAATTCTATTTTGTAAACGTTTGATCAATCAAACAGTAAATAAGTGTGTTTTCCTCCTTCCTCTACTTCTACAATAGAAGGGGGAAACGCGATACAAGTGTTTTACAATGTGGTTGTCATTTTACCGGGTGGTGGTGTTATATTGCGCGGGTTGTTTACAAGAACCGTGAAATTCGTGTTGATTCCGTTTCCACGTGCGATAGGCGTAGTTCCTCATGGGCCCCTGCAGTTACAGGGCTCATGGGGATCTATGACTCTGGCTTACCACTACTGTTGCTATTACTTCCTCGGGCTGTGGCTTATTTTCTTTGTGCGACTGTGGCCAATCCGACCAGTCACAGCTCGGCTTACAAACCACGTCCTTCAGAACCCGTGTACAGATTTTCCTTATTGATCAAATTATACGGATGGACTAGACCACGGTCAATTTTCGGAAGTACGTATCAGAGAGAGAGAGAGAGAGAGAGAGAGAGAGAGAGAGAGAGAGAGAGAGAGAGAGAGAGAGAGAGAGAGAGAGAGAGAGAGAGAGAGAGAGAGAGAGAGAGAGAGAGAGAGAGATGATGATGAATCTTTTATTAAGGATAAAGCTATTAGGCAACGCAAAACCTGTCTTACTAGCTGTCCTGTAAACAAAACAGAACACAACAGGAAACCAAACACAGCATAAAAAAATAATTAAAAAAAATAATTAACGAACACAGTAGATTAATTATTATTTATTTTTTTTAAATGGCATTGCAGAATTTGCAACTGCCACCGATGCAAAAAGCAAGGGAAATAAATTAGTGCATAGCATTCATATTTTACACAACGAAGACAGTGTCATAGAATCAGCAACATTAATAGCGTATAGCGACACCGACAATACAATAGATGTCCAGTTAGCAAATGTATCGAGAGAGAAAGAGAGAGAGAGAGAGAGAGAGAGAGAGAGAGAGAGAGAGAGAGAGAGAGAGAGAGAGAGAGAGAGAGAGAGAGAGAGAGAGAGAGAGAGAGAGAGAGAGAGAGGGAGGGAGGGAGGGAGGGAGGGAGGGAGGGAGAGAGAGAGAGAGAGAGAGAGAGAGAGAGAGAGAGAGAGAGAGAGAGAGAGAGAGAGAGAGAGAGAGAGAGAGAGAGAGATGAAATGAAATAAAACTTTATTTTCCAAGGATAAAAGAATACGTGCGCAGACCTTTTTTCAATCTTGTCTTTGCTACAAACTACATGAAAACACACACTTATACAGACGCACACACACACACACACACACATACACGCGCGCGCACACGCAGAGAGAGAGAGAGAGAGAGAGAGAGAGAGAGAGAGAGAGAGAGAGAGAGAGAGAGAGAGAGAGAGAGAGAGAGAGAGAGAGAGAGAGAGAGAGAGAGATATGATGATAATGATGATGATGAAACGTTTTTATTCAGGATAAAGTTTTAGGCATGCGAATGTCTCTCTTACAAATTGTCCTGCTACTCTACACACATAAATATACATCGAGCAACACAGTAAATTATTTAGAAAACAAACAAACAAACATAGTGTCAAGAGCATTCAAGTGAACGAAAAGCATCAAAGGCGAAAAAAAACAAGCAAACAACAAACATGATAACATCGACATAAGCTGAAGGTCATCTTGTAATTAGACCATGTCGCTGAGAGTACAGCACCAACAGAAGAGAACTGAATCGTGCTATTTTATATTTAGAAATAAAAAGCGATAAAGGCGATCTTTTAAAATACTAAAGTTAGAAATATTCTTAAGATGCTGGGGTAAATTATTCCATGCTTTTGCACCTGAAAAGGCCAGGCTAGTTTTAAATATATATAGTCTTGTTCTTGGTAGGTGGAGCGACCTGTTTCTCGTGTTCTGTCTATGATTATCTGAAACAGAGTTCGCAAATGGAGTGTAAAATCTTGTACATTAATACACACCGATTAAATTCGAATTGTTTGTTTAATGCCAGCAATTGAAGAGATTTTATTTTTTTGTCTGTGGGGGCGTGTCCAGGAAGTATGAGTTTAACACCTCGACGATACGGAGAATTTACTTTTTTATATGAACTTCGCTGCAACCGTAATTACAGTGCGTTTTGATATGCACGCGGAAGAAAAGATTGCAAACGTCAGGATTAACTATACGGCTGAGCTTAGACAAAAGGAACAAGTTTTTGGACTAAGTTTTGCATACGTTATCAACATGAGGTTCCCAGTTTAACTGGTTGTCTACTGTTACGCCCAGCAAGCGATGCTTAGTTACTTGTTTTATAGGTTGGCCATCTAAGGTAAGTGTTAAAGTTGGTAGGCCGCGCTGGTGTTTCTGGCGTGTTGTAACTAGCATGCTCTTTGTCTTTGGAATGCTAATTATCATGTGATTATTAGTGCACCAGTCAGCTACTTTGTCCAGGCTCTGCAGGAGTACCGCATTGATGTTTGCTAGCTCCTTGTTAGATGTGTGTATGGTTGTGTCGTAAGCGAACAGATCACAGTTAGCCTCTGGGTGAGATATGCACAGCGGCAGATCATTAATAAAATAATAGAAACAATAAAGGTCCTAGAATAGATCCCTGTGAAACACCACAATTCACTACACCGTCTGATGAAAATTTGCCATTTAGGAGTACTTTCTGTGTTCTGTTTTTGAGATATGAAGACAAGAGGGAAACAGTATTCCAATTAATGTGATAAAGTGGTAGTGTTTTTTCTCAGGAGGATGGAATGATTGACAAGATCGAATGCCTTTTTAAGGTCTAGAAAGATTGCGCCTGATACTTTGTTGTCATTAATGGCAGAGAGCCATTTATCAATCATGTGATTTAGAGTTAGTCTGGCAGGAATGTAAAGGTAGAAACCCAGATTGTGCAACACTAATCAGATGATTTTGTTCAAGGAAATTCAGGAGATGAGTATGTATATGTCTTTCAAGTGGTTTCGAAATTGATGATAAAATGGATATAGGCCTGTACTCTTTTAAATTGATTGTCTTTGCTTTTGGAAAGAGGAATTACCTTAGCCCTTTTTAATTCATCAGGAAATACATTATGTCTAATTGGCTAGATTGTAGATGAATGGCAGTGACTCAACGATGAATGGCAGAGATAATTTAAAAAAAAACAACAACTGAGTACTGATGCCGTCTGGACAGCAAGATGCTTTGTTTTTTAAACTAGAAATAGATTTACCAACATCCAGAACACTCATAAGAGGCACAAAAATGTGTGACCAGCTCTCTGCTGACTATAGTGACGCAGTTGATCCGAGCATGTGTGGTTGTCAGGGTCATTGGTAATGGTCTGTGCCAGAGTTTTAGCAACAGTTAGGAAATAAGCGTTAAACGCATCCGCAGTGAGATCGGGCGGAATATTAGGCGACCGTTTACTGTGACCTTTGGTGAAATTGTTTATCACTTGCCAGACTGAGCGGCAATGACACGTTCAGCATTGTGTCTTTGGGCTCTTCAAACTAAAGATTTGACATGGTTTCTCTGCTTTTTGTACTCATTAAATTTCTTAGCTTTTTTAACATGTCCCTAACTGCCATAGCTTTTTTAATTTCATTCGAGAGCCATTCTGGCATAATAGGGCGTTTGACACGTTTGGTCACTTAGGGGCGTGTCTAATCAAAACAGCGAGAAACAGCTCAAACCAGTGGGTCAGGGCCTCATTAGGATCATTGAAATTATAAACGTCACCGAATGACACTTGAGACAGGTCACGCAAAAACGCAGCTTGATGGAATGTTTTAAAGGATGTATAAATGATGGTAGTGTGTCCTATAGCTGGTTGATTTGGCAATCGAGCAGGCAATGAGAAGAAAACATGAAAGTGATCACTAATGGAAATATTAGGTACATGAACATTTTGTGCAACACTGACATTTGTGGTGTATTTATGGTCTATCGGTGTAGAAGATGACGAAGTCACTCGTGTTGGTGACTGGACAAGCTGTTTCAAACCTAGAAAATTTAACATGGATCTCCATGAAGAATGGCCTTGCTTTTGTAAATCAACGTTACAGTCACCCAAAATACGTATATCAGCTTTGCTCCGTAAAACTGTATCCATCATTACTACAAAGTCGTCCTGCCACGAAGATTGTCACGACCCCCGCTTCCGGGGCGCGAACTATGAGCGCTACCACTCGAGATACACCCGACCCACACTAACACAAACCTAACACAAACACCAGAGGAACAATAACGACGACATTTATTACATATAACCCTAACAATAATCAAACTCAATCCTAACCACGCATTCACACATCACATTCACTCTCACACATGTCCAAACACCCCACCCCGAATATCCGTTTATACACAATACAAAATAACAAGAAGATATATAATAAACTAAATGTCCCTAATACAAAATATAAAAGAAAACTGAGGCTGAAAAGCCTAAATCCTAAGCCACCGGACCCCGACGGAAGCACAAGCGTCGAGCGCTAACGTCAGTTAGACCAACGCCTTTGCTTCCGCGAAGAGTCCCTCACAGCACGTGGCTCCTTAAATAAAACAGTATTTTAAATAGCACAATATCAAATATACAATGAACTAAATATGCTTACTAAAACACAAATGAAGATCGAGAAAAATAAATATAGTTCGTAAGCTACGGAATCTCCCCAGCGGGAGCACGAACGACAAGTTCAAATTAAATTAGTGCTTCGCAAACTAGACATTCACAGCGCAAGGCTCCTTTAACTAGCAATGTTTCAGAATAAACAATATCACGTATACAAATACCATATATTTCGCGTCACTGGACCTTTTCGCCGGAAGCACAACCGTTAAGCTCAGCTCAGCTCGACGCTCTTGCTTTTGCGACAAGGCCCTCCGTAACACAGGCTGCTTTTAAATAATACAATTTCTCAAAAACTTTCCGTCACTGTGACAAAGCTCCTCTCACAATATAGTCACTACGAGGAGATGAAATAAATCTCACAATGTTTTTTACGAGATTATAAACAAGCAAAATTTCAATTAAATAGCTTAGAAATAACTAAATGGGACGACCCGACCTGACTAAACACGGGCATGCCGCGACACTCGCAACAGCACTCAGGTCCGGCGTCGTAGCCCCACAAGGCGGAGTGACACAGTCAGCCTCCACTCTCAGTACCACAGCACGGTGGCAGACTTAGCGGATTAGTTCTTTAAGCGTTAGGCCGTTGGATTTGGACCATTGGATTAGGAGGAATGTCATCTATGAAGACGCCCCGGTTAGGACGAAGACAAACAAGGACAAGACAAGCCAGGGGTAAAGTCGTCACAGCTCTTCTTCCTTTCTCCTTCTTCGGACACCGGCTCCGGGACGACCGAAAATCGTATCGCAGGGCCGATACAAAACGAACGACACAGCTGCTTGCGGCCTTCAGCAAATGGCGAACCACGCCTGAAAGACCACTCTAGGAGGCTGCTGGAAAAACGACTGACTCGTTCGCAGTTGGAAAAGCGACTGTCTAACAATTTGGATAAGGTTAGGTTAGCGAAAAAACGCTCACTAAATCATGTGATGGAAACCCCACGTTAAACAATAACCACCCGATCACGCAGACCGGGCGATCACGTGCGTCACGCCGTCCTCCAAATTCTCGTACGGCAGCAAAAACTCGTGTACAGGCCAAATACCCCACCGTACGTTCGGTGACTATCTAAATCCTGTCACCCCTCTAAACTTACTCCCCTAAAAAATAGACGAAAAAATTAAACCCGTGTCGTGACAAAGATGTACACAAAACCTATCAAAATAGGGGATGATTTGGTCGATTTTATTTCTAACCACATGCACTCAATGTTAGGGAGTTTAAAATCACATCACCTCGTTGCAAACATTTTGATAGAATTGTGTATGTATACTGCTAGACCAGTATGACCGGGGACAGACGCATCTCGTCTAAGAATGGAATAGTTTTGTATGGATGTGGCACGGTCACTAATATTTGCCGTTAGGCGAGATTCCGTAAATCCAAACATGTGAAATGGTGAAGACTGGTTTAGGAGAACATTTATATCTGTTATTTTGTGACAAAGGTGATATACATTAACTCATTCTACCCCAACACCAAAATCCCCAAATTTTGCCGTTGTCCTCTGAAGACTGCATTGTAGTGCAGGACACAGATCGACCATGATAGTTCAAGGGTGATGCCAGAATAGCTTGGCGCCCGTAGGCGCCAAGCTATTCTGGCATCACCGTTGAACTATCATGGTCGATCCTTATCTTGCTGTGGTGTGTCTGGGGTAGAATGAGTTAAGATGACCAATATTTAATACATCGATATTTTTGCTACGTTTTGGCCATAGGGACCCGATGACAGTATCTTTGACTATTGCAAATCCACTGCGCCACCGCGTGCGCGCCAAGGCAACTAAGCTGAAGACAGAATACAAGGGGAGAAACGAAGAAACCTGCGAAATTTTAGCTGTGGCCGGAAGTATCCCGGACCTCTTTCTCAACATATAGAGTTAAACGTTAAACCCTTTTGTAGAGTGCCGTGAAAGAGGCCACTATGCACTGCAGTGTATCCTTTGTTTTCGGCCGTGTTTACTCTAAAGTCGAAGAGAATTATTCGCAAAGACCATTGATCAGTGTTTAGACCTTTTAGGGCTAGGGGAAATACGTACCTAAAGCGACTGCTGCGTGCAGGTCACAAGTTCATGTCGACAGTAAGACGCACTCTTGTTTTAATTTCATTGGATATGCTAATTTACATAAACCAATACAAAATGAGCATGAGGCGTATTTCCGGCCGCATCTAAAACCGACAACTCGCTGTCCGCTATGAATGATGCTTGACTATGCATAAAGCCTTGATACTAAAATATCAGTTTTGATCGGAGTACACGCTTTGTGACAAAATGTCTACCGAGTCTGTTCAGTTCAAGGTTTTAGGGGGATGGATGCTTTGAGGGTTGAAAACTGCTCTGGAATCACAGTGCTTCGTCGATTTGTGTGCCTGTCGTTTCTTCCCTTGTATTCTGTCTTGAGCTTAGTAGGCGTTGGCGCGCACGCGGTGGCGCAGCGAATTTGCATTAGTCAAAGCTACTATCATCGGGCCCCTATGTTTTTGGCATAGTGAAAGACACACAGGGGATCTAACTGTTGTCCAGCGCTGAGTAATTCCCCTTGGTTTGTTGTACAATTCTGCCAGCGCTAGCCTCACCTATCTGGTTTGTGAGTATAGTGAAAGACAGCTTTAAATGGAGGAACAACAACAAAATAATACAATGTGATAAGAAGTGTGCACAAATAAAACAAATGAAAAAAGCTAAAGAAGATAAAAGCGTATGTTGCAAAATAGAAAACTCGTGTATTCCAAGCTTGGCGTATAATAAAAGCACACACGTATTGCTTATGTAAAAAAGAAAAAGAGATAAATTGGAGATAATGAATGAAAAAGAAAAAAAAGCACACGCGCTCAATAACAAAACACTCGTACTGCAGAGAGAGAGAGAGAGAGAGAGAGAGAGAGAGAGAGATGATGATGATGATGAATCTTTTTTTTATTCAGGATAAAGCCATTAGGCAACTCAATGCCTGTCTTACAAGCTGTCCTGTAAACAAAAGAGAACACAACAGGAAAAGAAACATAGCATGCAAATAATGTGATTTAATAATAATAATCATATAATAATAATAATAATAATAATAATAATAATAATAATAATAAGACGAGGAAGCAAAACTACGGGGGGAAAAAAACGCAATCGGGGAATCATCAAAAGGAGGGGAAAAAAAATGACAGTGGAGAATTTGTAACTGCCTCCGATGCAAAAAGCAAGAGAACGAAACGCGTGCATAGCATTAATATTATACTCATCTAAGACAGTGTCATAGAATCAGCAGCATTGATAGCGTACAGAGAGAGAGAGAGAGAGAGAGAGAGAGAGAGAGAGAGAGAGAGAGAGAGAGAGAGAGAGAGAGAGAGGAGAGAGAGAGAGAGAGAGAGAGAGAGAGAGAGAGAGAGAGAGAGAGAGAGAGAGAGAGAGAAAAGAGAGAGAGAGAGAGAGAGAGAGAGAGAGAGAGAGAGAGAGAGAGAGAGAGAGAGAGAGAGAGAATCTTCAGTCGTATCGTTAGATTACCGCAGCTAAATCTCTGCGAGTTCTTTATCCTGTCAGACATTGTAACAGATTCTTTCCAGATTCCGCAAATCGGTAGTACGTCTGTCAAAGACGGCATTTCAATTCAGGAAACAGACTCAACATGAGAGTTGAAGGGTGGTGCCAGAATAGCTTGGCGCCTACAGGCGCCAACCTATCCTGGCACCGCCCTTCCACTCTCACAGTCCCTCATCTTGTTGTATATCAGGGCTTAGCTAGTTAGCTACGCGTGTAAACCTTTGTCAATCCGTTCAGGGCAGAGTATCGATTGCAGGCAGACCTGCGCTGTGATTCACCTCGTTTCTTCTCCAAAATTGTCATTTTTCCTTGGGGGACAATTATGTTTTAAAAATATGCATAACCCAGCAGCAGACACTCAGATTTTCTATTGATTTTCACGACAAAATCGCCTTTCTTTTGTTCTGAGATATTTTCAACCCACGTGAAATTTGATGGCCCAGTTTTTGTATGAAGGAGGAAAGAGTGATGGGGTGGGGGCGGAGGGGGGAGGGGGTGGGGCGGAGGGAGGGGGGGAGGGGGAAGGGAGCGGGGCGGGGGGAGGGGGAGAGGAGTACCGAGAATGGTTAGAGGGGGAACTCTTTCAGGACTAAACTTGCTGTTGGTAAATAATCAACACCGGGACATCAGCTGCGAGCAGATTTACCACAGCGGTCATGATAATTCAAGGGTGGTGCCAGATTAGGCTGCTCTCTCTCTCTCTCTCTCTCTCTCTCTCTCTCTCTCTCTCTCTCTCTCTCTCTCTCTCTCTCTATCTCTCTGTCTGTTTGTGTGTGTGTGTGTGTGTGTGTATGTGTGTGTGCGTGTGTGTGCGTGCGTGCGTGCATGCGCGAGTTGTGGTGTGCATGCGTGCGTACCTGAGTGCGTGTGTGTGTGAGCGTGTGTGTGCGTGTGTGCGTGCGTGCATACATGCGTCAGTGTGTGGTATGTGTATGTTTACATGTTTTTTGTCATTTATATGGTAGATGTAGCAACGGCAAGTTAGAAAACTGGTCCTGTAACCAATAACTTCTACCGTTGGAAAATAACGGTTCATTGTTCATTGTCTCTGTCTCTGTCTCTCTGTCTCTGTCTCTCTGTCTCTGTCTCTCTCTCTCTCTCTCTCTCTCTCTCTCTCTCTCTCTCTCTCTCTCTCTCTCTAAATTCACTATACAAAAGAGCATTAAACATGTAGATATAAGACCCATTCCTACCGCTGTAAAACTGCAAAATCTCAAACTTCTTGGCCTTCGTCAACAACTCGTTTACAACAAGTGCATACTTATGTTTAAAATTCTCCACAAGAAAGCTCCACAGTATCTAACAGCTAAATTTACTCCACGACAGTGTGAAAGGTCCTCGAGGAACAGTACTCTTCGATTACCACTACCTCGCATTGACTTATTCAAATCAAGCCTAGCCTTTTCGGGACCACTTTTATGGAATTCACTTCCTCAACATTTAAAAACACTAACCCACCTTTCCTCCTTTAAAACAAAACTACACATATACCTGATGGAAACTGCTTAGATATATTATTTTTATCCTGTCATTCTGATGAAAGGTTATGTAAATGTATATATGTTAGTGCGTGCATTTACACGGCTGTAAAGGTGTGTGTATGTATGTGTGATTCTTGGTACTTTGTGCTTGTTTTTGCTGTGCTATGATTTTTCTCCTATGTAATTTGTGCTGAGGAGTGTTACTTCCATTTTTGTATTTGTTTATTGCTACCTTAGTAGTATCATTTTCTGTACTGCGTGTGTCTGTACTTATTTAGTTATGTTTTTTGTTTGCGTTAAATATTTTTTGTTTGTCTTCATTATATTTCATGTTGTAGAACGTTAGAAACGGCAAGTTTGAAAAATGACGTATTTGTATCTGTCAAAACTTCTACCGTTATGTAATAAAGTTTCATCATCTCTCGGACGAAAATTATCACCATCATCGTCATCAGATATCTCCCTCTAAATTCGGTCTTTGTCATTAACATAATGACACCATGAACGGAACATTACGTGAACACTGTAGACGAGTGAGATGAATGTCTGACCGCGTGCTACTTCCTGTAATGTTGAAGAGTGCACACAAGGAGTGTTACCTTTTCAAAAACAAATCTCATTTTAATTGGTAGTCGAAAATTCAAATCCGGGAAGTCTGCATCGAGATGTTTCCTGAACGCGCTGTCATCTTTCAAGCATGACGGACAGCAGTAAGCTGAAACCATAATTATCACCTCCTCTGTTTGAGGAGATGAGACAGCATTTTAATCATAGATCTAAATGACATCGAAGCCTATCTGCAGGAGTAGTAAGTTGGCATGCAGCGAAAAACCACAGGACGGGGTGAACAGAAGTTGACGTGTCAAGAGTTTCGTGCCCCTGACTCGCTCCGAGCGTTGCTCGGAGCGAGTCAGGGGCACGAAACTCTTGACATGTAATGCTCAGTTTCCTCCCCTTGTAGTAAAACGTTAGTGGGTCCGAAGTCAGCCTTGCGTGAATAACCATAACCCTTTGATTTAAAAAAAAATTTTTTTTTATTTAAAATAATGTGTTTACCTATGCGTGCGACCGACGCGGTCTGCCTCAACTGCTCCCAGCTACAGCGGTACCTGTACCAGACTTTCTCAGGACGTGCCTGCACTGCTTGTGAAAAAAAACCAACAACCAACTATGCAGAATATTGAATGTATGTCGCCAGCCGGTCTAATACGCAAAATAAACCTAAGACCATTTAGCAACACACATCCAATATCAAGAGCTACAGGCAGTGAGGACAGTAGGGGGAGTTTAAAAAAGGAAAATACAGGTGAATGGACCAAGGGAAGACAGAAACACATGCCCCAAAACAGAGGGGAAAACCCACCCTGTGGGGCTGAGCAGGGTGACCCTGGGAACTAAAATGTAGTTAACCCCACCCAAGTCCCCCAGGGCAGACCCGGGTGGGGAGCATTCTGAAGAGAGAACACCTGTCATTAACCCACAGTCATGAGCCCGCTCGCTGTATGTACTATATGTTTGTTTCTGAAATCTTGGTTCATTGAACGAACCAGACCCAACACCGTCCAAGGAACATGGACACAAACTCGTCTCAGCAAGAGACATAGATCCTCATGAGCCCCCGCAGTCGCGGGGCTTATGAGGATCTATGTTTCTTGCAGCTTGGGTGGTGTTCACTTTTTTTTTTCTCGGCAGTGAAAGGGGCATTGATGGCCTTGCAGGAACAGAGAAGGAGCTAGCTCAGCTGGTGGAGAAGCTGGACAGTACAGCCATTGCGTTTGGGATGGAAATCAGTGCAGAGAAGACCAGACTGATGACAACTAACACCAGTGACATTGGCACTGACGTCATGATTGGAAGCCAAAAACTGGAAACGGTTAATAAATTCAAATACTTAGGAGCCATTGTGACAGATGAGGGATCAAAACCAGAAATACTGTCCAGGATTGCGCAGACAACAACAGCACTGACAAGATTGAAGACCACATGGAAGGACAGAAACATCACGCTCTGCTCCAAGATCAGACTGATGCGCTCCTTAGTCATCTCAGTGTTCTTGTATGCCTGCGAGTCATGGACCCTCACAGCAGACCTTGAAAGGAGGATACAAGCCACTGAAATGAGATGTTTTCGAAGGCTGCTTGGCATTTCATACAGTGATCATATCACGAACGAGGAAGTGGAAAGCAGAATCAGGCAAGCCATCGGGCCCTATGAAGACCTATTAGCCATTGTGAAAAAACGCAAACTGAAGTGGTATGGGCATGTCACGCGTTCAGCAGGGCTTGCCAAAACAATCCTGCAAGGCACTGTGCAAGGAGGACGAAGGAGAGGAAGACAGAGGAAAAGATGGGAGGACAATATCTCAGAGTACACAGGACTGAGGCTGGGCGATACGCTAAGAATGGCAGAGAACAGAGAGGAATGGAGGGAGCTGGTTGCCAAGTCATCAGTGGTGCCCCAACGGTCGGCAAGACTACTGGAGATAGATAGATAGGTAGATAGATAGATAGATAAATGACACGTTCGCGAAGTCAAGCCAAGATAAATAGATAGATATATAGATAGGGTTAAAGACCATCATTTCGGTGCAGAAAAGAACCCAACGGAGAAAGAAACACGCTTAGAAAAGACAGTTGCAACACAGTTTTGTGTTGTAACCGTCTTTTCAAAGCGTGTTTCTTTCTCCGTTGGATTTTTCTCTGCATTTTACACGCTTGGCGGTCACCTTTTGGGTCTGGATTTCATCATTTAGGTGGCTGTGGCTGTGGCTGTGGCTGTGGCTGTGGCTGTGGCCACCTAAATGATGGTCTTTAATGACAGATGACACCTGTTGCCCTTCCAAACATCTCTGGAGAGTGCATCTGTCTATTACGACCACTTTTTCTAGCAGAACAGTTGGCCGCTCACAATAGGTTTGTACTGCGCGTGGTGCTATGCAGGAGCCCACCTGTGCCGGAGCCCACCTGTGCCGGAGCCCACCTGTGCAGGCTGGTGTTTGACAGGTACGCGTAGTGCGGGACGGGGCACGGGCTGGTCGTGACGACAGTGGCGTCACCCCACGCCAGCATCTCTTGTTCTTCACCCGGAAGTTATCAACAACATTTGACACACTCAGCAAAGACCGACACCTCAGTGGGAGATGAATCGACCATGGTAACTCCAAAGGTATATGTATTCCGAGATCAGATTGGCGCCTCCCAAATTAATTCTACAATGGACTCGAACTATCCGGGGGTGGGAGGATGAAGAGGTAAGAAGGGGGGGGGGAGGAGGGGGGAAGACGGGCGGCACGTCTCTACCGCGGTCGATCCATCTCTGGCGACAGGCACGCAATGTACAGTGGCCTCCCAAAGTTGCAAAGTCATGATTAGGCGTGAATGATTTAACTCATTCGAGACGTGTCGAATCCGAATACACGGCATATTATAAAGCCGGCATAATTATAGTCGAGTAGCCATATGCGGCACATCTCATGTGAGTTAATTAACTCGTTCTACCCCAGACACACCACAGCAAGATAAGAATCGACCATGATAGTTCAAGGGTGATGCCAGAATAGCTTGGCGCCTATGGGCGCCAAGCTATTCTGGCATCACCCTTGAACTATCACGGTCGATCTGTGTCCTGCACTGCAACGCAGTCTTCAGAGGACAGCGGCAACATTTGGGGATTTCGGTCTTGGTGAACAAGGAGTTAAATCGGAAAATCCTTGTAACGTGTCTTATTATTATTATTATTATTATTATTACACTACTACTACTACATCTACTACTACTAATGAAAGAAGAAGAACAAACAGCAGCAGCAGTAGTGGTCGTAGCAGTAGTAGTAGTAAAACTACCACTACTACTATTGATGATGATGACGAGAATAATAATAATAATAATAATAATAATAAATAATAATAATAAAAACAACAACAACAATAATAATAATAATACGATAATGTAATGACATAATACAACAACAACAACAACAAAAACAACACCACCACCAACAACAACAAGAGTAATGTATAAAGAAGAAGAATTAGCAGTAGTACTAATACCAGAGCTACCTACTTAGTCTGGCGCTGGATGTTTTCTTTACTCTGCCTATAAATAATTCTACCGTAAAAATCCATTTTCTCTGAACTTTCTGTAAGTTGACGTTAATTCCAATTCTGCTCACTAGAAATCGCCACGCCCCAGGGCAGGATCAATAGCGGCACCACAAGCAGCTCTCTCATCTCGTCACTTTCACCTCACACTGACAGCTGGAGGGGTGACGGATGGTGGCGGGGTGGAGGGCGGTACTTTATTCACCATCACACCCACAAATGCCAAAGCATATCATACTGTTCCATTTTGGTCTGACCCCATTTCCAAGCTAATCGTTGGAAATGACTGAAAAAAGAAAAAAGCCGGGAGAGAGAGAGAGAGAGAGAGAGAGAGAGAGAGAGAGAGAGAGAGAGAGAGAGAGAGAGAGAGAGAGAGAGAGAGAGAGAGAGAGAGAGAGAGAGAGAGAGAGAGAGAGAGAGAGAGAGAGAGAGAGAGAGAGAGAGAGAGAGAGAGAGAGAGAGAGAGAAATGAAATGAAATGAAATGAAATGAAATGAAACTTTATTTCTGAACGGAAGAAGCAGTTAGCACATGTGCCATTTTTCACGCTTGCCGTTTCTAAACTACAAAGGTACAAATCTGCTAAAGGTACAAAGCTACTAAGATACAAAAGTACAAAGCTACTAACATGAAAGTGCACATAATATAACAAGTCGTTCAAAAATAGATGGATAAGGCAAAATGGAGGGCACCAATTATGATTACTAACAATGTGAACGAAGGAAAAAAAAAAAAAGATAGTCTTTAAAATTCCTTTTTTCACTGAAATCAAACACGCGCGCACGCTCGCGCCGCATGCTCACACACACACACACACACACACACACACACACACACACACACACACACACACACACGCGCGCACGCACGCACGCGCGCGCGCACACACACCCATATACACGCACGTGCGCGCGGAGGTTAATATCAAGGCTTTAGGCGATGGAGATACCCGAACCAGTGAATGAGCTGTTAGATAGCAGGTACTTGAAGAGGCTTTCCTTGAAAGAGGGGAGTGAACCAGTGTGTGTTATGTGCGCTGGCAGTTTATTCCAAAACGAGGCGCCCGAGAAAGCAAGGGTAGTTTTAAATAAATCTATCCTCGGGCGTGGTGTGACGAAGTTTCGCCTTGATGTTGAATAGCCTGAAGCTACCTTGGTGAAGAGATTACATAAGTATTCTGGGTGGATTTCATTCCAGATTTTATACATGACTACCCCTTTGTTAAAGAGATGGTGCTTGTCAAGAGGAAGCATTTTTAGTTTTTCAAATTTTTGGTCAGTAGAAAGAGCTGGATCAGGCAGGATCTGCTTCACTGCCCTGCGATGCAAGGAGTTAAGCCTCTTCATGTGTATGTCACCACTGCCGTCCCATGTCGTGGAGGCATAATCGATGTGGGATTTGACATGGGCATTGTAAAATAGTTTGCAAGTGTCGACATCAATAAAATATTTTAGCTTAGACAGCATAAACACATTTCTAGACACAGTTTTACAGACACCATTGATGTGAGATTGCCATTTCATCTGGTTATCAACAATAACTCCAAGTAGGCGATGTTCAGTTACTTGTGTAATGGTGTGGTCTTGGATTTCCAGGCTAAGCAAAAGTGGCTTGAGCTGATGCTTCTGATGGGTTGCTATCGTCATACATTCGGTTTTGGTGGGATTAAGGATCATTGCATTATTTTCACACCATTTGGAAATTTCACTCAGTCCCTGTTGCAAACGATCATTTAAAGACTCGAGACACTTATCGGGGGTGTGGATTGTTGCGTCATCGGCAAACAAGTCACATTCAATTCTGTCATTCGTAAAATGTAGTGGCAGGTCATTGATAAATATGCAAAAGAGAAGAGGTCCCAGGACAGAGCCCTGGGGCACTCCTCTTGTTACTAAACCACTTGAAGAGTAAGATCCATTGGCTATCACGCGCTGCTGTCTGTCTGTAAGATAGGAAGCGAAAAACGAGGTTGTTTTAAAGGAATGAATAGATGCCTGAGAACTGCCGTCTGATGTATGAAAACAGTTACTTGAAAATGAACCATCCAGATATATGCTGAGCTTGGAAAGGAGAATTTCATGATCTACCATGTCGAAAGCTTTCCGAAGGTCTATGAAAACAGCACCTGTGAATTCGCCTTTGTTCATTGAACTTAGCCACGTGTCAGTAAGTCGCGATAAGGCTGTATGACAACTATGCTTCGGGCGAAAACCTGACTGGAGGGGGTGGATTAATTTGTGTTTTCCCAGGTATTCTAACAGATGCTTATGAATGTGTCGTTCAAGGGGTTTACTTAAGACAGACAAAAGTGAAATGGGGCGATAATTGTTAACATCGGACAGATCTTTTGTTTTAGGTAGGGGAATAACTTTAGCTTTTTTTAGTTCTTTTGGGAAAACATTTTTCTGTATGCATAAATTGTAGACATAAGTTATTGTTTCTACAACATAGGGAAGTGATAGTTTCAGTATTTTGGGGCTTATTTCATCTGGCCCGGAAGATTTTTTATTCTTCATGGAACTTATTGTCTTACCAACCTCGTGAACTGCCAGGGGTGGAATAGCAAAAGGATGAAATCTCGCAGTTCGCGTTCTACATAAATCAATCAGGGTGTCAGGACAGGTATAAGGCCGAGAATTTGTTTTAGAGGGGACCAGGGACTCGGCAATTGAAAGGAAATGATCGTTAAAATTATCGGCAGTCAGAGTAGTCGGGATTACAGCGGATTTCCTACTCTTGACTCCAGTCACTACTGCCATAGCGCGCCAGAGCATGGACATATCTTTGTCTTGTTTAATCAAACGATCAATAAAAGATTTTTTAGCCTGCCGCACTAAACATTTGACACGATTGCGCTCACGTTTAAATTCAGCAAAAAACTTCTGTTTTCTCAGATCATCTCTCACTCTCATGGCCTGAATGATGTCTTGAGTCAGCCACGGCGGGAGTGAAGCGTGTTTGACTCGCCTCCGCCGCACAGGCGCGTGTTTATTTAAAATAGTAAGAAAAATGCTATACCAGACAGACAGAGCGCTGTCAGGGTCAGTTTCACTAAGCACTTCCTCAAAAGGTGCGTTATTAAGGTCAGATAAGAAGTCGCTCTCACTAAATTTTTTAAAAGAACGATAGGTGATATATGTATGACATCCTTTCTTTACTTTTGGGAACTTAGCGGACCACGTACAGCTGATGGGAAAGTGATCACTGATGCCAAGGTTACCGACAGACACATTATGAACAGACTCGGGCTTTGTGGCATAGATATGGTCTATGAGTGTAGATGTTGTTGGTGTTATTCGTGTTAGAGAGAGAGAGAGAGAGAGAGAGAGAGAGAGAGAGAGAGAGAGAGAGAGAGAGAGAGAGAGAGAGAGAGAGAGAGAGAGAGAGAGAGAGAGAGAGAGAGAGAGAGAGAGAGAGAGAGAGAGAGAGAAAGAAACCACAGTCAGAGAGAGAGAGAGAGAGAGAGAGAGAGAGAGAGAGAGAGAGAGAGAGAGAGAGAGAGAGAGAGAGAGAGAGAGAGAGAGAGAGAGAGAGAGAAACCACAGTCAACAAGCGCCATGCACAGTCACGTTTCTGACTTCTGTTCTCGTTAGTCGTCCTAACTTTTTACAAGTGTTTTACTGCATACCCCGCTATTAATTATCTCATTCGAGACGTGCCGCCTCCGGATACGCGGCATAAAGCCGCGTATCCGGAGGCGGCACGTCTCGAAAGAGTTAAATCGTTCAGTGCCCTAGCTGACGCAGACGTTTTTTTTTTTTTTTTCAATCTTCCTTAATTGTGGACGTCCCGGAAATACGGACACAAAGCGGCCGCTTCAGAAAGAGGCATAGATCCTCATGAGCCCCCGCAACTGCGGGGGCTCATGAGGATCTATGCCTCTTGCACTGAGTTGGGGGGTGTTGTAAATTTCTCGGCGATGAACGGGTTCAAGTAAAGAAAGAGAGTCCGGTCTTCGGAAAAAAATAAGTTGCTGATGTGTTAGTAAAACTGTTGCCGCTAGGGTTGCAGGTGAAAGGAATACAGAAGATAGAGGTTCAAAACCCTTTAAATTAGATACAAGGAACACGACGTTTCGGATCAAAGATCTTTCTTCAGGTGACATGGAAACAAAGGTAGAACAGGAAAAAGCACACGATAGAAAGAAAAGACGTCATCCTGTATAGAGAAAATTTAGAATGACGAAACACCCCCCCCCCACCCCCCCTCCCAACTAACATAATGACGCAAATACACATGCACAAAACACGTAGCACAAAGCCGGCTTTCGTCGACTTTTTTTGTTGTTGTTGCTGATGTGTTGTTTTTGTTTCAGCGCACTGCGAGCTTGATATCTTTTTGTTGTTGTTGCTGATGTGTTGTTTTTGTTTCAGCGCACTGCGAGCTTGATATCTTTTTGTTGTTGTTGCTGATGTGTTGTTTTTGTTTCAGCGCACTGCGAGCTTGATATCTTTTTGTTGTTGTTGCTGATGTGTTGTTTTTGTTTCAGCGCACTGCGAGCTTGATATCTTTTTGTTGTTGTTGCTGATGTGTTGTTTTTGTTTCAGCGCACTGCGAGCTTGATATCTTTTTGTTGTTGTTGCTGATGTGTTGTTTTTGTTTCAGCGCACTGCGAGCTTGATATCTTTTTGTTGTTGTTGCTGATGTGTTGTTTTTGTTTCAGCGCACTGCGAGCTTGATATCTTTGCCATGGGCAGAGGGAGCAGTTAACATAATTCGTCGCGTGCTTCGTTCGGATACTGGGTCACTTTCCAGACGTGCCGCGGGACACCTGGAATGAGTTAAACACAGAAACAAACGCACGTATTCGTGACCTGACGAACAACGAACAAATCGACTCATTTAGCAACAGACTAAAGAACGACCGAGGCAAACAGAACGTTATATCTAACTGACGGACCTAACAAAATAACTGTTCCAACTAACCAGCCAAGCAACCAAGCAGCCGACCAGCCCACCAACCAAACTAATAATTATGTAAACACTGACGCAGTCAGACAAACGCGACCGCCTTACCACTGAGCACTGCATTATCAAATTAAGTGCAAGGGACTTAATTCGCATCTAAACCCCGCTTTTGAATGCAGAGGTTGTGTGCAATTGTAGGTTAAAAGTGCTGTCTTGATAAAGCACTGCCGTTATACCGTGATGTCAAAACCCTGCGTGTACAGTTTTAACTCATTCTACCCCAGACACACCACAGGAAGCTATGATCGACCATGATAGTTCAAGGGTGATGCCAGAATAGCTTGGCGCCTATGGGCATCACCCTTGAACTATCATGGTCGATCTGTATCCTGCACTAGAGTGCAGTCTTCAGAGGACAACGGCGAAATATGGGGATTTCGGTCTTGGGGTAGAATGAGTTAAGAAAAGCGAGCTTTTCACTGTGTGACAATGTAAATCTCGCTTTTCTTAAAAATAGATATACTCGCTTTTGCTACATAACGGCCGACAACATGTACATCACACCACCCTACCAAAAAAGAAAAGAAACATTATACTTCACTTCCTGCAGCCCCCCTCAGTCCCCCCCCCCCCCCCCGCACTATTTCCAACACCACCACCACCACTACCACCACCACTTTCAATCTCCATCGTTGATTTGTTATTCTCCTGATCGACGTGAAGTGCGTATATGTGTTTTAGGCACAGTCCCCGTACGTCTTCTAGATGCTTCCATCCGGTCGGTGAAGACTGTTTTGTAGGTCAGGCGCAAGTTGGGGGAAAGTACACAGCAAGCTGACACCGACTGATGTATTCATCAGGGGCCAGTCGCGTGAGTGAGCTTAGTCCTGCGCAAGCCACTAAGCAAGGTGCTCCGCTGTAGCGGAGCACCTTGCTTAGTGGCTGGCGCAGGACTAAGCTCGCTCGTGCAGCTGTCAACTTGGCTCTTTCACGGAGAAGAAAAACAGCCAAGTAGGCCAAAGTACATGCGAAAGTAAAGTATAGAGGTACAATTACTCGCATTCACGGAGTCGACATATTTGAAATAGAGAACCGATAATACCGTAATACGTCTCAGGGGTGACGGAGAAACGTTACACCAAGTTACGATTATAAATGTTGTTTATTAAAAAACAATACCAACCCCTCCCCCCCCCACCCACCCATAAAAACATTAAAACAAACAAACAAACAAAACTCACAAACCAGATAGGTGAGGCTAGAATTGTATGCAAACCCAGGGGAATCACAGCACCCAATCGCCAGCCCACAGAGAAATACGCAGATATAGAACAAGACGTTTGTGTATGTATGTTTCTCCTGCCTACTTCCTACGTTCCGGAGAAAGACATGGGTTATATAAGATACCTGATCCATTCTTTTTGAGGATGGAAATGATCGTCTTGTTCTATACCTGCGTATTTCTCTGTGGGCTGGCGATTGGGTGCCTGATAGGCGGGGGCAGGGGATCTAACTGTTTGTCTGTCCAGCGCTGTGATTCCCCTTGGTTTGCATACAATTCTGCCAGCGCTAGCCTCACCTATCTGGTTTGTGAGTATCTATAACTCGAGGCAAATTTGTATCGTTACATTGTTGTGTAATGTTCTGTGCATCTACTGTGGGAAATCAGGGTATTTACCCAACCACATATAGTAGCGCACCTTCATGTTTGTGTATGTATGTTTCTCCTGCCTACTTCCTAAGTTCCGGAGAAAGACATGTGTTATATAAGAGACCTGATCCATTCTTTTTGAGGATGGAAATGATCGTCTTGTTCTGGCGATTGGGTGCCTGATAGGTGGGGGCAGGGGATCTAACTGTTTGTCTGTCCAGCGCTGTGATTCCCCTTGGTTTGCAAACAAACAAAAGAACAAAGGAAGCAACAAAGGAACGAACAAACAAATATACAAACACACGAACGAGCAAGCAAACAAGCAAGCAAGCAAATAAACAAACAAACAAACAAACGAACACAAACAAACAAACGAACAAACAAACAAACAAACGAACAAACAAACAAACAAACGAACAAACACACAAATAAAGAAACAAAAAACTATAAACAACAAACAACAAACAAACGCATAAGTCGCATTAAAAAAAAATGCACAAGATATTTCATTGCCAGTAGATACACAGGCCTGGTTAAGTCTAAATTAAGTCTGTAAGTTTGTTAACCATTTGTTCTAAAAGTACCCACACAGTTCAAAGTCTCTATATGTCAGTCTGGCCTGCCTCAGGGCTAGTGGGGCTTGTGAGAAAAGTATCCGTTAAGACAAGGTCATGGGTAAATCTGTCAATCCTCTTTCACAGCACTCTCTCACCTCCTCTTCTCCCCACTCTCCCCCTCCCCTCCCTCGCCACCCCCCCCCCTCCCCACCACCACCACCCTCGCTCGTCCACTTCTGTTCACAAAGCGAACCAATATTTATTCATTTCTGGGAGTCGCCAGACTTTTTATTTTCGTCTCTTCTGCGAAAGCACCGCCCCTCTGTGTTGACAGGCTCTTGCTGTCTTTGAGTCGGCCCCCCGAAATGGAGGCGCGTTCAGCTCTAGAAATATTGACAAACGTTTTGAAGAGACTATTAATGTCTCGCTTACTTTTGAAGCCGATTCTGAGAGACAGATCTTCCGCTATAGCTCAAGGGTAGTGCCTGATTAGCTTGGCGCCATGAGGCGCCAAGCTAATCAGTCACTACCCATGATCTGTCGGGGTTTTGATAGGTATAATACATGTAAGCTCGTATGATGAGCCCAGTACCTTTTGGAGGGATTACCAAATTCCAGACCAAAAGGTGACTGCCAAGCTGTAAAGTAGAGATAGGCAGCCAACGAACAAAGAAACACGCTTAGAAAAGACAAGTTATTACTATTTATATGGTTGAGAGTTGCATCTTCCTCAAGAAAATAAGATCAGTTGCAAAGTGTGTACAAGTTTAAAAAGCATTGCTTTCAGTCACTTTTTTAGCGCCCCCTCTCTTTCCTATCTCTTTTTTTTTTTGTGCTTTGGCCACAGTAGATCTATGATCACTGGTCGATCATGCACATTTCTCTCCCCTGACAGTGCTATAATCTACTTTACTTTGTAACCTTCCTAAAATATTAGCGCTGGCTGTCTCCCCTTTTCTTTTCATTTACTACTACAATATCGACTGCAACCCCTTCCCCCCTTTTGGTAGGTTCTCTTTTAGGGTGCATGGAAATTTGGCTCTAGGTGGTGGCATGGAATGTATGCCCTTGCACACACCACAGTAAAATGTGGTTGTCTTTGCAGGTGGGCAGAAATTCCTGCCTCCTCCAGTATCGCCGATGGTGTGCTGAGGAGGTCGCCAAGACCGAAACAGCTGTCCACACCGGCTAAATATCTGGACCCCCCTCGGGGGGACCTAGATTTAAATTTCCATGCACTGAGTGGCTTGAACAGTGGGATATGTGATACGCCCCCCTTCGGGGGGGCTTCCATATGCATTGCTTTCAGTCACTTTTTTAGCGCCCCCTCTCTTTCCTATCTCTTTTTTTTTTTTTTTTTTTTTTTTTTTTTTTTTTGTGCTTTGGCCACAGTAGATCTATGATCACTGGTCGATCATGCACATTTCTCTCCCCTGACAGTGCTATAATCTACTTTACTTTGTAACCTTCCTGTGTACAAGTTTGTGTGTCTGTTTTGAAAAAAGAAGGTTTATTAGTAATTCTTTCCTAAGCTTGATTGGGATCGTTGGGATCGTCTCTATATGAAAACATAATGGTCAATTCCAAATGGTACAAGAGTGTATTTCTTCCCCACCCCTATAATGGCATCCGACATTGCCTTCCCTCCCATCCACCCTACCCTCCCCCCCCCCAGACACCCTCCCCCACCCCCGGCTGTCCCCCATATGTCTTGTCCGTCACTTCCTTCTGCTCATTGATTTCTGTTCTAGGAACTCATCACTCGTCCTTCGTCGCCATATTTGCTGAACAAACTTTCGTCATCGTGACGTCATCTTTGTTTGACGTGAGTGCCGCAGAAAAAGCTGGTCGTACATTTCGCGCCGTACAAGCGAACAAATCCGATTTCTGTCTGTGGAAAAGGCATAGATTCTCAAGAGCCCCTGCAGTCTGAAAGGGACAATGAAGTCAGTAAATCATACTCTTTCATCAGCCAGAAACACAGATTGTCGTCAGCCCCTCATGAGAATCTAGGTCACTTGCTAGTAGAGATTACCTCCCTTTGCATTGAAAAAGAAGTCACATCGGTTTTTCTCAAAATGAAAATTGTGTTTTGCGTGATTTTGAAACTCTTAGCATTGATACGTAACGTCGAAAAATCGCAAACTCAAAAGTGGGACAATTCATCATCATCGTCGTCGTCGTCATCATCATCATCATCATCATCATCATCATCATTATCGTTATTATTATTATTATTATTGTTATTATTATTATTATTATTATTATTATTATTATTATTATTATTATTATTATTATTATTATTATTATTATAGTTGTTAATATTGCCATTATTACCAATTTAAAGTACTTATTTATCATTATTTCTATACTTATATATTTTTGGGTTGTTGCAGGTTTCTGCCAGCCATGATCACACTGATTTACCTCTATGTACCTCAAAAGAGGAGATCTCTGGTGCTATCTGCAACCAAATGAGATTCCGGCGGCTCGCTGAGTGGGATATGACAAGCGGAGTGTAAATTGTCGATTATTGGGCGAATTGCTAGCAGATGGCTCCCAGTAAATTCTCGCGCTAAATGTTCATATTTGTACGCCGCCCGGTGATTTCGGACAGTATGGGCGAAATCCACAGATCCGCACAAATGTATTTGTGAGCAGATGCTTGATGGATGAATACTTGGCGAAATGGCCATGAGAATTCAAGGGTAGTGCCAGCTTAGCTTGGCGCCTTCAGGCGCCAAGCTAATCTGGCACTACCCTTGAATTGTCATGGTATCAAATGTGTGCTGGTCTGTGAGTCTGTAAGGTCCAGAATCACAGACCAACACACATTTGTACAAGAAGCTCTCTCAGTGTTGACAGACTGCTCGTGTAAACTGAGCGGGTCCATTTAGTTCTTTGAAGTTCGAAAAGTTGGACGCCAGATGAAAAATGCCCCAAATGAAGACTCTCAGCCCGGATGTGACGTAGCACACACAAATTAGTTACATTTTACCATGCGTAGGCGCATTATAAATACTCTTTATTACGATAATTGTTCTTTTGCTTCATATCGCTATAATAATAATAATAATAATAATAATAATAATAATAATAATAATAATAATAATAATAATAATAATAATAATAATAATAATAATAATAATAATAATAATAATAATAATAATAGTATGTCTGTGATAGGCACTTTGTCCAGTATAAGATAGTCTAATGCATTCTCAACCAGACGTTTTTTTGTTTTTTTAAAAAGTTGTTTCAATGAAAAGGAAATCGTTATCCAAACCTTCCTAGAGCTATCTATTCCAAACTTACAGACCAGCTCATATTTGTGGATCTACACAAGATTCGCTCGATTGCCTTCTGCTTGCCCCAGCAAATGTGAGACGCCCTGAAAATGAACCATTGTGAATCTGTTTTTCGTTCCGCACCACAGACATGCCACAGATTCTGCCCAAATATTCAGTTTACTTCTCCAAATGTGGAACTTTTACCATTTTTACGCGGCTGTGATAATCTTTAGAGCATTTGGTTTCATCTCCGCCGCAACGGCCAAAATCACGAAACAACAAGAAACGTTTGTTATCTCAAACACCACAGAAATGTCTTGGTTTGAGGAATCCATTTAAAATCAACTGAACTGATTCTTGTCAATAAGAGGCACAGATCGTCATGAGCCCCAGCATATAGCATATAGCATATAGCATACATCATAATTATAGCATATAGCATATAGCATACAGCATATAGCATATATCATATAGCATACATCATAATTATAGCATATAACATATAGCATAATTATATAGCATACATAATTATATATCCTCACCACCCTGCTGTATGGTTCCGAGTCCTGGGCCCTCTACCGCAGCCAACTACGACTCCTCGAACGCTTCCACCAGCGCTGCCTGCGTACCATCCTGGGCATTCACTGGAGTGACTATGTCACCAACGTCGAGGTCCTTGAACAGGCTGAAACTGTGAGCATCGAGGCTTTGCTGCTGCGGACACAGCTCCGCTGGGCGGGGCATGTCTCCAGGATGGAGGATCATCGCCTACCAAAGATCACCCTGTTCGGCGAGCTTGCTACTGGACACCGTGACAGAGGGGCACCAAAGAAGAGATACAAAGACTGTCTCAAGAAGTCACTTAGTGCCTGCCAAATCGACCACCACCAGTGGTCTTCGCTTGCTGCGGACCGTGACACCTGGCGCTCCACCATTTACAAGGCAGCTGTCTCCTTTGAGGACTCTCACAGAGCTAGCCTTAAGGACAAGCGGCTCAGGAGAAAAAACAGAGATGCCGCAGCTCAGAACCCCGGCCATACCTTCCCCTGCAGCCACTGCGGTCGAACCTGCCTGTCTCGGATTGGCCTCCGCAGCCACGAACAAGCCTGCAGACGTCGTGGGCAACTCCTATAAAATCTTCGTTCGCGAACTCAAGCCAAGAGATAGCATACAGCATATAGCATATAGCATACAGCATATAGCATATAGCATATAGCATACAGCATACAGCATATAGCATATAGCATATAGCATACAGCATATAGCATATAGCATATAGCATACAGCATATAGCATATAGCATACAACATACAGCATATAGCATATAGCATATAGCATACAGCATATAGCATATAGCATATAACATACAGCATATAGCATATAGCATAGCATATAGCATACAACATAATTATAGCATATAGCATATAGCATATAGCACACAGCATATAGCACACAGCATATAGCATACATAATACAGCATATAGCATATAGCATATAGCATACAGCATATAGCATATAGCATACAGAATACAGCATATAGCACACAGCATATAGCATATAGCATACAGCATATAGCATATAGCACACAGCATATAGCACACAGCATATAGCATACATAATACAGCATGTAGCATATAGCATATAGCATACAGCATACAACATATAGCATATAGCATACACAATACAGCATATAGCACACAGCATATAGCATATAGCATATATCATACAGCATATAACATATAAATTATAGCATACAGAATACAGCATATAGCACACAGCATATAGCATATAGCATACAACATTCAGCATATAGCATACAGCATAATTATAGCATATAGCATAAAGCATACAACATATAGCATACAGCATACAACATATAGCATATAGCATACAGAATACAGCATATAGCATACATTATACAGCATATAGCATATAGCATACAGCATATAGCATACAGCATATAGCATACAGTATACAGCATATAGCATATAGCATACGGCATACAGCATATAGCATATAGCATATAGCATATAGCAATCAGCATACAGCATACAGCATATAGCATATAGCACATAGCATATCTCTCTCTCTCTCTCTCTCTCTCTCTATAGCATACGGCATACAGCATAAAGCATATAGCAGGGGCTCATGCGGATCTCTGCCCCTGGCAGATGTGAAAGATGTGATGAGTGTTACTGAGATCTGAACACAGGAACAGCGTGAGATGTTCACAATATCCTCGCGTCTGTTGGCAAAGTTGTCTCGGTACGAATCTGTCTTATTTTTCTACATACGAGCTTTACCGAAAATTGACTATTGTGTTTAACGAATCTTGCCGAAGATTGACGAATTTCTGATTGATGTGTGCGGAAGACATTTAACCGGTGTGTGTGCGCTTTACTCGGCCGTTTGAAGGTCCTGCCTTCCCCCTTTACCCCTCTACCCAACACACCCCTGCCCCTCTACCCCCCCCCCCCACCCCGCCTTTCGATCGTCTCCTTCCCCGCCCCCCTGATCAAACACACATTTTCCAACATTCCCCCTTACAGTGACCCAGATTCAATTGACCTTCGAAATGTTGTCCCTTCGGTTGATGGAGTCGTTTAGCCCAAATAATCTGCAACAAGTTATGGATCGACCATGATAATTGCAGGGTAGTGCTAGCATAGATTAACTTCTTAAGGCGTGCTATTCCGGCACCACCCGTGAACGTTCTATGTGCCAGAGGGCGTTATGTATTATGGCACTGCCCTGAAGTTCAACGGTTCCCTGTTTTGACTGATTTTTCTCGAAGCATGTTCTCATGTTCAAATATCTCCTTCTGAAAAAGCCTCGCAGATGTACCAATGCGTCATAGTGAACTCTAAAAGGGGCGCGCGGTGCATACGCGTCATTGGTTTGCAAACGTCATTTAGCACATAACATGAAGTATATTGTTGTTTTTACGTAATTTTATATTTAACGTGATATGAGATTCGCTTTCGCTTCAAGACTTGGGGAATATAGTGACAAAACTAGAATTTCACGGTACAATTTCAGTCTTGCTATAATTTGTGTAAAATCAGGTTGACTTTACCTATTTACATGCTATACTAATTAGTACACCCGCATGCTCTTCTGAAAGCGCGTCGATGTGTGTGTATGCGTGTGCGTGCGTGCATGCGCGCGCTGCAAACATCCTCAAGAGGCATAGATGTTCATGCGCCCTCCGGGCATTTGAGGATCTATGCCTCTTGGAGATGCTCGCATAAAGATATCATTGGTTTGTCAAACGTCATTTGTCATGACTTATTTTTTGTTTTTACGTAATATTACATTTAACGCGATATGAGATTCGCATTCGCTTCAAGACTTGCAAAAATGGTAACAAAACTAGAATTTCCCGGAACAATTTCAGTCTTGCTATAATTTGTGTGAAATCAGGTTGACTTTACCTAGCTACATGCTATACTAAGTACACCTGCATGCTCTTCTAAAAGCGCGTCGATGTGTGTGTATGCGTGTGCGTGAGTGCATGCGCGCTTTGCAAACATCCTCAAGAGGCATAGATGTTCATGCGCCTTTCGGGCATATGAGGTCTATTCCTCTTGGAGATGCGCGCATATGTTTCAGAAAGAGCGAGCGAGAGAGGGAGAGAATTACGTCATGTTTAGTGTCTGCGTGGTGACGGAGTTGCTTCTTTTACGCCACCGGCACTGACATTTTCTAGAACTGAAGTTTGTTTTTTACTGTTTTAATTGTTTTCTGAAAAGAATTAATTTTTACTAAAGAAGTTGAAAGGATAGTAAGCTGGTTAACAAACTCATCCAATGTCTTTCTCCAAACTAGCTAAATGAAAATGTTCAAGTAAATATGGCAAAAATTACGGACTCTAATCTGGGTCAACCGACTTCCTACAAACGGTAGTTTATGTCATCAATGAGACATTGAATTACAGTATGCTCGGAAGCTGTCTTAGCCACCCCTTTAAGAAAGTATTTTGCCAAGTTTCAAGCTTGTGTGTGCAGAAATATCGGAGATTCTCTTGTTTACATACATACGCACACACATACATACATACATACGCACATGCAGCGCTTCGCGCCAAATGTACGTTTAGCAGCGAGGTTAGCGTAACTAGACATGACGTAATTTTTATCTTGTTACTTCAATTGTTAGAGGTTTAGCCTGCCCGCCTTTGACGTCATGGATATTCTATTAAATTCGCCCCACCGCGACCCGTCCTAAAAAGTCTCTTCTATAAATAGAAGGGACTTAAAAACAGAAACGAATGAACTTCGTGGTAGAATTTCAGCAATCGAGACAAGTAGGTGTGATGGTTCCAGCTGCACGAGTGGGCTTAGTCCTGCACCAGCCACTAAGCAAGGTGCTCCGCTATAGCGTGGTGAGTGTTGTGGCGCTATAGCGGGGTGAGTGTTGTGGCGCTATAGCGGGGTGAGTGTCGTGGCGCTATAGCGGGGTGAGTGTTGTGGCGCTATAGCGGTGTGAGTGTAGTGGCGCTATAGCGGGGTGATTGTTGTGACGCTATAGCGGGTGAGTGTTGTGGCGCTATAGCGGGGTGAGTGTTGTGACGCTATAGCGGGGTGAGTGTTGTGGCGCTATAGCGGGGTGAGTGTTGTGGCGCTATAGCGGGGTGAGTGTTGTGGCGCTATAGCGGGGTGAGTGTTGTGACGCTATAGCGGGGTGAGTGTTGTGGCGCTATAGCGGGGTGAGTGTTGTGACGCTATAGCGGTGTGAGTGTTGTGGCGCTATAGCGGGGTGAGTGTTGTGGCGCTATAGCGGGGTGAGTGTTGTGGCGCTATAGCGGGGTGAGTGTTGTGACGCTATAGCGGGGTGAGTGTTGTGGCGCTATAGCGGAGCACCTTGCTTAGTGGCTGGCGCAGGGCTAAGCTCGCTCATGCAACTGGGGGCAACTGGAGTATGATTGTGGATCGTACGGCTGAAAGCTGGGAGATGACGCTGAAAGCCCTAAGGCGCAGAGTCACAGGCCAGCATACCACTGCGCCTTTTAGGTTCAAAATGCCAGCGCGGCACTCTATAGATCTGGTGTAGTCCTCATTGCGTCGTCTTTTGGTCGGTTCACGTCCCCGAGAGAAACTTGGGCGGCCGGCTGATTGATGCGGTCTTTGAAACTACTGATGTCGATTGCTTGCTCGAGGGTGCCCCACCCCAGGGGTGCCCTGTTACACTCACAACACCCCCCCCCCCTTTTTTTTTAAAAAAAAAACCCTCCCAGCCCTACCAGCGCCTCTCATTCCCGTTCTGGCCCTGCTACCCTTCCACCCTGTCTCTCAAGCCCCGGGGTTTTCTGTTCTTGTTTTGGGTTGTTTTGTTTTAAAACTCTTTCACTGCTACTGATCGTGCGCTGTCCGTCTGTCCGTCTGTCCATCTGTCCGTCTGTCCGTCTGAAGTCTGTGTCAATTGAACGCGAAAGAGCTCCAGACGACCCATGAACAATGGACACAAAGTGGTTTCAACAAGAGGTATAGATCCTCATGAGCCCCCCCCCCCTCCCGCAATTGCGGGGGGCTCATGAGGATCTATACCACTTGGAGTAGTGTGGCGTCCATTTTGTTTGCTCGGCAGTGAAGGGGTTAACACGCACAACCTCTTCCTTTGCTGGTTCAGGTGGCGCCCTCCCCTCCTCGCTCTCCTTAATCCGCCCCCCCCCCCACTCACCCCCTCCAACGCCACACCCAAACGGGTCGTCTCCTGGACGTATCTCTTCTGCTTCAAGTGTTTCAACCAATTTGGAGCCCTCTTCTCAGCCCCAAAACCCCTCCCCTCCTCCCCCCTCCCCCCGAAAGCTCCTCCTCTATCCAGTTCCCTCCCTTCTCTCTTCCCCCCACCCCCCATCTGCGCCCAACCTTCTCACCTTGTCTCTGCTGCTTCAAGTACCTTCTCCAACAGCAAAAAGTCTTCGGGCCCACGACGGCCGCAGTGAGCCTGGGGACCTTTGGTTTACCCGTCTGGAGACTTATTCCCCGATTACCCCCTACCCCCACCTCACCCCCATCCCTCATCTCCCCTCCCTACCCCCCATCTCCGCACCCCACCCCTGTGTAAGTGTGGCATTTTTTTTATCAGGCAGTGATAGCTAGATTTTCAATTGATGAAATGGCCTGAAGACACTGTTGACAGTTTTTCAGACAAATATAAATCACACATTCTCGCAGACCTAGACGCCTGACAGAACTGACCAATCACTGACGAGCGCGCGCATCGCACGCACAAACGCCGACTAATAGTTTCCAGTCTCTCTCCGATCCGTCCTACATGTTCCGGTTTGTGTTGGTTTACAGCGAACTTCGCACATATAAAAAAAAAATGTCCACGAAACACATATTCTTTTTCGTTATGCCCCAAGTTGTTTTAAGCAAAGTAATTTTCGGGGAAAATTGAGGTTTTATCTCGGAAAACGTCAGGTGGCACAGTACAAACTGTTTTGATCGGCCACCATTTTTGGAAAAAAAAAAAAGAAAAAAGAATTTAACCCTTTCACAGCCTAGAAAATGTAAACACGATCCAACCGCATAAGGCATAGATCCGCATGAGCCCCCGCGACTGCGGGGACTCATGAGGCTCCATGCCTCTTGCTGACACTAATTTGTATCCATGCTTCTTGGATGGATCAGGGTTTTGGTCATTCGATCAATTAAGATTTCAGAAACAGCAATGTACGTGCAATGGCGGGGAAGGGCTATCAGTTAGGTGCTGCAGTCACGGAGATGGTGGTCTTTAGGTGCTGCAGTCACAGAGATGGTGGTCTTTAGGTGCTGCAGTCACGGAGACGGTGGTCTTTAGGTGCTGCAGTCACGGAGATAGTGGTCCTTAGGTGCTGCAGTCATGGAGATGGTGGTCTTTAGGTGCTGCAGTCACGGAGATGGTGGTCTTTAGGTGCTGCAGTCACGGAGATAGTGGTCCTTAGGTGTTGCAGTCACAAAGATGGTGGTCCTTAGGTGCTGCAGTCACGGAGATGGTGGTCTTTAGGTGCTGCAGTCACGGAGATGGTGGTCTTTAGGTCCTGCAGTCATGGAGATGGTGGTCTTTAGGTGCTGCAGCCACGGAGATGTTGGTCTTTTGGTGTTGCAGTCACGGAGATGGTGGTCTTTAGGTCCTTCAGCCACGGAGATGGTGGTCTTTAGGTGCTGCAGTCACGGAGATGATGGTCCTTAGGTGCTGCAGTCAGGGAGATGGTGGTCCTTAGGTGCTGCAGTCACGGAGATGGTGGTCCTTAGGTGCTGCAGTCACGGAGATGGTGGTCTTTAGGTGCTGCAGTCACGGAGACGGTGGCCTTTAGGTGCTGCAGTCACGGAGATAGTGGTCCTTAGGTGTTGCAGTTACGGAGATGGTGGTCCTTAGGTGCTGCAGTCACGGAGATGGTGGTCTTTAGGTGCTGCAGTCAGGGAGATGGTGGTCTTTAGGTGCTGCAGTTACGGAGATGGTGGTCCTTAGGTGCTGCAGTCACGGAGATGGTGGTCTTTATGTGCTGCAGTCATGGAGATGGTGGTCTTTAGGTGCTGCAGTCACGGAGATGGTGGTCTTTAGGTGCTGCAGTCAGGGAGATGGTGGTCCTTAGGTGCTGCAGTCACGGAGATGGTGGTCCTTAGGTGCTGCAGTCACGGAGATGGTGGTCTTTAGGTGCTGCAGTCACGGAGACGGTGGCCTTTAGGTGCTGCAGTCACGGAGATAGTGGTCCTTAGGTGTTGCAGTTACGGAGATGGTGGTCCTTAGGTGCTGCAGTCACGGAGATGGTGGTCTTTAGGTGCTGCAGTCAGGGAGATGGTGGTCTTTAGGTGCTGCAGTTACGGAGATGGTGGTCCTTAGGTGCTGCAGTCACGGAGATGGTGGTCTTTATGTGCTGCAGTCATGGAGATGGTGGTCTTTAGGTGCTGCAGTCACGGAGATGGTGGTCTTTAGGTGCTGCAGTCACGGAGATGGTGGTCTTTAGGTGCTGCAGTCAGGGAGATGGTGGTCTTTAGGTGCTGCAGTCAGGGAGATGGTGGTCCTTAGGTGCTGCAGTCACGGAGATGGTGGTCTTTAGGTGCTGCAGTCACGGAGATGGTGGTCTTTAGGTGCTACAGTCAGGGAAATGGTGGTTTTTGACCCCTTCACTGCCACTGGCCCTACATTGTAGTCTGAAATCTGTGTAAATTCAACACGAAAGAGCTCCATCCGTCTCATGAACAATTAATGCATACGAAAAGTGGTGCCGGCAGGAGGCATTGATCCTCATGAGCCCCCGCAATAGCGGGGGCTCATGAGGATTTGTACCTTTTGCAGTAGTGTGCAGATTATTTTTACTCGGCAGTAGAGGGGTTAATGACAGATGATCTCTCAAAAGCGTGGTCGCTAAACACAGGTTCTGGTGTGTCCTCCATGTTTGTCATATCTGGACCGAAATCGAAAGTGTTAACATCTGAAAATTCTACGCATGAAAACAGGGATCAGGGAAGACGTTCAACATGTACGAGCAGATCGACTCTGGAACTGTTGTAACATGGTAGGTCGGCTGTCGCGCGCTAGTCTGTCGCACTGTAATCAATTTCCCATCGTGGAAACCAACTCCCTCCATCAGCAAAGTCACAGATGTTAAAGCGCCTCTGCACGCTTTCAGAAATCACTAAATTTAAATCTGTGTACATCGTCTGGAGTACATGATGGTGGTTTAGCTTTAAACTGTCCCGTGTCCTCTTTCGAGACTCCACAGTAGCGTGAAATCGGACAACCTACTCCACAGGAGGAAATTATATAAATATAACCATTAAGAGGTCGTGTTGAATGGAGCAAGCAAGTTTCAAGGGCTCGTGTCTTTTTGGCTGTCGGTACGCTTTTTGTCGAGGTGATTCCTGCAGGATGTCAGGGTGTTGTTATTCCTGCAGGATGTCAGGATGTTGTTATTCCTGCAGGATGTCAGGGTGTTGTTATTCCTGCAGGATGTTAAGGTGTTGTTATTCCTGCAGGATGTCAGGGTTTTGTTATTCCTGCAGGATGTCAGGGTGTTGTTATTTTTGCAGGATGTCAGGGTGTTGTTATTCCTGCAGGATGTCAGGGTGTTGTTATTCCTGCAGGATGTCAGGGTGTTGTTATTCCTGCAGGATGTCAGTTATTCCTGCAGGAAGTCAGGGTGTTGTTGTTCCCGCAGGATGTCAGGGCGTTGTTATTCCCGGAGGATGTCAGGGTGTTGTTATTCCTGTAGGATGTCAGTTATTCCTGCAGGATGTCAGTTATTCCTGCAGGGTGTCAAGGCGTTGTTATTCCTGCAGGATGTCAGGGTGTTGTTATTCCTGCAGGTGTCAGTTATTCCTGGAGCGTGTCAGGGCGTTGTTATTCCTGCAGGATGTCAGTTATTCCTGCAGGGTGTCAGGGCGTTGTTATTCCTGCAGGATGTCAGTTATTCCTGCAGGGTGTCAGGGCGTTGTTATTCCTGCAGGATGTCAGGGTGTTGTTATTCCTGCAGGATGTCAGTTATTCCTGCAGGATGTCAGTTATTCCTGCAGAGTGTCAGGGCGTTGTTATTCCTGCAGGATGTCAGGGTGTTGCTATTCCTACAGGAATAACCTAGACAAAAAGCGCTACTGACAAGCCAAAGGGTGAACGCACGTTTTGTGATTTTGTAATTTTCGATGCTAGGAAGAAAAGTAGTTAATGGGTGCCCCTGAGAATCTACGTCTGTGTTAGACTGGAGGGGTTGACTGCTAGTGTGTGTGTCTCTACACGTTTCCGGGTTCTTCTCTAACGTCTTCCCCTCCTTCTCAGCGGCAACAGATTCGCATGAAGATTTGTGTCTTTTGTCGTGCTTGATCAGCCTCAGCTGGGCCTCACATTGAGTGGCGTTATTTTAGGATTATCCTTAAAACTCTCTCT
>BTPG01000001.1:132656627-132679127 GCA_036245525.1 Semisulcospira habei | reverse complement strand
GCGCTTTGAGTCGATTCACCCCAAAATTGAGAAAAAGCTCCTATCTTAGTATTTAGCATGAAAATCATAGTTTAGAGTTTGTGTGTGTGTGTGTGTGTGTGTGTGTGTGTGTGTGTGTGTGTGTGTGTGTGTGTGTGTGATTGTGTGTGTGTGTGTGTGTGTGTGTGTGTGTGTGTGTGTGTGTGTGTGTGTGTGTGTGTATTATTTTAGTCTTAGTAACTGACATCAAGACAAATTCCAGTGTTTAAAAAAAATTTCGTACATGGAAACATACGGCATTAAACTATCTTATTTTATTATTACTCTCTTATATAATACCGGTATTATTATTATTATTATTATTATTATTATTATTTTGACGGTTGTGGCTTTGGGTCTTTGGATAAAGCGCAGGTTTCAGACGCAAAAGTATGCCATCAGTGGCGGGGAGAGGGTTTAAGGCGCGAGCGCATCCACATCTATAGAAAATCATGACAGAAGAGCGAGTGCACAAGGAGTGTTGGAGCATCCGCCCGCCGGCTGAAGTCATTGGACGACGTCATCATCTGCTGCCCGAGGCGCTCTGTCAGCCGAGAAAAGATTCGCGCGCCGCTCATACGACCTCCTCCGCGTGCGAGAGGCGTAGAGTTTCATGGGCCCCTGCGTTCGCAGGGGTCCATGAAACTCTACGCCTCTTGCTGGCCGAGGTCAGCATCATTGCCGGCTGTAGATTGAGAAGTCCTTGAGAGTTCAGTAGTCAACCTAAAACTAAAGAGACCGCGAGACAACAAAGACCGATTTATTTACATACGGTACACAGGCGGATCTGAATAAACGCAATGCAGACTCAAGAGGTGACTGCTAAGCGTGTAAATTGCACAGATATGAAATGAAATGAAATGATACTTTATTTCTCAAGGATAAATGATTAGGCACACAGACCTTCTTTTTTTCTCAATCATGTCCTTGCACACGCACTCACACAACACACGCACGCGCGTGATATATCAGAACTAATTAAAATGGAAAGGCAAAACGTGATGAACAAAACGGACAAAGAAACAAGTGTTGCAACTGGCTTTTCTAAGCGTGTTTCTTTTGCGGTTGGGTTCTTTTCTGGATCTGAAAAATGGAGGAGGGGTGGTAAGGATCAGGGGTTCTGGACCTCGACCCCCCCCCCACCCCCCGTCTCTCTCCCACTCCCCCCCTCTCACCCTCCCGCTCCCCCCAAAAAGAGAGAAATGTCCATGGAAGTGCCTTACTCCTCTATGTACATGTCTTTCACTGGATCAGAAAAAGTGTTAAAGCAAAACACTCGTTCGCCACCCCCCCCCCACCCCCTCTTCACACACACACACACACACACACACACACACACACACACACACACACACACACACACACACACACACACACACATACACACACACACACACACTGGTTTCGCGGCCATCAGGAGATTAGTTTTTTAAAGGTGCAAAAACAAACAAAATTGGAACTCCCTCTCCCCCTACCCGCCCTCCCGCCCCCTTCGCCTCCCGCCCCCCCCCCTCCCCCCGCTCCCCCCGCTCCCCCCCCCCATCCTCCGCGTGAGGTTTCTGATCCGCCCCTTGCAGAAACTTTGTCGATCGCCACAATCAATCCTTGCATGCTGCATGTATGTTTTTGTAGCGCATTAGCCAATCTTCCTCTAATATAAGTAAGCCTAATAGCGGTGATTGTTCTTAGTGTAGATGACTACCCAATGCGCAAAAGGCCATCGGGCCGACGTTGGCCGCCGTTGGCCCGCGCGGGCCAACGGCGGCTGACGTGGGCCCGATGGCCTTTTGCGCATTTGGTACTTAAAAAAACAAGACAAATAGTGACACAATGGACTAAGAAGAGAGGCTGAAAACCCGTTTAGTACATAAAGAATAAAGATACAGCGTTTAGGATGTTATATTCTTCCTCTAGTGATATGGAAGCAACATGCAGACACTGACGAGCAAAAGAAATGCGACATTTTTAGTGTTTCCGATGATTTCCAAAATTGTCGCATTTCTTTTGCTCGTCAGTAGATATTTGTCACTGCTTAAATGACGTAAAAAAATGTAATATTGCCTTGCAAGGCAATATATATATATTTTTAACTTCATTTAGGTAGTGACAGAAATATATTATAACAAGCAGAATAGTATTTAATTTCACTACATTAAAGCCATACAATTTCACTCATTCAGCCCGACGGCCGTATATTTTTCAAATTTTGGAGGCGTCATCTAACGACTAGCACCAGTTGCAGGAGATGGGTCGACCATGATAATTCAAGGGCAGTGCCAGAGTAGCTTGGCGCCGACGGGCGCCAAGCTAATCTGGCACTACCCTTGAATTATCATGGTCGATCCATCTCCTGCTGTAGTGCGTCAGGGGCTGAATGGGTTAAGCCAACCCTATTGTCCAGCATGATTGTAATAATAATATAATATAATATAATATAATATAATATAATATAATATAATATAATATAATATAATATAATATAATATAATATAATATAATATAATATAATATAATATAATATAATATAATACAGTATAATATAATATAATATAATATAATATAATATAATATAATATAATATAATATAATATAATATAATATAATATAATATAATATAATATAATATAATATAATATGATAACAATAAAGGAGATTCGTTAAGCGCTTATTCTAAAAGTAGCTCTAAGCGCTGATACAATGAAAAGGCTAACAGCTAACACGCACACACAACATACACACACAACATACGCACGCACTCACACACACACACGCACACACACACACACACACACACACGTACACACACACACACACACACGTACACACGTACACACACACACACACACACACACACACACACACGCACGTGACAGAAGTGATGAATTGTGCATGGCTGGGAAAATGAACTAGTGAAAGGCAGCGTTGTAGAGGTGGGTCTTGAGAAGTGATTTAAATGAGGAGAGCGTTTGACAGTTACGGACAGGGGCGGGGAGACCGTAAGACATACTACTAGCATTGATAGTGGGGATATCGCAAGCCGTATTAACCCCTTACTGACTAGGGCAGGTCGCTTTAAATGGACGTTGGCTTTGTGTCGAGTCGTTAGCATAGACCTGCACACACAATGCACTTCAGGAAGTCACGCGCAAACACAGAAATTCATCACCAACTAATAGTTGTTTTCGCGGTTTAAAAAAAAAAAAATCCAAATGGCAGTTCCTGGTTCATTCAATATCAAATAACATGTAATGCATTTTAATGGGTAATCCCGGCTCCCTCATTTACGAATGCAGAAAAACAAAACCCACCCAAAAATCGATGTGATTCAGTCGCGTTTGTCAATGGAGGGGATGGATTTAGCATTACACCTTAGAAGGAGTGCCTGGTTGTTTTAGCGCCCGGAGAGTCAAGCGCGTCGGATAACGTCATAGTAACCCCGTTACTCCCGGTGTCGGAGACTGTGTTTCTGAAATCTGTGTGAACCCTTTCGCTGCTGAGAAAAAGTGAACACGATGCAGCTGCCAGTGACATATATCCTCATGAGCCCTCCGCGACTGCGGGAGCTCATGAGGATCTGTGCCTCTTGCATAGAATTTTGTGGTGTCCAGGCTACTCGGACGGTTTTGACTTTGTGGTGGTTGAATGAAGCAGGATTTCAGAAACAGACAGTGTACGTACAGTGGCCGGCAAGGGGTTAATCTAGCGTCGGACAACTCCAGCCGACCAAGGAACACGGATACAAAGTGGTATCAGCAAGAGACATAGATCCTCATGAGCCCCCGCGACTGCGGGGGCTCATGAGGATCTATGTCTCTTGCATGGTCACGCGTTCATTTTTCTCGGGTAAAAAAAAAAATATATATATATATATATATATATATATATATATATATATATATATATATATATATATATATATATATATATATATATATATATATATAAATAAATAAATAAATATATATATATATATATATATATATATATATATATATATATATATATATATATATATATATATATATATATATTTATTTATTATATATATATATAATATATATATATATGGAGTCGGCTTCTAGTACTTGCGTTGCCGTTTGCAATTTCAGGTTACGCCGTATGCCTACCCGAAGAGCCCCCCCCCCCCCCCCCCCCCCCCCCCCCCCCCATTGGGGCGAAACCGGTCGTAGGCGGCAAAAACTTAAAATGTACTCAGCAGGTCCAATATCCAATATCTGTTTGGGACTATTTTCTAGCATCCCCCCTCAGGGGGAGGTCTGGATATTCTCCAGCGGATGGCGGGGCGCCTGGGGGTAGTCCCTACTGCTTTATGTAGTAGGTGTTCAGTGGAAGGCTCAAAATGATAGGTCTGTCCTTTCTTCTCTCCCACTACCCTCTCCTCACAAAAAGGACAGCTGATTTCCTGATGACACAATGCAAGTTTACCATGGCATTAGCACAGCATTCTCAGAATTGAATGAAAAATTACGTCCCTTGGGGTTAAGCTGATTGGGGGCACTTTTTTTCTTTTTAATTTTTTTGGCTTTGGGCGACGCCTATGTTAAAAGTAAAGAATATATATATATATATATATATATATATATATATATATATATATATATATATATATATATATATATATATATATATATATATATATATATATATATATATATATATATATATATATATATATATATATATATATATATATATATATTTTATTTTTAATGTTTTTTTTTAGCGCGTTTTGAAAAGTGCTTAGTTTTATACCACTTTCATTTTGTTGAATGCTGCTTGTTTTTCACAAACTGCTCTCAATATTGTCAGCTCTGTTTGCGTTCCATTCAATTCTGCATACGCCTTTTCAGTACGTTACAGTACAACTTTGATTAATTTATAAATAATGCATTGCTTTTTAACAGCGCTGCTCATATTCTTCTGTTTCTAAAGGAAAAAAAAACACAAACTTTTGTTATGAAAAAAGAATCGTGTTTCTCTAAGTGATGCTTTCGTTAAGTCCCTTCTATTTATAGAAGAGACTTTTTAGGACTGGTCGCGGTGGGGCGAATTTAATAGCATATCCAGGTTGTCAAAAGGGGGGCAGGCCTAAACCTCTAACAATTGATGTAACAAGATAAAAATTACGTCATGTCTAGTTACGCTAACCTCGCTGCTGAACGTACATTTGGCGCGAAGCGCCGAATGTGCGTATGTAGTATGTATGTATGTATACTAATGGTCAAAACTTAAGGGCCACCCCACTTTTTGTGTCATTGTGTATCGTCGCAAGTACGTTAATTAAATACACTGTTATTTCGATCCAAATGGGTTAAAAGTTGACCCTAGACAGTCCACTGTACAGTGACCAATAGACAACAATTCATCATTTTCCACGAACGTGTCAAATGCTCGTGAAACATCGCCAGTTTTTGTGAAAAGCTGTACAATATTGGCAAGCGTACCAAAGGCAGGCAGGTGGGAAAACTCGGTAAAGTCGGGATGCACGTGCTAAAGGGGTCAGTCGTGAACACTGAGCACATCTGTTTCGCTACAAATACCGGCACAGTAGGGGCATAATTGTCACGTTCCTAACCATGCCACCACAACGAAGCCTAACGCCAGTAGATCAAGGCCGGGGACTAGCATGGCTGCAGGATGGAATTTCCGGTCGAGAAGTTGGGAGACGTCTTGGGGTGTCCCATGCAGTGATTTAGAAGCTGCTGGCACGATTCCAAGAAACTGGAAGAGCAGATCGACGACCCTGCTCAGGATGCTCGCTCTGCACCAGCAGAAGGGAGGACAGATTCCTCTGTGTGGCGGCTCTGCGCGACCGAACTGTCACGTCAACCACTCTGCGACGTCAACTGATGCAAGCTGCAAACGTTAACGTCAGCAGAAGCACAGTCTGCCGACGTCTGCACGAAATTGGCCTGGCTTCATGCAGAGCAGCAGTGAGAATACTCCTCACTCCAGCTCATCGCAGAGCCCGGGTTGCCTGGTGTCGTCAACATGTGAGATGGAACGGACTCCAGTGGACCCAGGTTTTGTTTACTGATGCGTCATGGTTCACTGTGTCCTTCAACGACGGCAGGGCGAGGGTCTGGAGACGCTAGGGCGAGCGAATCACGGATGGATGCGCCCAAGGGGTGGATTGCTACGGTGGAGGCTCAGTTATGGTCTAGGCATGTTTTAGTAGGGAAGGCAGGACCCCCCTCCACGTCATCCGAGACACCCTGATTGGACTGCGCTGTCGAGACGACATTGTGCAGCCCCTCATCCAGCCAGCTCTCCAAGCCATAGGCGACAATGCTGTTCTTTAGGACGACAAGGCTCGAATTCATCGCGCCCATGTGGTGGATGAGTACCTTGAGCAACGGGGCATCATGAGGATGGAGTGGCCAGCTCGTTCACCTGATCTGGCTCTCATCGAGCACCTCTGGGACGTGCTGGGGCAACGTGTTGTCAGCAACCACCCCACCCCCCTCCCACACCTCAAGGCGTCCCCTAGCTGACTCAGTTCCTGCATCAAGATTGGGAAGCGATCCCACAACATGTTCTCCGAACCCTGGTGAACTCCATGCGTCAACGCTGAATTGAATACTTGGCTGCAAACGGTGGGTACACTCGCTTCTGACTAGACCAATCTTGTGTGACTTTTCAAATGAGGGGTGGGTGAACATTATAACGTACTGCTGTTGTTATAATCGCTTGATTTACTCAAAACTTAAATGCAACTGTTACTGAATAAATTAGCAAAGTACTGACTCCAAGTATTATTACATTTTTTTCTGTGGTGTTGTCGGTGCGTCTGCGACAAAAAGTAGCCCTTACGTTTTGACCATTAGTGTATGTATGTATGTATGTATGTGTGTGTGTGTGTGTGTGTGTGTGTGTGTGTGTGTGTGTGTGTGTGTATGTATGTGTGTGTGTATGTGTGTGCGTATGTATGTAAACAAGAGAATCTCCGATATTTCTGTAAACACAAGCTTAAAACGTGGCGAAATACTTTCTTAATAGGGTGGCTAAGAGAGCCTCCGAGCATATTGTAATTGAATATCTCATTGAAGATATAAACAACCGTTTATAGGAAGTCGGTTGACCCAGATTAAAGTCCGTAATTTTTGTCATATTTACATGAACTTTTGGATAAAGCTAGTTTGAATAAAGACATTGGATCAGTTCGTTAGCCAGCTTTGTATAATTTCAAATTCTTTGGTAAAAATTAATTCTTGTCAGAAAAGAATTAAAACAGTAAAAAACCTTGACTTTTAGAGAAAGTCAGAGAGTGGCGGTGACGTAAAAGAGGCAACTCCGTCACCACGCAGACATTGACATAATACTCTAAATATGACGTAATTCTTTCGCTCTCTCTCTCTCTCTCTTCTTCTCTCTCACTCTCTCTCTCTCTCTCTCTCTCTCTCGCTCTCTCTCTCTCTCTCTCTCTCTCTCTCTCTCTCTCTCTCTCTCTCTCTCTCTCTCTCTCTCTCGTGGAGGGTTGTGCAGGCTTGGCTTGGCGCCTGTAGGCTACAAGCTAATCTGGCACTCGGGCAAGCCTGTGCACGCGGCAATTGCACACCGGCGCGCGTGTGTGTGTGTGTGTGTACGTTATTTTGTTTTGTAGTGTGTAGCAAGGACAAGAATGAAAACAGGTCTGCGCACCTATTCTTTTATCCTTGGAAAATAAAGTTTCATTCATTCATTCATTCATTCATTCATTCTCTCTCTCTCTCTCTCTCTCTCTCTCTCTCTCTCTCTCTCTAGTCTCTCTCTCTCTCTCTCTCTCTCTCTCTCTCTCTCTCTCTCTCTCTCTCTCTCTCTCTCTCCTCTCTCTCTCTCTCTCTCTCTCTCTCTCTCTCTCTCTCTCTCTCTCTCTCTCTCTCACACACACACACACACAAACATGCGCGCATCTCCAGGTGGAATACATTTATGCCTCTTGGAGATGTTTGGAGCGCGCGGCACGCACGCACTAACACTCACACACACATCGACGTGCTTTCAGAAGAGCATGCAGGTGACCCGTGTACTTAGTATATCATGTAGCCAGGTAAAGTCAACCTGCTTTCACACAAATGTTTAGCAAGACTGAAATTGTACCATGAAGTTCTAGTTTTGTCACCATTTTCTCAAGCCTATGAAGCGAAAGTGAAACTCACATCACGTAAAATATAAAACTACATAAAAACTAAAACTTACGTCATGACAAATGACGAATGACGCGTATGTCCTGCGTCCCTTTTAGAACTCACTGACGCATTGGCAGATCTGCGAGACTTTTTCAATAGGAGATAATTCAACATCAGAATCAGGTCAAAATCAAAAGGTAAAGACCATTGACAGCGAGGACAGCTCTCTCATAGAAGGGACTCTGTGGGTTATGGTTCATCCCATCTTGTTGTTTTGCTGTGCTACTTTTGTTATTTGTTTCGACATGTTTTGCTTAGTCTACCTTTCAAAGCAGTTTCTGTTCACTTCTATTTTTTAAGCGTTTTTTTTAATTTATTTTTTTATATTTTAGTGCTGCTCTTGTCTTTTCCGGTCCTGCTTTTTAAAGATTTAGGTTTATCTTTTCCTGTGATGAATTTTCAAGGGCCCAGAGCTTTGTCGGCTCACTGAGTCACGCCGCAGGACACATCGACCACAAACCGCCGCACAATTCTTTCCGGTCCAACACTAGCAGCGAGAGATGGTTCGACCGCGATAGTTCAAGGGTAATGCCAAGCTAATCTGGCACTACCCTTGAACTGACGCGGCCGATCCATCTCCAAGCAGTGGTATGAACGCAGTGCTCTTTTTAAGCCGACTGAAAATTGAGTCGTTCGATGCCACCAGACATTTGGAAGGGCAGGGATGTCTGACGGAATGCATTTTCACAATGGAAGGCGAAATACAAAAGAAGAATTGCGTGTAGACAGCAATCCACATGGTTCGATAGATGCGGGATTGAAATAAGAACCATGTCCTTTTGTTTTCGTAGCTGGGTTTGTTTGACAGGCACTCAGGTCTTGTGTGTGTGTGCGTGTGTGTGTGTGTGTGTGTGTGTGTGTGTGTGTGTGTGTGTGTGTGTGTGTGTGTGTGCGTGCGTGCGTGTGTGTGTGTGTGTGTGTGTGTGTGTGTCTGTCTGTCTGTCTGTGTCTGTACACAAACAGAGCGCTATCATGTCTCTGTACAAAAGAATCACACATGTGCGCCGACCAGCACAAAAACTGTTCTTACTTGGTGCATTTCTGAAATGTTTGCAATGAATATTCTTGGCCTGTGATTTCTTACTTTTACCTTACGGCTTCAAACCACAAGGCCCAAACGCACAGACCAGCACCGAATGAACGCATGCATTGCCTGAACATTTTACAAATTGTACCCTAGTGTAGTGCTTTGCAATTTTAGAGAATTAGAACAAGAGGGACTGGAGTTGAAGATGACGCGTTCTTTTCATATTATTTTGCGAAAGATTAAAAAAAAAAATCGATAAGGATCAACGTTTTGCTGCGATCACACAAAAAGGAAATCTTCACGAAGTATTAACAGTTTGACTGCCAGTGCGCGCAGGCTGCGTTTAAAATATTAAAATCCATTCTAACCTCAGTGTCAAAGAGCCCCGGCCGTCAAGGGGTTAACTTGGACGCAAAGTGAATTCTGCAAGAGGTATAGATCCTCATGAGCCCCCGCAAATGCGGGGGCTCATGAGGATCTATGCCTCTTTCAGTTGGGTGATGTTCGGTTTGTCTCGTCACTGAGGGGGGTTACAAAATCCGGATTCCAACTCTACGCGTGTGCGGCCGGCTCTGGGATGTTGAACCTTACGTCTTGGAAGGTCCAAAAATCATAGAGCGTCACATAATCATTTTGCCGCCGCATAACAAAAACTTTAAATTAATACACTTCCTTTTAGCAAAATATTTTGGGTCGAAAACAGACAAATCTTTTCTGTGTGGCCGTTCGTATTTCATTACTTTGTATGACGCCTCCCGCGGCGGCGGACACGTTCTTCTCTTTCAAGATGCTCAAGGAGCCGCAGGGTTGGAAGCTGGAGTTTTGAAAGCCTGCTGCCACTTAGCGCTGCTTTGGCTAGCAACAGGGACAGATTGAACTTTCGAAGGCAGAGAGGTATAGTACCCATGAGCCCCTGCATTCGCTCATGAGTATCTATGCCTCTGATGACCAAAGGCTGTTCGTTGTCAGAGCCTCGCGTACAAAGTGGTTCTTTCTCTAGCGAGGCTAAATGGACGATTTAGTGGAGGGGGGAGTAAATATCTCGTCAGTCGACCTCATCGATAATTTGCCAGCGATATAGATCCTCGATAGATCCTGTAGCACACAGTGGCGCATGATGATCTAGGTGTATTACTGACGAGCCTCACCGTCATTTATCTCTGTATTTATCCATTTTAGCCCTGACTCACGTAGAATATAAAATTACGTAAAAACTGAAACTTACGTCATGACAAATGACGTTTGACAAATCAATGACGCGTATGTCCTGCGCCCCTTATAGACCTCACTGACGCATTGGCAGATCTGTCGGCGCCAAGCTAATCTGGCACTACCCTTGAATTATCATGGTCGATCCATCTCCTGCAACAGGTGCATAGTCGTTAGATGACGCCTCCAAAATTTGGGAAATACGTGCGTCGGGTTGAACCAGCTATCAGACTGGAGATGCAATGTTTTCGACGGTTGATAAAGTGTGTCGCTTATATGGAGCCCAATACACGCACTGGAATTGAAACGTAGATGCTCATGTGTCCTTGCAAAGTATAAGGAGCTGATGCTGAGTCACGCATCTTTTATGTATATGTATGTGTTCTTCCACAGCTGGAGGATGTCATCGGTATTTCGTCCTTCACCCCTGTATGGATTTGCTAGTCAGTCAGTCAGTAATCCTGTCTATGAATGGTTCCTTGGCGGAGGATGTTTGCAGAGAGAAAAGCGGTTTTTGTGCTGACAGTCGGTTACTACAAAGACGGGGTTGCGGACAGATTTGCACGTATAACCGGTGATGAGTAGCTCAGTTTGAGGACGTAAGGGAGGCTACTCTTCGCTCGCGCAAGAGGCATAAATTCTCATGAGCCCCTGCGACAGCAGGGGCTCATGAGAATCTATGCCTCTTGCAGAAAGTAAGGAGCTGGCGGGTGGACGAGAGAGGCTAAAGTGGCTGTATTGAAAACGCCGGTTCGATGAGTTGGTCGAAACAGATAGAACCATCGGTAATCATATTCGACACCCCCCCCCCCACCCTCCCCCCTCCCGGGGCCTCTCCCCACCACCGACACGTGTGTATATATGTAGAAACGTAAGAATCTGTCCACAGTAAACTTTGGATAGGACAAAACGCCAGGCGACCCATATTTTTCGTTGTTATTTCCGAAGTTTGTTGATAAGCGGAGTAATTTGCGTTGAAAATGCGTGTTCGGGGCCTTTGTAAAAGTGTTGTCGTATCCGACTTTAGCTATGTCCGTCCGTTCTTGCTATCACCGAGGTCGACTGCAGTATCATGCACGTACTTCTATCGCTAAGTTAAATATTCTATTTTTTTTTTTTTATTCTTCAGGGTAAAATTAAATTTGGCCCCCGACGCACCACACCAGGAGATGGATCGACCATGACAATTCAAAGATAGCGCCAGATTAGCTTGGCGCCTGATGGCGCCAAGCTAATCTGGCGCTACCGTTGAATTATCATGGTCGACCATATCTCGCCTGCAACTGTTACGCACCGTTATATACGTGACATCTCCAACACTTGCAAAATGTGGCCTTCGTGTTGATATCGGGTTTTAATCGAGCAGGGTAGGTATACAGTGTATTTTGTGTTACAACCCAGGCGCTCTAATGCGCATGCTCTTTTACTAACTAACGATTCACCACTTCGGTACCGGTTTCAGGCCACACCAAGTAAACTTCAAATACAAGCGATCAAAATTCCCGAAACCTCAGTAGCTGAGCTGAGCTTCGTACCTCGTGAATGTCCTGTGTTCAAAGTTTGTCTTGTACTGTGTTTGTCTTCAGAGTGAATGCGGCGTGTGTGTCACGTGAGCGTGCGTGTTGGGTTTGAGCCGATTCGCAGAATTGGGTAAAGCGCCTATATGAAAACCGGTATTATTATTATTATTACTATCATGAATACAGGAGAGTGAACAAGCTGTCTGGGTGATCCCGCATGCCGCGCACACGAAACGCGACAGGAACCACGAACCTGGGGCCAGTTGCATGAGCGAGCTTAGTCCTGCGCCAGCCACTAAGCAAGGTGCATTCCTATAGCGGGGTGAGTGTTGTGGCGCTATAGCGGGGTGAGTGTTGTGGCGCTATAGCGGGGTGAGTGTTGTGCCGCTATAGGGGAGCACCTTGCTTAGTGGCTGGCGCAGGTCTCAAGCTCACTCAAGCCACTGCCCTCCTGGTCTTTATGTGACGGAGAATTTGACTGTAGGCAACGAGGAACAACTGATCCACACCCCTTTCCTGCCCACCAGGGGTTCCAACCCGGGAACTCTCGACGGCCATCGCAGCGTCGCATCTGCTCGGCCATCCGCTGCCTGTGCTTGTGGCAACGTCTTCCTGTGTTTGGTCCCGACCGCTCGAAAGACCGCTCTTAGCCAGGTTAAGTGCCGGAAATGGAGGCAGGGGTTCAATAAGTTTACCGACATTCATAGCCTATATATATTTACAATGCTCGGATTTTTTCCCTAAACCTTCCACCTCACCCCACCCCACCCCTCCATCATCTCCTTCCCCCTCTTCCCCCCCCCCCCCCCACCCTTCCCGGTTCTCTCAACCGTCCACTTTCTTTTCCCTCCATCGCAAGAACAAGTGGTGTGTAATACAAATGGACGCTGAGGTTCGACTAAGTTTACCGACATCGATAGCCTATAAACAGTTACAATATTTGAATTTCTTTCCCCAGCCGTCCCGGCCCCTTCAGTATCTTCTTCTTCACCCTCCCCCGCCCCCTCCCCCCCCTCCCTCCACCCCATCCACTCCACCTCCGCAACCCCTCCGATGTTCCCCTCTCATTGCTCCCATCTGGAATCGCGGGGAAAGCGTGTAAGTGGTTGTGTGAGTTATGTGCTAGGAATGGTGAAAGTGTTATCATCAATCTGCCGACCAAAGACACAGCGACATAAAGTATTTCGGTACTGTACACCCCACCCGCTCCACAGCCAAGGCAAAAGATCCTCAGGTCTAAGACGTTCCGTAAGCAAAGCGTCATCGGCCGGATGTCATTCTCAGCCGGCCCGCGCACGAACGTGCGCGGGCCCGGGCCGGCTGAGAAAGACGTCCACCCGAGGACCTTTTGCTGGCCGACATCCCTGGTACCACAGAGATTATGGGCTGAGATCTCTCCATTAGAAATTTACATACAAGTGGGATTGGACGGAGTGATTTCTCGGAGTCAGTGTGTAGGTCTTTTGCCCGGTTCAGCAGCGGGCTTCATTCGTGGGTAGACCAGTGTACTTTTGGGATGAACCGAACAAGTGAGCAGAAAATGCTCGGGCCGGAGAGTACATTAGCCTGAGATACTTTCGCTCGCCATTTCGAACTTCATGAATCTCGAGGTCAAGACGATGTCGCGCTTTATGGTGTCAGATCGACCATGATAGATTTGGGGGCGGAGGTAGTGGAATGGTGCCGGGAGGAGGATAGGGGTGGGAGATGGGGGGTTGGGGGGGGGGCGGGCCGGGGGAGGGTGGGTGGGTGGGTGGGGTGCGCTAGAGTAGCTTGGCTCAACGTGACATGCCCAGTAAGAACAGTTTGAACTGTTTATATGGTGACGGCTCCGAATCGTGTTGCAATACGTGCGTCAGGGTTGTATTTGGGTCAGCGTTGGGCTTGATTGCGTTAACATGTGTTTAATAATAATAATAATGAGTATTTATATAGCGCTTAATCTTACTCAAAAGCTCTAAGCGCTTTACAATCTGTCTCTCTCTCTTGGCTTGACTTCGCGAACGAAGATTTTATAGGAGTTGCCCACGACGTCTGCAGGCTTGTTCGTGGCTGCGGAGGCCAATCCGAGACAGGCAGGTTCGACCGCAGTGGCTGCAGGGGAAGGTATGGCCAGGGTTCTGAGCTGCGGCATCTCTGTTTTTTCTCCTGAGCCGCTTGTCCTTAAGGCTAGCTCTGTGAGAGTCCTCAAAGGAGACAGCTGCCTTGTAAATGGTGGAGCGCCAGGTGTCACGGTCCGCAGCAAGCGAAGACCACTGGTGGTGGTCGATTTGGCAGGCACTAAGTGACTTCTTGAGACAGTCTTTGTATCTCTTCTTTGGTGCCCCTCTGTCACGGTGTCCAGTAGCAAGCTCGCCGAACAGGGCGATCTTTGGTAGGCGATGATCCTCCATCCTGGAGACATGCCCCGCCCAGCGGACCATGACACTGACCATTTACAATCTGTACACAAAACTAAAAATACATATGCACATAACAAACAAAGCACAATGCCCGAACACGCCACTTTTACAATAAACTAAACAACAATACATACATAATAATTCTAATTAACATTCAGTCTAAACCGGCCAAGGAGGATTGCAGAACTACAGCTAAGGCATCAAACACTGGCAGTTATTCAAAGTAAAGTTTGAAGAGGTGAGTTTTCAACGACCTCTTGAAGTCAGAGACAGACTCACTGTTTCTAACCTCAAGAGGAAGTGTATTCCATAACACTGGGGCTTGATAAACGAAAGTGCGCTGACCAAATGTTTTAGTTTCGACCAAGGTACACACAACTTCCGTTTATCAGAAGAGGAGCGGAGCTCACGAGAGGGTGTATACACATGCAGCAAAGAGGACAAGTATTCTGGGCTGGTGCCTGAAAGGCAGTTAAAACAGATTGACATAACTTTGTATTGAATACGTGAGGACACAGGTAGCCAGTGAAGGGACTTCAAGATGGGTGTGACATGCTCAGTCTTACGGACTCTCACAACAAGCCGGGCTGCATTGTTCTGAATTTGTTGGAGGCGATCAATGAGATACTGAGGGCAGCCACAAAGCAAAGAGTTACAATAATCTAGCTTGGACAGCACAAATGCACAAACTAGTGTTTTAGTGGCTTCCACGGTCAGCAGGTGACGAACTGAACTAATACGACGAAGTTCCAGATAAGCTGATCTACACACTGCACTGACATGCTGTGACATAGATAACTCGCTGTCAAGTGTAACACCCAGGTTTCTCACACTCGCAGAGAAGCCAATGAGTGTTCCATCCACAGACAATGATGACGGTAAAGGCAGGGACGAAGATAATCTTGGATTAGCTACCAGCATTGCTTCAGTTTTGCCATCATTTAACATCAGTTTGTTGGTGGTCATCCATGATTTGACATGGTCAATGCACTGGCTTATGCTTTGGACGGCATTCACAGCTTGCTCGACAGTATCACTTTTGTACATCTGCGTATCATCTGCATCTGTTTAATTAGTGTCCCATTTCTTTGCACACGCATGGACCATTAACCCCTTGATTGCCGGGGGAACACGCTGACAAACACCCAACTGCAAGAGGCATAGAACCTCATGAGCCCCCGCATATGCGGGGCTCATGAGGTTCTATGCCTCTTGCTAAACCTCGTGCTCCTATGACGATGCATTAAAAAAAAAAAGTTTATTCACCGCAAAGCTAAACGATAAGACATGTGATCACAAGCAGTTAGGAGGTCCAGAAGTCATTAAGTTGAGAGGATTCAGTGTCTGATCAATACCAGGTTAACAGTTAAGTCAACAATAAAGACACCAGCTTGTGTTCGTTATCAAGTGTCGCGCACACCATCTGAAGTCGACCAATCTACATTACGATGGCCGGAGAGAGAGAGAGAGAGAGAGAGAGAGAGAGAGAGAGAGAGAGAGAGAGAGAGAGAGAGAGAGAGAGAGAGAGAGAGAGAGAGAGAGAGAGAGAGAGAGAGAGAGAGAGAGAGAGAGAGAGAGAGAGAGAGAGAGAGAGAGAGAGAGAGAGAGAGAGAGAGAGAGAGAGAGAGAGAGAGAGAGAGAGAGAGAGAAATGAAATGAAATGAAATGAAATGAAACTTTATTTTCCAAGGATAAAAGAATAGGTGCGCAGACCTGTTTTCATACTTGTCCTTGCTACACACTACAGAACAAAATAACGTACATAAAATCACTCTCTTACCCACACATACACGCGTGCCGGTGTGCAATTGCCGCGTGCACAGGTTTGTGTCAGATTAGCTTGTAGCCTACAGGCGCCAAGCCAAGCCTGCACAACCCTCACACACACACACACACACACACACACACACACACACACACACACACACACACACACACACACACACACACACACACATATCATGTATACATACATTCTATCACTTAAAACTATACTAGTACAGCAAATATAAAGAGTATAAAGGATTTAGAGAGAGAGAGAGAGAGAGAGAGAGAGAGAGAGAGAGAGAGAGAGAGAGAGAGAGAGAGATAGAGAGAGAGAGAGAGAGAGGGAGGTGTGGGTCACGTTGTCAGACACACTCGTCTTTTCAATAGAGTCCGCAGGCTGACCACACGGCGTCACTCTATTTTCTGGATGTCTGCGTTTAGTTGTTACGTCGCACGTTGACTGTAGCGAGGTTGTCAGAGTTAACCTATTCCAGACGATACACATGCGGGACGCCTCGAATGAGTTAACATTGACATACGGTGTGTCATGCCGCGCCGACCAGCGTGTCAGCTGCAGGAGATGGATCGACTTCAGCAGTTCAAGGTACCATTTGCTTTGGGCTTTCTCGGATAACCGATGATTGGTCTATTACTGTCCTCACTCACTCACTCACTCACTCACTCACTCACTCACTCACTCACTCACTCACTCACTCACTCACTCACTCACTCACTCACTCACTCACTCACTCACTCACTCACTCACTACTCACTCACTCATCCGGTGACCAGCCCGGCCCTTGATGGGACTTGATGCATCTTGATGTAGCCACCGTTTTCCATTTCAGTCCACCTTTCGCCTATCCCAAGCATCTCTGGCTCGTTGTACGTTTCGGTCCGTCCACTCTTTGATTTGATGTTAACCCCTTGGCTGCCGGGAAAAACCACGACCTAAGCACAAGAGACATAGATCCTCTCTCCGTCAGAAACACTCTCTCTCCTCCTTCCAGTCCGCCCTCAAAACTCACCTCTTTCAACAGTTCTAGCACTATATCACCACACTCCCCACCCCAAGCTGACCGTCGTAATGTTTTTTCACTATTTTGTGGTACGTGAGTCATTGTCTAAAGCGTGCGCATGCGTGTGCGAGTTGTGAGTGCGCGCTTAGAGTTATAATTATTATAAGATAAGCGCACTATAAATACCGTAATTATTATTATTATTTAGCCCCCGCAGTGAAGTGGCAGGCAAAGGGTTAGCCAAGTATGGACGGACCTCCAAGCACCAAAATGTTACATACCCGCAGACATCTTCTCATGAGCAAAATTGTTTATCTAATTAATCGCTTGAAAACAAATGTTTCGAGTTGTGCTTTTAATTGTTTTGTTTTCCTTTTTCCCCCTTGCGGTCAGATAGTCATAATTGCCTGCTCGACGTTAATATGAACTAACTAACTAACTAATTAACTAACTAACTAATAGCCAGCCAACCAACCAACCAACCAACCAACCAACCAACCAACCAACCAACTAACTAACTAATAACTAGACTGACTGACTGACTGACTGAAAAACGCACTAACTAACAAACTGACTGACTGACAAACGCACTAACTAACTAACTGACTGACTGACTGATGCACTAACTAACTAACTGACTGACTGACAAACGCATAACTAACTAGCTAGCTAACTAACTAACTGACTGACTGATGCACTAACTAACTAACTGACTGACTGACAAACGCATAACTAACTAGCTAGCTAACTAACTAACTGACTGACTGACTGATGCACTAACTAACAAACTGACTGACTGACAAACGCACTAACTAACTAACTGACTGACTGACTGATGCACTAACTAACTAACTGACTGACTGACAAACGCATAACTAACTAGCTAGCTAACTAACTAACTGACTGACTGACTGATGCACTAACTAACTAACTGACTGACTGACAAACGCATAACTAACTAGCTAGCTAACTAACTAACTGACTGACTGACTGATGCACTAACTAACTAACTGACTGACTGACAAACGCACTAACTAACTAACTGACTGACTGACTGATGCACTAACTAACTAACTAACTGACTGACTGACAAACGCACTAACTAACTAGCTAGCTAACTAACTATTGTTTTCTTTTTTGCAGATTGTTATCATGCCCAGATCGTGATTGCTGCCCGGTGGATGAGCGCTAGCTTGGCCATCGCTTGTAGGGAGAGCACCAGACATCTTCAGTTACAGCTTGGCGTCCACTCCGTCTGGCCACACCAAGTGGGCACCATGTCATCGGCTGCTGATCCGACTGGTGTCCGTCATCTGTAAATCAGTGAGCAGAAGGTCCCCGGGCTGATGTCAGCCGTCGCTGGCCCGCGCACGGACGTGCGCGGGTCAGCGAAGGATGACGTCGGCCCGGGGACCTTTGTTTCTAATAACTGTCCAACCTGCATATAACGGCCACCTAAGGGACAGGGCAGATGTGGTTCTTTTATACAGGGTCATTATATCGTAAAAATGGAAAAGGGGGGTATACTTTTTGGTGGCTATTTTGGACATCTGGCCGCTCTATCTAGGTGGCCGTTATAGCAGGCTTGATTGCCGTGCGAGACGGCCTCTGTTTTCGGGGTTCGTTGTTCCGTTGGGCATCTACATGATTTGTTTTCAAAAATGAACAATACACCATTCTCAACGAAGCGCGAGTGAGCTGTTACGGAAAATTAATCCGCTCTGTGAGAAAGGAAGAGGAATTGTTCTGAAAGAAAGAGAAAAGAATTTTCACAGCTTTGCGTCACTCAAGAGAGGAGACCGCGTCTGCATTGTTCCTGCAAAATTTCTTTGAAGAATGTACCGTGTGCGTGAATCCGTGTATTGACATCAGATGAGGCCGACTGTGTCCACACAAAGTATAGATTTTAGACTGGTGTCGTGAGGCCGCGCCCAGAGTCACATGCTATCTCAGTCTATTTCATTGAGAAGAGAATACACATGCATCCTATCAATGGAAATACCTACCAGTGCGCCAGGTATCATTTGGCGAAAGTCGGCCGCAGTCTGCCCGCGCACAAAGTGCGCGGGCAGACTGCGGCCGACTTTCGCCCATGGATCTTTTGCTTCGCTGCAGCAGTAACACGGATAATACTGATAATTTTAGAAAATGTAAAACTGTACGTCTGAACACACAATTACTATGCTCTCCAGATTCAAGGATCGTGTATGTGACGGAGTAAGCGACTACACGATTCACGATGACCTGACGCTTTTGCCGCGGACAAAATCAATGCCGTTTCAGTGCGAGTGATTTCTGCTGCCTGTATTCCTACTCCGTTTTTCTCAAAACTCTCAACTACCAGGCCATGGTATGTTCCTTTGAATCTTTCAATCCATCGTAAACTGCAAACACTACGTCCGAAAAAAAACCCATACCAAAACTGACCAAAACAAAAAACCCCAACAAACAACAACGTGGATATCAATGGAACGATCCGAGCAAGAGGAATAGGTCCTCATGAGTCCCCGCTGATGAGGATCTATGCCTCTTGCAGCTGATCACCTGTCGTCTGCTGCGTTCGGGCCAGCGACGAAGACGTAAGTTTCAGCTTCATTGTTCGACTGTACAATAGAGTCGTTACAATTCAACTTAACGTTTGCGTTCTGTGACTAGAATGGTGATCGGTCTTAATTGGAAACCATACATTTGTGATACAATCGGTTTGCCACACTCGCTGACAAAGGTTAACCCGTTCAGTGCCAATGGACGCAAAGTTATGTCTCTGGGAAAAACAAAAGTACAAATTTCAACACGGAACAATTCCATCAATCCACGAAACACGGATATCAATATGCTCGGCAAGAGACAAAGAACCTAACAACCCCCCCCCCTCCCCGCAACTGCGGGGGCGGGGTGGGGGGGTGGGGGGGGGGGTCATTAGGTCCCTTAGGGGCTCACGAGGTCCCTTAGCCTCTTGCAGTTTGGGTGGTGTACGTGTTTTTCCGGCCGTGAAGGGGTTAGCCCTTTCGCTCCGAGGAAAGCGACGCGTACTGCTGAAGGCAAAGCGGAAACCCACATCAGCACAAAGCGGAAACCCACATCAGCACAAAGCGGAAACCCACATCAGCACAAAGCGGAAACCCACATCAGCACAAAGCGGAAACCCACATCAGCACAAAGCGGAAACCCACATCAGCACAAAGCGGAAACCCACATCAGCACGATCCTTTTTGCGAAGCGCGTTTGAACACTGCTGGAAGTCAGACAGACCCGAAAGCCTGCAGCAGCAACTTGCAGCATTGTTGGATACACAATGGGTTCATTACAGTTTTCCGCCGTGAGATGGTCTTAGCCGCCTGCTCGGCGTTAAACCCGAATAACTAACTAACTAACTCATTACAGTTATATTCGGCGACGGAGCCTGGCGCTGTTTCGCTAGTCTACAGTTATATTCGGCGACGGAGCCTGGCGCTGTTTCGTTTGTCTACGTTCATGTCAACGTTTCTCTGACGCTCACAGAATGTGCGTCACTGTAGACTGTTTTCCTGCGCTGGTCTGTGAGTTTGCACCTTATGGCTTTAAGCCGTAAGGTGCGAAATCACACAGCAGCACACGCTGTCTACCGAAACAATCCAGGAGACCCAAACTACACAGACGTGTGGACTGTTCGACTGTTTAAATTTTAATTGGAAGCTACAATAACTTCACTACTTTTCATTCCAACTGTGACACCGGCGTGACTCTGATAGTTGTAGTCAACGTCTCCTCAGCAGAGCTACTAACTGTCGATTTTTTTTTTATACGTGTCTATAGAAGCAACATTTAGAATTGTCCAGCCACGTCCGGTTTCAACCTGTCATAAGACCTTGTGAAGATAACTCTCCACAGAGTGAGGTCTTCCTCGTCTTTACCGACCAACTTCAGAATTTTGAAGATTGTTATCGAAATACAAGATGCGTGTTGTTTCTAAATTTTCCAGCCAACCGACCCTAATGGACGCTCTCTTTTGGAACAGTTAACCTGCGCCTTTAACTCATTCAGCCCGGCGGACGTATTTCCCAAATTTTGGAGGCGTCATCTAACGATTATGCACCAGTTGCAGGAAATAGATTGATCATGATAATTCAAGGGTAGTGCCAGATTAGATTGGCGCCTGTCGGCGCCAATCTAATCTGGCACTACCCTTGAATTATCATGGTCGATCCATCTCCTGCTGTAGTGCGTCAGGGCTGAATGGGTTAACGATTATTATTTGATGTGCGCGGGTAGGCACCGTAGAGCGAGTCTGCAGAAAAAACCCCAACAAAACCTACTTTGTGACTCGATGAACTGAAAAGAAAAGCATGCCAAAAACCTCCAAGTATTGGAGACTAGACCCAGAATATTCTGCGCTTCAACCGAGTTATGTCCCCAGTGTGTGGTATGTAATAATGTAATAAGTCACACTTTTGGACATGCGTGTAGTCAAACAATACAAAGGACATTTTAGAAAATCCTTCGGTTCATCACGTGAGAAGGCAATCGTTCTGTTGGGAATATGAAACTGTGTTTACTTTCAGTGTATATTTGCTCAGGTCCGTGATTTTGAATCTTGCGTCTCAACAAATTGAGTCTTATTGTCTAAACCCCCAAATCCGGAAGTTGTTTGTGAAAGACAACACTACAGTTTAGGAGACAGATTGATAGGAGATGGATCGCCCATGATAGTTCAAGGGTGGTCCCAGAATAGCTTGGCGCCTATAGGCGCCAAGCTATTCTGGCACCACCCTTGAACTATCATGGACGATCCATCACCTGTTTGTATTTCAGGACTGCATGAACTAAATTCGTCAGATCCAAAATTCGCTACCCGTGAACATGTACAACGTTCATATCCTATTTTCAGCATCGCTCGAGTTGCGGGTGTGTTACGATCTTTGGTGAGCAGCGTTTGCTGCGATGAGATCGGTAAGGTGGGGGACAGAGCTTCCACGGAAAACGAGCGGAACAACACGGAGCATTAGCAATACCATAGAAACACACAGCACGGAGTTGAGACAGACTAAACGAGTTTAACAAGCATGACGACACGAAAGCGGAAATGTGCTTCTCTTTGGACTAAGTGTGCTTGACCTTTAGGTCATGAACATAAAGCTGTGCTTCCTTTCTTCTTAATGTTCTTTAGCTTTCACTCATTAACATAACGACGTGTGCTTCCATTTCTGCTCAGTGTCCCTGACCTTCAGCTCTTTAACATTGAGGTCACGGGGTCACGACATTGATGTGTTCATCCACGGAAACGGAAGACAAGAGAGGGGTTATTTTCAGTGCATCCGATTTCGAATTAGTAAAAACACGTGACATACGGTGAGAGACGGTAATAGCAAT
>BTPG01000001.1:132574127-132651627 GCA_036245525.1 Semisulcospira habei | reverse complement strand
TAATTTCACGCTCACAGAAAACAACTATGACTAAAAATAGATCAGCTTTACTACCGCTATGCTCCGTGCGACTTTGCTAGAAGCTTCCGGACTAAACTTAGCGTGTCATAACAAAACCAATTCCGCTATCATGCACGAACGACAGAGAATCTCAATGAAAAGGTACGTGATTCGCAACCATGATAGCTGAAATAAATATCGGATCGTTTCCTACGATTAACACATGCATGCTCTCACAGAACAACACAACCACAATCGTAACAGAAGCCTTGCGCGGACCCTCGAAAAAAAGGACAAAGATTCCGTATCAATCAGGTAAATGTCTACCACCTAGCAAACAAAGTGAAAGATGTCTGTGTTTATGTTAAAGCTCCCGACTATTTTCACCTATTGGGTTTAACTGAAACTCGGTTGGCCTCCCATATCAGCAATGAAGCCATCGCCATCCCGAATTATTCTATTATTAGGAGAGATAATAATAATAATAATAATTACGGTACTTATAATGCGCTTATCTTATAATAATTATAACTCTAAGCGCGCACTCACAACTCGCGCACGCATGCGCACGCTTTAGACAACGACTCACGTACCACAAATAGTGAAATACATTACGACAGTCTGCTTAGGGTGGGGAGTGTGGTGGTATAGTGCTAGAACTGTTGAAAGAGGTGAGTTTTGAGGGCGGACTGGAAGGAGGAGAGAGAGAGTGTTTCTGACGGAGAGAGAGTGGGAGAGTGTTCCAGGTGGATGGACCGTATACTGAGAAGAAGCGGGGGCCGAAAGTGCTGAGTTTGGTGCGCGGGATGTGGAGACAGAGAGGGTCGGAGGCGGAGCGGAGGGAGCGGGGAGGAGTGTAGGGGTGAAGTAAGTTTGAGAGATAGGCGGGAGCGCAGTTGTTCAGGGATTTGTAGCAGAGAGACAAAATCTTGTATTGCTTGCGTTGGGGGATGGGAAGCCAGTGAAGCAGTTTGAGCAGGGGAGCGATGTGGTCGGATTTTTTCTTTCTGAGGATGAGGCGGGCAACATTGTTCTGGACGCGCTGGAGAGTGAAAGTGGTGGAGTGAGGGAGGCCGGAAAGGAGAAAGTTGCTGTAGTCGATGCGAGGTAGGATGAGAGAGACAGCAAGTTTGGTGGCAGCTTCGGTAGTGAGGTATTTTCTGATCTTACTGTCAGTCCAGGGTGAGACAGGTGTAGTGGTATACATCCATCAATCAATTCTAAACTGCTGACATAACCCGCAGGAGACAAGACCTAGAAACGGCTGATGTATAATGCATTTGGGTAGAAATAAAACACTCTGAATCCCCTGCTTTACTTGTCGAGTTTCTATATCGAAACCCTGCAGCCACCTTTGAGTGGTACGATAGCTTTTTACACATGATCGATAAAACAGGCATTCAGACCAAAGATGTTCTGCTTCTTGAAGATTGTAATATTGACTTTCTTAAGCCTCATCCATAATGGGAGTGTACTAGTCGGTCTCCAACAAATGGTGACATCCCCCACCAGAATTACGCCAACATCAGCCACTATTATAGACCATATCTATACCAACAAACCTCTCGCAGTTAGCAACACTCAAGTTGATAGTCTGAGTGTCAGCGACCACTATCCACTTAGCTGCGTATGGCTGTCAAAACTTCCAAAAATGAAAAAGCAAGGTCACACGTGCATCACTTATAGATCATTTAAAAACTTTAATGAAAATGCGTTTTTGGCTGATTTAGCTGGAGCACCGTTCACGGTCGTGTATAACGATAGTGACCCAAACAAAGCATTGGACACCTGGTACCGCGTCTTTCTCGGTGTGCTGAATAAACACGCGCCCCTGAGGCAAAAGAGTTAAGTACGCCGCCTTACCACCCTGGCTAACTGCGGATCTGATAGAGGCTATGGAACACAGGGACGAGCTCAGAAGAGCGAAGCGTTTTGCTGAATACAAAACACAGCGTAATCGCGTAAAATCAATGGTTTTAAAATAAAATAAAATCTCTCTTCAATACGTAGTTAAGCAAAGTAAAGACTCCTCCACTGTATGGCGTGCCATTAATTTAGTAAGTAAAGGTACAAATAAAAGTAGTGCGTCTTTACCACCCCACCTCACTGCAAACAGCTTTAACGACCATTTTGTCTCTGTGGCGGAATCACTAACTCCACTGGGAAATAACTCACATGAGTATGTTTGTCCAGACAAACTACTAGACTACTGTAACCAGAAAAATAAAAACAACGAACCTTTCATCATATCGCCTATAGCGGTTCATAAAGTGGGCAGATTAATTACCTCGATGGAAAATAAAAAGTCATCCGGGCCTGATGAGATCAGCTCAAAAATACTCAAGACATCTCTTCCGTATATCGTTGAGAGTCTCACATACATCTACAATCTCTGTATAAAACAAAACTGTTTTCCGGATGCATTTATAGATGCAAAGGTAGTCCCACTACCAAAATCAAAAGATCTGAGTGAAATTAATAATTTTCGTCCCATTTTATTAGAATCATTACTACCAGTTTTGTCAAGCCTTTTGAGAGGCATATTCATAAACATCTATCTAAATATTTAGAAAACCGAAATCTTATCCATTCATTGCAGTCAGGTTTCAGACCAAACCATTCCTGCCACACCGCGCTGATTAGGATGACAGATACCTAGTTAGCATCTATCAATGATTCCAAACCGACAGGTGTAGTCTTCTAAGACTTTCGTAAAGCTTTTGATTTAGTAAACCATGATATATTGATAAAGAAAATCTCATTATACACCAACAGCGCTGCCACGTTCTTCCAATCCTACGTGGATGACAGGAGACAAAAAAAGTCATTCTTAATGGTACGTATTCTAATCACTGCTTAGTCAAGCATGGCTCTATTTTAGGCCCTCTTCTATTGTGTTTGTTTATTAACGAACTTCCGCTCACAATTAGCGATCATAATGTTTCGTGCGATATGTTCGCGGATGATGCTGCAATACACACGCCCGATGAGGATTTATCTATTATTGATACACGCCTACAAAACGCACTACAAGACATTGATAACTAGTGTAATAACAATTCCATGATCCTAAACCCAGCGAAGACTGAATGTATGATATTAAGTACCCGTCAAAAGCACCAGCTCGGCTCTCTCTCTCACTCAGCTTGTCTCTTCAAGGAAAACCCATCAGTCAAGTAACAAAACATCGTCTTCTCGGTGTTACTGTAGATAACCAGTTTAAATGGCAGTGTCATATTACTAACATATGCAACATAATATCAAAGAAACTTTACATTTTAGCCAAATTAAAATATATCACTGATTTAGAAACACGTAAACTGTTCTTCAACGCCCACATCAGGTCACATATCGACTATGCTTCTACAGTATGGGATGGAGCAAGCGAGGTCCAGTTAAAGAGACTGAACTCTCTTCATCGTAGAGCCGCAAAACTTATTCTTCCAGACCCTAACTCAACTACCGATAATAAATGAAAAACCTTGAAGATGCTCCCCATAAAAATCATTTAATGTACAATAAGGGAATAATTATGTTCAAAACATTGAATAGCCAAATGCCTGATTATATTAAGAAACTATTTTCCTTTCCACCAACAACGTACTCAAGATCAAGGCAATCCATTATTGTACCACGAACTAGAATCGATCTCTACAAGACAAGTTTAGGGTTCTCAGGCCATAGCCTGTGGAATACTTTGCCTAGGAAAGTTACAACATCAACAACCATTTCGTATGAGTTTTAGAGCCAGTATTTTCAATTACCTCACGTCATTATCTTAATACTTTCACTGCGACCCTATATTATGCAATGTGTGCGTTCACGTGTGTGTGTGTGTGTGTGTGTATGTGTGTGTATGTGTGTGTGTGTGTGTGTGTGTGTGTGTGTGTGTGTGTGTGTGTGTGTGTGTGTGTGTGTGTGACTGATAAATTAGGCTTTTTGATGATCACGTTTTGCCTTTCGATTTTTATTAGGTTTTAGTCACGCGCGTGTGAGTGTTGTGTGAGTGTGTGTGTAAGGACATGATTGATAAAAGGTCTGTGTACCTACTCATTTATCCTTGAGAAATAAAGTTTCATTTCAATAAAGTTTCTCTCTCTCTCTCTCTCTCTCTCTCTCTCTCTCTCTCTCTCTCTCTCTCTCTCTCTCTCTCTCTCTCTCTCTCCTCTCTCTCTCTCTCCTCCCCTCTCTCTCTCCCTCCCTCTCTCTCTCTCTCTCTCTCTCTCTCTCTCTCTCTCTCTCTCTCTCTCTCGTGCGCACTTTGTAGTTGCAAGGACATGATTGAAACAGGTCTATGGCTTAATAATGTATCCTTGGGAAATAATTCATTTCATTTCATTTTATATTCTCTCTCTCTCTCTCTCTCTCTCTCTCTCTCTCTCTCTCTCTCTCTCTCTCTCTCTCTCTCTCTCTCTCTCTCTCTCTCTCTCTCTCTCTCTCTCTTTCTGTGGCCGTGTGTGTGTGTCTAGACCCCCCTACAGAAACGTCTGAAGTAGCCCCTCATGACGACCCAGCACTCTCAAACCCGGCCGAGGGCCACAGTACCAAACCTGGCCACAATATTAGCTCGTGAAGATTGTACACACTACAACCAGACATTGACCAACCATGACAGTTCAAGGGTGGTGCCAGAATAGGTTGGCGCCGGCACCTTGAACTATCATGGTCGACCTGTCTATTGAATTGTAGTACAGTCTACAGAGGATTCTGGAAATTAGATCGTAGGACGCGGTGTGGGAATTACACACAGAAGAGACACCAGTGACGTAAACATGTTTGTATGCATACATCTGAGGACACGCGTTGACACAGAACGGCGCCTCTGATTATCAGGAAGCGAACGGCCCTAGGGACAGCTATGGCCAGCGTCGCCCGAAGAGCTTTAGCTCACCGGGGATGTCCTAGTGTGACGCGATAAACGAACTACATACATACAGTAAACTTCGGATATTACGATTTTTGTTGTTGTTGTTGCTTTTTCCTTATATCTGAAGCTTATGAACGAATTGATTTACATGGAAAGAGTGCTGTCGATATCTCTGAAAAGTATTGTTGTATCAGATTTTGTATCTGACTGCCATAAGCAAAATACCAAGAACAGGGGAGCGAAAGCTCGGGGCGGATGGACAAAAGTGTACATTGCATCCCCTTGCACAGTGCTGTTAGAGTTACTTCCCTTGGTAGAGAATAAAGACATCAACGTCAGAAATTGTCGTTTGTTGAGTTGATAAAGGGTCTAACCCTCAGAAAATGAAATAACAGACTTCGGGCAAAGTAAGGAAATCTAAATCAGGAAACGCCTCATTTTCCGCGAATTACCTTTCACAACTAACAGCAGCGGAGACAGCACTGACATTAGGCCCTGTGTCTTTGTTCTTTCTTGCGGATATTTGTGTATGCCCTTGTTGGATTTGAACGTGAAATGGCAGAAGATGTCGTGATCTTGGCCGCGACCCGTCAGAAATCTGTCCAATCGATGCCCGCATAACAGAAAAATCTGTTCAATCAATGCGAGGATAACTGAAGACGTTTGCGCCATTAATGACGCGGACGTGGTCAAGTTCGTCACAGTTAATACAAAGACAAGCCCGGCAGGAGGCAAGTACACGAACGAGGCGATGATTGTCCTTTGTTTGTCTCTGCCTTTCTTTCCTTATTTTCCTTACGACCTTCCTTTTTTCTGTAACCCTTTCCAGTCACTGTAAGTATCAGTAACCCTTTCCAGTCACTGTAAGTACCAGTAACCTTTTCCAGTCACTGTAAGTACCAGTAACCTTTTCCAGTCACTGTAAGTACCAGTAACCTTTTCCAGTCACTGTAAGTACCAGTAACCTTTTCCAGTCACTGTAAGTACCAGCAACCTTTTCCAGTCACTTTAAGTACCAGTAACCTTTTCCAGTCACTGTAAGTACCAGTAACCCTTTGCAGTCACTGTAAGTACCAGTAACCTTTTCCAGTCACTGTAAGTACCAGTAACCTTTTCCAGTCACTGTACGTACCTCTTGTTTCTGAAATCGTGTTTCATTCAACGACCAAAAACCAACACCGTCCAAGAAACATGGATACAAATTGGTCTCAGCAAAAGGCATAGATCCTCATGAGCCCCCGCATTCGCGGGGGCTCATGAGGATTTATGTCTCTTGCAGTTTGACCGTGCTCACTTCTTTTCGGCAGTGAAGGGGGTAATTACTTCCTTGCTTGCTTTCTTTCTGTGTTTCGTTCATTCATTATTGCCTGCTTGCTTTCTTTCTGTGTTTCGTTCATTCATTATTGCCTGCTTTGCTCTCTTTCTGTGTTTCGTTCATTCATTATTGCCTGCTTTGCTCTCTTTCTGTGTTTCGTTCATTCATTATTGCCTGCCTCGATTTCTTTCTGTGCTTCGTTCATTCATTATTGCCTGCTTTGTTTTCTTTCTGTGTTTCGTTCATTCATTATTGCCTGCTTTGCTTTCTTTCTGTGTTTCGTTCATTCATTATTGCCTGCTTGCTTTCTTTCTGTGTTTCGTTCATTCATTATTGCCTGCTTGCTTTCTTTCTGTGTTTCGTTCATTCATTATTGCCTGCTTTGCTTTCTTTCTGTGTTTCGTTCATTCATTATTGCCTGCTTGCTTTCTTTCTGTGTTTCGTTCATTCATTATTGCCTGCTTTGCTCTCTTTCTGTGTTTCGTTCATTCATTATTGCCTGCTTTGCTCTCTTTCTGTGTTTCGTTCATTCATTATTGCCTGCCTCGATTTCTTTCTGTGCTTCGTTCATTCATTATTGCCTGCTTTGCTTTCTTTCTGTGTTTCGTTCATTCATTATTGCCTGCTTTGCTTTCTTTCTGTGTTTCGTTCATTCATTATTGCCTGCTTGCTTTCTTTCTGTGTTTCGTTCATTCATTATTGCCTGCTTGCTTTCTTTCTGTGTTTCGTTCATTCATTATTGCCTGCTTTGCTTTCTTTCTGTGTTTCGTTCATTCATTATTGCCTGCTTGCTTTCTTTCTGTGTTTCGTTCATTCATTATTGCCTGCTTTGCTCTCTTTCTGTGTTTCGTTCATTCATTATTGCCTGCTTTGCTCTCTTTCTGTGTTTCGTTCATTCATTATTGCCTGCCTCGATTTCTTTCTGTGCTTCGTTCATTCATTATTGCCTGCTTTGCTTTCTTTCTGTGTTTCGTTCATTCATTATTGCCTGCTTTGCTTTCTTTCTGTGTTTCGTTCATTCATTATTGCCTGCCTCGATTTCTTTCTGTGCTTCGTTCATTCATTATTGCCTGCTTTGCTTTCTTTCTGTGTTTCGTTCATTCATTATTGCCTGCTTTGCTTTCTTTCTGTGTTTCGTTCATTCATTATTGCCTGCTTTGCTTTCTTTCTGTGTTTCGTTCATTCATTATTGCCTGCCTCGATTTCTTTCTGTGCTTCGTTCATTCATTATTGCCTGCTTTGCTTTCTTTCTGTGTTTCGTTCATTCATTATTGCCTGCTTTGCTTTCTTTCTGTGTTTCGTTCATTCATTATTGCCTGCTTTGCTTTCTTTCTGTGTTTCGTTCATTCATTATTGCCTGCTTTGCTTTCTTTTTGTGCTTCGTTCATTTATTATTGCCTACTTTGCTTTCTTTCTGTTTCGTTCATTTATTATTGCCTGCTTTGCTTTCTTTCTGTTTCGTTCATTTATTATTGCCTACTTTGCTTTCTTTCTGTTTCGTTCATTCATTATTGCCTGCTTTGCTCTCTTTCTATGTTTCGTTCATTCATTATTGCCTGCTTTACTCTCTTTCTGTGTTTCGTTCATTCATTATTGCCTGCTTTGCTCTCTTTCTGTGTTTCGTTCATTCATTATTGCCTGCTTTGCTCTCTTTCTATGTTTCGTTCATTCATTATTGCCTGCTTTGCTCTCTTTCTGTGTTTCGTTCATTCATTATTGCCTGCTTTGCTCTCTTTCTGTGTTTCGTTCATTCATTATTGCCTGCTTTGATTACCCGAGCTTGTCCTTTGAAAAGGTCTTGGTAAATCAAAGTGGCACAGTTGCAGTGCGCCTGAATTGATCAGTGTTCAGGTCGTACTCCATAGGCAATAGATTTCCCTGTCCCCCCAAAATCCCGCCCGTCAGGGCCGTCCATTATCACTTCGGTGCCGTGGACGTTAAATCCCGAACTAACCTAACCTAACACGAGCTTCATACTGATCAGGCGGTACGGTACATCACCTGCCAGCTATCAAGGACTACCCTTCCATCTATCGTGTTCTACTGTTTTCTGTGGTTACTGTTAAAAAAATGTGTTTGCTGTCCATTAAGCCGTACTGTTCAGATTCACAGATGAGCACACGTTATTCGGAACATGCAAAAACAAAATGCAAATGACATGGGATTTATTTTAAACAATTTAGTTTCACATAGCTTGCATCCAGATGCAGAGATGCGCTCAAATGTGTTGTGTGGTCTGTAATTTTGTACCTTTCAGTTAGAAGCCGTAAGGTTCACAATCACCGACCAGCACACGATTATGACGAACTTGACCCCGGCTACAATAATGACGTATTGCCTGAGCAAACAACACTTCTTTTGTGAAGAGTTCGCTCAAGGGCAAGCTACTTCCGTTGACTAGCATTGATTCAGCAGAAGGAAGCCATTTTACCCATCGGGCCCACAACGGTCGCAGTGGGCCCGCGCACGGCTGTGCGCGGGCCCACTGCGACCGTTGTGGGTCCGAGGACGTATAGTTAGCTAGGGTGGCCGCGGGATGATCCCATTTCATCGCTCACAACTGTCCTCATTGAGGACAATGTCGTGTTATTGTGAGAGACAAAAGTTGTTTCATTTTTCTCCTTCCAAGCGGAAATCCGGCGTCTTCAAAAAAAAAAAAAAAAAAAAAAAAGAAAAAAAAAAAAATGTTAGGGTTGCTGGTACAGCAGCAATTAACACTTGCAGCACCAATTACAGCAGCAATTAACACTTGCAGCACCAATTACAGCAGCAATTAACACATACAGCACCAATTACAGCAGCAATTAACACTTGCAGCACCAATTACAGCAGCAATTAACACTTGCAGCACCAATTACAGCAGCAATTAATGCTTGCGTTTAATTTAGACAATTGGAACTTTAGCCCGGAGAATGTTGTTAGTGACAAAACTGTCCACGAATACTAATTTCATTGTTTTCCAAAAGTCAAAGGTCACTTAAGGTCAACAGCTGAGTGGAAACTGTTCGTATCTATGCAACACAAAGGTTACTGCATTTATTTTTCCAATTCTGAAGCGAAACTTGATCAGAGGTAGCATTATTGCGACACGCTCATTTACATGTTCAGGGGCGGATTCGGGACGTAGGGGTGGGTGGGTGGAGCTTCCGGAACCCCCATCTCCAAACTTCTTTAAGATAAGATGTAAAAGAAAAAAACAACACTTAGAACGTTAAGCGTTGCGGCCAGCCAATAGCAAAGTCCCGCGTCTGAGCGCCTGTTGCCTGAGGTTACTGTCCCAGACATGAAAAAAAAAAAGAAAAGAAAAAGAAGACGCGTCTTCCCCCCCCCCTCCCACCCCCCCCCCACACACCTCTCCCATCCCACTTTGTGCTCATAACAGAATAACATTTTTTTTTCTCTCTTCAGCCTGAACATACCCAGTGCGCAGAGGCCATCGGGCCGACGTTGGTCCGCGCACGGGCGTGCGCGGGCCAACGGCGTACTGCCTTATAAATTGGAATCAGAAGGAAAATAATATGTTGGAACTCACAAAAGATAATTTTTTTCCAAAGTGTTTTACTTCACCTAAACCCAAAGAAATCACAGACAGGAATCAGGGACAAGTTCACACTCAATCTCTAGCGCCGACAGACCAATTCACAGAATCAGAGACCTGGTCTCTGACTATAACTGAGGCCGAATGGTACAGGGCGTGCGAACAGGAAACACACGAGGGCTCTACAGAGCCGAGAGACCCCAAGACTGAGAGTCGTCAGTATTTGCTTTAACTGGTGGTTATACTCACAGCTTCCCTGCTCACGGCGACCTGCTGCCGCTGTGATATGCCGAGATGACGCAGAGTCGTCGCCGCTCAAATTCAAAAAGTTCAGAATTCTGCTGCGAGGCTCGTCACCAAAAAGCGCAAAACTGGTTCATATTACACCTGTAATTAAATCCCTCCACTGGCTCCCTATGGCTGCAAGAATTCAGTATAAACTTTCTTCTGTCTGCTTCAGCTGCATTTCCACATCAAGCCCCCCGTACCTGTCCTCTCCCCTGCAGCTGTACACTCCCTCAAGACAACTCAGATCCTCTGCTGACAGCCGCATTTTGCGTGTACCTTTTGTCCGTACCAAGTCTTATGGCCAGCGGTCTTTTTCATATCTTGGGCCGCTGTACTGGAACGAACTCCCCTCCCATGTCCGCCACTGTGCTTCAAAAGACGTTTTTAAATCTGCGCTAAAAACACACCTTTTCCAACTCCATTACCCCACTGATTAATCATTGACTGCTGAAGATTCTGTTGTAGTTTTGCTGTGGTGCCTGGAGTGTGTGTGTGTGTGTGTGTGTGTGTGTGTGTGTGTGTGTGTGTGTGTGTGTGTGTGTGTGTGTGTGTGTGCGTGCGTGCGCGTGCGTGTAATATTGTGTACAGTTTTTGTAATTGTATTTTTGAAATTTGTAAGGCGCCTAGAGCTTTACCTGAGGTTAGGCGCCATAGAAATTATTATTATTATTATTATTATTATTATTATTATTATTATTATTATTATTATTATTATTATTGTTATTATTATTATTATTATTATTATTATTATTATTATTAATGTCTTCAAACCCATGCACGCGATGAATGTCACCCCAGACTGCAATTTCGCTTTGTCGTGTACTGTCGTTATAGAGGGATCGATAAAAGAGTCTGTCTGACGTAGTAATAAGTCAGCTTTAATTTGGAAAATTGGTCTGCTGTTTCTGTCTCTTTTGTTTGTTCCACACTACAGACTGATATCGTTGCTAAATATTGGTCTTTGAAAGATTATCGCTAAAGCGAAACCAGTAAAGAAAAATAGTGAAGAAAAGCGTTTACTGTAGGCCACAGATCGAGAAGACGCCAGCGAGTGGTGAGGGTTGGAAAGGTGGTGGGGAGGGGGGGGGGTCCTAGAGATGTTCATGACAAAGTACGTCCGACATCTTTAACTCATTCTAGACGTGCCGCCTCCGGAGGCGGCACGTCTCGAATGAGTTAAGCTTTTGTTTTTGTTTTTGTTTCTTTGTTTGTGTGTGTGTGTGCGTGTGTGTGTGTAACTTGCCATTTCTTTGTTTCTGTAACCTTGTTTTGATAAACCCCTGGGACGTGCCAGCACTACCCTTGAACTATTCCCAGTAAGCTCACGTCCAATGACCACGGCGGCCGCATGGGCCCGAAGGTGTTGTGAAGCATGGTTTATGCCGATCTTTCTGTATCCAAACTCATAGACATGACAAATGTTACAAAAACGTAAATTTCGCTTGGTTTAAATAGTTTATTACTTTGCACAATACATAAGAGAATATACAATCAATTATCATCAGATCACAACAAGCCACAGGCTTATAGGATGATCTGGACACTCAGTTATACTATTTACAAAATTTGCATGGCGGTGGTATGCAGATTTTAAATACAATATAGGTAAGTAAACTAATATATATATATATATATATATATATATATATATATATATATATATATATATATATATATATATATATATATATATATATATATATATATATATATATATATATATATATATATATATATATATATATATATATATATATATATATATACACACACACATATATATGAAAATAGAGGGAAACATTTCAATTATTATAGTGGAGAGAGAGAGAGAGAGAGAGAGAGAGAGAGAGAGAGAGAGAGAGAGAGAGAGAGAGAGAGAGAGAGAGAGAGAGAGAGAGAGAGAGAGAGAGAGAGAGAGAGAGAGAGAGAGATGATGATGATGAATCTTTATTTATTCAGGATAAAGCTATTAGGCAACTCAATTCTGCGAATCGGCTCAAAGCGCCGCGAACAGAACCCAACACGCACGCTCACGTGACACACACGCATTCACTCTGAAGACAAACACAGTACAAGACAAACACCGGACATTCACGTGGTGCGAAGGCTCAGCTCAGCTACTGAGGTTTTGGATCGCTTGTATTTGAAATGTATAAAATGGCCTGAAACCGGTACCGGAGTGGAGGTGGAGGAAGAGCCGGAGTACCCGGAGAAAGAACCCCCGACGGTCCGCCCGAATTAAGGGTGACACTTACTAGAGGAGAAGAGTCCGACGCCGGAACCCGGTATCGAACCCCGCACCTTTAGCATTGGTGACAGGCGTCTTAGCCACTGCGCCACGGACCGCCCCAGTATTTTCTCAGTAAGAGTGGTGTTGTCTGCTTGTTTTGCGAGTACACCCGTGTCTAAGAACTTGAGGCACACTTGCCATCCAGAGGCGTGAATCTTACTGATCTTCTACATAATGGTAGGGCCCTGCATGGAGGTCTATGCCTGTTTCAGATTGTGGCAGCAGTACTCCCATTGAGCAAAAGGCCATCGGGCCGACGTCGGTCCGATGGCCTTTGCGGACTCTTATCCTCTTGCCATGCAATCACTGTAATTTAAAGAACGTTCTGCCAGGGTTCCACCAATAACACGAGGGGACCGAACTCTTGACGTGTTTTGGTGTAATGTCAGAGATTCGTACGTCGCTGTTCCGATGCCGCCTCTAGGACGATCTGATCATAACTTGGTTAAACTCGTGCCACGGTATACACCACGCGTACAACGCGAGCCGCCGCTTACCAGGACAGTACAGAAATGGTCCACAGCAGCTAAAGAGGCCCTGAAAGGTTGCTTTGACTGCACGGAGTGAATGTTTTTACTGACACTACAAGCAACGTTGCCGAGCTGGCTGACACAGTTTGCAGCTACATAAATTTCTGCGTAGACAGTGTTGTGCCTAAAAAATCTGTTAAAATCTATTCCAACAACAAGCCTTGGGTCACGAAGCACATCAAGGAGGTCTATCGAAAAAAGACAAAAAAAAAAAAAACAGTTTGAGACTGGTAACATGAAACGTGTGTGGGAGGGTATAAATCTGATGAGTGGGAACAAGAAGCAAAAAGCTGTTCCGGTTTTGAGCAAAACTACGGACTATACCAACGACTTAAATCAGTTCTATGCAAGATTTGATTGTCCTGAGTTTGAGCATGAGAGGGAACAGGTCAAGGAAATGCTAGTTAGTGGACCTAAAACACATGCAATGTGAAGTGATTGTGGTGACTGACGAGGATGTGCTTAGCGTACTTAAACATACCAACCCAAACAAAGCGGCTGGGCCAGATGGTGTTAGATCAAATGTGTTAAAATTATGCGCTGAACAACTGTACCGAATTCTTTGCTATATTTTTAACATGTCACCTACCCAGTGTGTCGTTCCCTGTTCGTGGAAGACCTCTTGTATTGTCCCCGTGCCAAAAAAGCAAACTGTATCTGTGATGAATGATTTAAGACCAGTTGCTCTTACCTCGTGTGTCATGAAGGTTTTTGAGAGGGCTGTTCTTTCACATTTTCAAATACAGGTTTCTGATTTTATGGACCACTTTCAGTTTGCTTACAGAAGGCAAAGAGGTGTTGATGATGCCATTTTGCATGTTGTAAACAACATCTACCTGCCTGTCTCGGATTGGCCTCCGCAGCCACGAACAAGCCTGCAGACGTCGTGGGCAACTCCTATAAAATCTTCGTTCGCGAAGTCAAGCCAAGAGAGAAACAACATCTACTCTCATTTAGAAAAACCAGGAACCTCCATTCGACTGATGTTCTATGATTTTTCATCTGCTTTTAAAACCATTCAGCTACACATACTCGCCTCCAAACTAGTTCACATGAACATAAATGCCTCTACCATTCTTTGGGTTTTGGACTATCTCACTAACCGGCCACAGTACGTCAGAATTAGTTCGAATCTAATCTCGGATGTACTTTTTACCAACACAGGGGACTGTCCTGTCGCATTTTTTGTTTTCTTTGTACACAGCAGACTGTAGAGCTACTCATGACGACTGTGTCATGGACAAATACGCTGACGACACGGCACTAACAGGTCGGATTACAGATGAGGACGACAGACACTATCGACAGGAGATCGATGACTTTGTGCGATAGAAACTACCTTGAATTACATGCTGGCAAAAGAAAAGAGCTGGTCATAGATTTCAGGAATAACAAACAGCATCCTGGTCCTGTTGTCATCAAGGGAACAGAAGTTGAGCGTGTAGAGTCCTACAAGTATTTAGGTGTTCTTTTTGACAACGCGCTCAACTGGAAACAAAACACAGAGGCTATTGTGAAAAAAACGCATACCCGTCTTTACTGTTTGAGAAAGCTCAGATCATTTCATGTAAGCACTCAGCTTTTACAGATGTTTTACTGCTCCAGTATTGTTAGCGTTCTAACTTTTGGCCTGACGTGCTGGGGTAGAAATTTATGTAAAAGAGATCAAGATCGCCTTAACAAAGTAATCAGAAAAGGGGGCGGGGTGACTGGTAGGGCACAGGATACTTTGGACACACTGTACAACAGACGGATTACGAACAAACTGGCTGACATTCTTGATGACAAAACACATCCACTTAGATATGAATTTGACAGCAGACGTATCGAACGAAGTGGCAGACTTCGAGTACCCAAAAGTCGTACATCACGTTATGCCAACTCTTTTGTCCCTCAGGCTGTTACCCTTTTCAACAGTAATATCAGTAGATAGTGTCGGGCAACATACTTTAGTTCCTTAGTACTAGCCCTTTCAGTATTATTATTATTATTATTATTATTATTATTATTATTATTATTATTATTATTATTATTATTATTATTATTTTTTTTTTTATTTATTTATTTTTTCCCAATGCCATGTGTGTTACAAAGGTTAAACACGTCTGTACAGTTCATTTCTTTAATTGAGAGTTATGGGCTGTTTAATTATTTATATGAGTGAATGATGATGCCACGTGTTGTATGGGCAGACAGTGAATTTCCCCGTGAGGGATTAATAAAGTATTATTGTATTGTATTGTATTGTATTGTATTGTATTGTATTGTATTGTATTGTATTGTATTGTATTGTATAGAAACCCCATAATTTGCTTCAGTTGAGGCACACACGCTAAGAATGGCAGAGAACAGAGAGGAATGGAGGGAGCTGGTTGCCAAGTCATCAGTGGTGCCCCAACGGTCGGCAAGACTACGGGATATAGATAGATAGATAGATAGATAGATAGATAGATAGATAGATAGATAGATAGATAGATAGATAGATAGATAGATAGATAGATAGATAGATAGATAGATAGATAGATAGATAGATAGATTAGATTAGATTAGATTAGATTAGATTAGATTAGATTAGATTAGATTAGATAGATAGATAGATAGATAGATAGATAGATAGATAGATAGATAGATTAGATTAGATTAGATTAGATTAGATTAGATTAGATTAGATTAGATTAGATTAGATTAGATTAGATTAGATTAGATTAGATTAGATTAGATTAGATTAGATAGATAGATAGATAGATAGATAGATAGATAGATAGATAGATAGATAGATAGATAGATAGATAGATAGATAGATAGATAGATAGATAGATAGATAGATAGATAGATAGATAGATAGATAGATAGATGCACACAGGTGTATTTGGGGACAACGAGGGTCGTATACCCGTCGTGGTGCCACTCATCATGTGGGACTTATGATCAGGTATGCCACTTGCACACTGTTGGTGTTCGCTTCATTGGTGATTTTTTTTAATACATGTTATCATGCCGCATGTACAAAGATATCGGTGAAATCGTTCCTCCTCACCCCCCACCCCCCCTTCACTCCCTCTCCCCCTCCCCCTCCCCCTCAACCACACACACTTTCAAGCTTATTAATTTGTCAATGCCTTGTATCTTGACAATAGATGGAAGATGGTGGGTGGGTGGATGGATGCGCTGATGACTGGTTTGGTGGTTTCACCCATGACACGTGGATTCTCAGTGCACCTGTATCTGGTCATTTACAGTCTGGATTGTAATGTAGCCTGCGTGCGCGCGTGCGCTTGTGTGTGTGTGTGTGTGTGTGTGTGTGTTTGTGTGTTTGTGTGTGTGTGTGTCTGTGTGTGTGTGTGTGTGTGTGTGTGTGTGTGTGTGTGTGTGTGTGAGAGAGAGAGACAGACAGAGAAACAGACAGACAGGCAGACAGAGTTTAGTGGCTGTTGTCTCTTAACATTCCAGAAACAAAACGGACCGGTGTCCGAGAGCCATGGTATCTCTCATGAGCCCTGTGGCCGCCGGAACTCATGATAAACTTCGGAGGTTCTTGCTTGCAGAGATAGAGTAGAGCCCATTTACATCGTTAGACTGACGCCGGGGTGGGGTGGGGGTGGGGGGGGGGGGGGGGGGGGGGGGGGCTGGGGGTGGGGTGAGAGGGGAAGGGAAGGTAGGGGGTCCACGCTGAAGCCTGAAACTGTCCAGTGGTGTAGGAATAGGAACCGGAGTATCCCCTGCACCCCCCCCCCCCCCGCCCCCCCCAATACGTTTAGAGAAAAAATTTTAACCTTTTCGTGTCGGTAACGGTTTAATCGCAATGATTCCCATAGGAATTATTGCGACTAAAACCGCTACCGACACGCAAAGGTTAACAAATTTGATGTCTGACTTTTTGTTTCAGGAAGAATACCCCCCCCCCCACCCTAGCCAACCGCCCCCCGCCCCCCCCCCCCCCCCCCCGCCTCCCCGCCCGCCCCTCCCCCCGCCCCCCCCCCTCACCCGGTTGTACCTTTCGCATGTTTGACATTCGCCTGCTTTCCCCCTCACGATTCGCCACTCCACCCCCGCCCCCGTCTCCTCGCCCCCTCCCCCCCCCCCCCCGCCCACCTACGCCCTTTGCCCCTCCGCACCCCCCTTCCCGTTCCGCACTCCCCACCCCCCTACTCCCACATGTTTGTATGATTTTTAGGCTGGGAATAACTTGGGAGTAGGCATGCTGGGCGCCCCGCAATGAAAACTACTCCAGTGGCAGGGGAGGAGGCATGCTGGGCGCCCCGCAATGAAAACTACTCCAGTGGCAGGGGAGGAGGCATGCTGGGCACCCCGCAATGAAAACTACTCCAGTGGCAGGGGAGGAGGCATGCTGGGCACCCCGCAATGAAAACTACTCCAGTGGCAGAGGAGTAGGCATGCTGGGCACCCCGCAATGAAAACTACTCCAGTGGCAGGGGAGGAGGCATGCTGGGCGCCCCGCAATGAAAACTACTCCAGTGGCAGAGGAGGAGGCATGCTGGGCGCCCCGCAATGAAAACTACTCCAGTGGCAGGGGAGGAGGCATGCTGGGCGCCCCGCAATGAAAACTACTCCAGTGGCAGAGGAGTAGGCATGCTGGGCACCCCGCAATGAAAACTACTCCAGTGGCAGAGGAGGAGGCATGCTGGGCACCCCTCAATGAAAACTACTCTAGTGGCAGGGGAGGAGGCATGCTGGGCACCCCGCAATGAAAACTGCTCCAGTGGCAGGGGAGGAGGCATGCTGGGCGCCCCGCAATGAAAACTACTCCAGTGGCAGAGGAGGAGGCATGCTGGGCGCCCCGCAATGAAAACTACTCCAGTGGCAGGGGAGGAGGCATGCTGGGCACCCCGCAATGAAAACTACTCCAGTGGCAGGGGAGGAGGTTAACGGCAATGAAAGCTTAACCACTTCATCGTCGGGGGCAGTAAACACAATCCACGTGCAGGTGCCATCGATCCTCATGAGCGCCAAGCGACCGTGCAACCAGCACAGAGTCACTCTTGCTAGATGTATAGCACGAGGCATATATTACGAGTGCTATGACGAACTGTGCTTCTTGATTGGGTGTGTGTGTGTGGGGGGGGGGGGGTGAGGGGCTATAGTGCATGTTAAAAGGAGCAGGGCCCGATCCTTTTAGGACTTTGGGTTGTTTCACCACTGTCCTACTTCACGCGTTTTACCCCTCCAGGCTTGACGCACTACAGCGTGACTGATGGATCGACCATGATAATTCAAGGGTAGTGCCAGATTAGCTTGGCGCCTGTCGGCGCCAAGCTAATCTGGCACTGCCCTTGAATTATCAGGGTCGATCCATCTCCAGCAAGTGGTGCACAGTCATTTAATGACGCCTCCGAAATGTGGGAAATACGGCCGTCGGGCTGTGTGAGTTTAGGTGGTTCTAGAGAAGGCCCAGCCCGGCCCCTAAAATAGTTTGACGTAAGGATGGCCAAGAAAAGGTAGGGCCCACATGTGAGAAGGATGTTTGTTTTCTTCCCTACTTCACACGCCCAGTCGCTTTAGCGCAAACCGTACCATGTGACCGTGATACAAAAAAAAAAAAAACCCTTGCAGCGAAAAATGGCGGACTTCTTGCAGCCCTCTTTGTGACGCATCCTGAATGCGAGTTTGGTTCTATAAAAGATCTCCAAAACGTTCTAAAGTAAAAAAAAAGTTACTTAGTGTTGTTCGAAACAACAAGCGCACTCCGCCGTGCTTGAAACTGCAACGTCATGAAATATGTTAAATTACGTCATAAGTCTGTTATGTATAAATGTATATTCCTTTGACGTCAGTCATGTCTGGCGTGATCCAGGTCGGAATTTGTCTTCTTGATTTCTTTTACGAAAATAGTGGAGGAATGAAAACAAATTCGTTATTGGTCGCAGGGGCGCTTGCTGCACGGACTCTTGTAGGCCTGAGGGAGGTCAAAGGAACCATTGTACCCCGAAGGCCTTCGGGGTACAATGGTTCATTTGACCTCCCTCAGGCCTACAAGGGTTCGTGTAGCAAACCCCTGCGACCAATAACTTATAATATGGATGTAGGATGTCGTGACTGTACCAAGTACCCAGCAGCTGTGGCAAGGTCTGTTCTACCCCCTTGTCCGAACCCCCTCCCCTCCCCAACCAGCCCTCCCCCCACCCCCGCCTCCTACCTTGTTCGCGTTCCTACGTCACTTGTGTGCTTATCTGCCTGTTTGTCTGTCTGTTTGTCTGTGTGTCCTGTTGTTTAGAAGCACCAGACAGAGTTCACATCCCTTCGGGAGTGTGCGTGCCTGTGGGAAGAGCCAGCCTTGATAGACTGGAGACGGGTTGACAGACGATTGGCTGCCATGTTTGACTTGCTCTTCAATCAAGCGATGTCCCTCCTGGCGCTATCATTTCCTCTGTGAAATACCAGAGACGGATCGACCGAAATAGTTCATAGGTAGTGCCTGATTAGCTTGGCGCCGGAGGCGCCAAGCTAATCTGGCACTACCCTTGAACTATCATCCCTGATCGCCAGTCCTGCGACGCGTCTTGTTGTCGCATAATGTTTAACATAGGTCGCATCAGTTACGCCTGTCGTGTGAAATTAGGATTTGCGCGGGAAAAGGTTACACAGTCAACACATCTTAATGGTACGGCCTCTCGGTGGATGCTGGTTTGGTCAGATGCAACTCTCTGTGCCCGCCATTGAAATGGTGCGGCGGATTTTTCAGTTAGTAGTAACTATAATTAACCCCTTGAAAAGTGAACACGATCCAACTGCGAGAAACGTAGATCCTCGCGAGCCCCTGCGCTTGCGGAGGGTGATGAGGTTTTGCGCCTCCTGCTGAGACCAGTGTGTTTCCACGCTCCTTGCACGTTGTGGTATTTTGGTTGTTGAACGAACAACGAGTTCAGGAACAACAATGGACGTACTTTGGCAAGGAAGGGTTCAAGTTCATCTTACAGTGGGCGATTTTTCAGTCTCTGAGAAGATTAAGGTTATCAGGCACTGTAGAGGAGCTGACACGGCCACTCCGTCTCCTGTTGAAACTTGCACTCAATAAACTGTTTTTCTAGTCGATTGTTGAATATTTTTTTTTTGTGCAACCCTGGCAGGGACAGAGATAAGAAAGCAGTGGCTCTCATCTTGCATCTGTCGCAGAAAAAAAAAAAGCCTTTTTCCATTTTCGATTCGCCCCAAAAAAAAAAAAAAAAAAGGCAAAATTTTCTTTGAGAATTTTATTCTTGAACACGCCATGTTGGGCTGTCAGAGATTAGAAAGCAAAGCGGGCGGGCGTGTTTTTGAATGAAGTATTGATCTTCATTTCCAATCACCCTGTTTTTAGCGCCTTTGCTTGTGTTGTGGAATGATCTCCCTTGCCGGCTCAGCCAATAGATTTTATGCACAGGGGAGCGAACTCTGTTTGGGATGTTACCCGGGGTTATCTCTCGTTGCGGTCCGTGATCAAACTCTTTTCATCTGCAAGAGGTATAAATTCACATGAGCCCCTGCAGATGCAGGGGCTCATGTGAATTTATACCTCTTGTGAGGAAAAGAATTGGTGTCGTTTACATCGTCATATAGTGGTCCTCTACACCAAATATATTTCCCAGTCTAAAATCTTGAATAAATGGGGAAAAAAATGTCCGTCATATTTCACATTATCCGCATATTGATTAAAGGCAAAGTTTTAAATTAAAAAAAAATTAAAATAGCTTTTAAATTCATGCAAGGTAACTCGATCTGTTGTTGTTGTCTGGCTGTGTCTAAATATGGCTTGGCTCTTTTTATGAATTATCTTTAGTTATTGTTTTGTCGATGGAGACAAAAACACTGACATGTTTTGCTGTTGATATTTCTGTTGTTGTTGCTGATAATGACGGTGATATTTGTTGCTGTTGTTTGTTTGAGTGTTTGTTTACAAGTTTGTTGCTGGTTTGTTTTTGTTTGCTTGTTTGTTTAGTTTGTTTTTTACTTTTGCTGTTTTTATGTTTGTTTGATGCGTTTGCTTGTTTGATTGTTTTGTTTGCTTTTTGTTTACTTGCCTGTTTGTTTGTGTGTTTGTTTTATTTGTTTTATTTGTTGTTTAATTGTTTGTTTGATGTGTTTGTTTGATGTGTTTGTTTTTGTGTTTGTTTGTTTGTTTTGTGTTTGCTTGTTTACTTACTTGTTTGTTTCTTTGTTTTATTTGTTTGTTTACGATATTTTAAGACGTGTTTTATGTATTTATTTGTTTGTTTGTTTGTTTGTCTCTTTTTTATCGTCGTCGTTGGTGTTGTCCTCCCCCCCCCCTCCTCCACCTCTCCACCCTCCTCCACCCCAGTACATTTCTCTTTTGTTAGTGTCACTGAGGACTTCACTCCTTCCAGACGTGCCGCCTCCAGATACGCGGCTTATGCTTATTGCCGGCTTATGTCGCGTATCTGGAGGCGGCACGTCTCGAATGAGTTAAATCGTTGCCCCACCAAAAGTCCAATTTGACATTACACGTAACACTCTGTGCTCTCAACACAGGAGACAAAAACACTCCCACTTCAACGGGGGCTTATCATTCAGTACCAACTCTTACATCCAGTCACACCCCCCCCGCCCCCCTCCGTCAAACAAAACTCGATATAAATCGAAGAACAATCTCCAGCGAGAGGCATAGATTCTCATGAGCCCCTGCGACGCAGGTGGTCGATGAGAATCTATGCCTCTTGCAAAAGGGAAGGGGAGATAGTCTTTGATTGGCGCGTGCGGTCACAATCCAAGTTGGAATTAGACGTGGTCAAGTCAAAAGATGAAAGGTGTGAAGACGGCCATACTTGTGCTGCATTAGCAACACGGAACACGATTAGCGGGAGGGGTGGGGGTGGGGGTGGGAGAGGGGGGCTGGGGGGTGGGGGAGGAGGGGTGGTGGATACGATCAGCTTTGCTTTTTCTCCTTAACCCTTTAAGCCCCAAGGTCCCATTTCTCAAATTTTAGAGGTGTTGCCTAACGACTATGTACCAGTTGCAGGAGATGGATTGACCATGATAATTCAAGGGTAGTGCCAGATGAGCTTGGCGCCTGCGCCAAGCTCATCTGGCACTACCCTTGAATTATCATGGTCAATCCTGCTGTAGGGACTCCGGGCTGAAAGAGTTAAAGTGCTCCTCAGCATAACACATTCACAGTCGCAACTCGCCTAATGAATACTCCTCATCGTTAGGTAGACTGATACTTCTAAAAACAAACAAAAAAACAAACAAACAAACAACAACAACAATACCGTAGAAACACAATGCAGCTAGTGTTCCAAACTCAAATACTGAAGCCACCACACTGACGTCCGTCGTTCTAGATCGAAGGCGTAAAGCTCAAAATCACATAACACTGAGCGTTCGTCTACTGACAAACTAAATTCAAGTCTGCCAACACGAAAATAATATACAGCGGCCTTTTTTCTTTGCCAGTGCAACTGAAAATCTCAGCCGGTCTGTCGTTTTGGAACTTATGTTTTGGAGAGGTAAGGTTCAAGAGCAATCGGCGATGACGACGACGACAACAACATCAACGACGCGACAGAAATTTAGCCCGGAACAGTTGATTCGTTCTAAGGGAGCCAAGCCGACTACCATCTTACAGCTATTAGAAAGGTCTGTACGCGTTGCGTCCCTTGCAATGACGAGGTCCGTACCTGGCTACATGATGCAGTACTGCCTGTTGCGAGGCAAGCATTGTGTGTGTGTGTTTGTGTGTGTGTGTGTGTGTGTGTGTGTGTGTGTGTGTGTGTGTGTGTGTGTGCACGATACACGTGGTGTTTAACTCAATTCCCCCCCCCCCCAGCGACACACCACAGCAAGATGGCTCGACCATGATAGTTCACGGGGTGGTGGCAGAATAGCTTGGCGCCTGTAGGCACCAAGCTATTCTGCCACCACCCTTGAACTATCATGGTCGATCTGTCTCCTGAATTGTAATGCAGTCCTCAGAGGATAACTCCAAAATGTGGGTGTTTCGTACCTCGACAGGCGATCCGTAAAGTGAAATCTTGAAGGGCGAAAAACTGCCACCTGCCACTTAACACGGGTGGGACTTTTCCGGCTACAGGCGGATTTCCGGATAAAAAAAATTATTATTATTTTTTTTGTTACTTAAAAAGTGCCCCAAAACCCTCGCTTCAGGATTCAACTTTTTTGTTTTTTTTTTGGGCGGTCCCACCCATGCATTAAAGACCGTTATGTAGGTGGCAGCTAAATGATGGCCTCAACCGATTACATCCTAAGGCTGATTTTTTTGGTTTTGTTTAAATGTGCTTATGGTCCTAAGAAAGCTACATTACAGATCTGGCGACAGATCGACCGTTTTAGTTCAAGGGTGGTGCCAGAATAGCTTGGGAGCCTCAGGCGCCCAAGCTATTCTGGCACGACCCTTGAACTATCATAGTAAACTTCGTTTCAAACTTTAGGATCAGTCTGAAGAGGGCTCACGACAGGTGGTCGCTTATGACGATGGTCGCTCCAAAGAGGTACTGCTGTAACGCATTCGCACCTATACCAACTACTTGACGATGGTCGCTCCAAAGAGGTACTGCTGTAACCCATTCGCACCTACACTAACTACTTGACGATGGTCGCTCCAAAGAGGTACTGCTGTAACGCATTCGCACCTACATTAACTACTTGATGATGGTCGCTCCAAAGAGGTACTGCTGTAACGCATTCGCACCTACACTAACTACTTCCGCAACTGAGGGAGGCATGTGTAAAAGCGGTGTTTAACTTATGCCGGATCACCTGTATATCTACCCCCCCCCCCCCCCCCTCAATCGGAGTGGGCATGGTGACTGACTGGGTCTTTGAAACGGGCCACACAACATCCGCGAGAAGAGCGCACGCGCACTCAGAGCGTCTTTACATCTTGATTAGCCGTCATTTGTATGCCAGTTCCTCAGCTGGAATAGATGTGGATGAGAGAGAGAGAGAGAATCAATGAATCAATGAATCAATGAAACTTTATTTTACAACGGTTTAGGCATTGACATCGTCATCGACACAGCCATTTTACAAACCTGCCGTTGCTAACAACTACAAGACTAACTACAAATATACATACATATAAGTAAACATAATACTTGCAAAGAGATGACAACACTATTCACATAAACAGACATATTCATAGACTCACAGACACCCCCACCCCACCCACCCCCCTTCACACATAGAGCTAAGTAGTCCAAATGATAAATGAAAAGGATAACAGACTTAATTGGGAATAAATTGGACCCAGCATAAAAAGAAACATATAATACAAGTGGTTACTTGTGTCATCCCTACGAGTGATCCACAAAATATTTGCAGATACCCTTTTTAAAACAGGCTAGCGAGGAGGCGGATTTTACATGGTCGGGAAGGGCATTCCAGATAAGTGCCCCTGAGAGAGAGAGAGAGAGAGAGAGAGAGAGAGAGAGAGAGAGAGAGAGAGAGAGAGAGAGAGAGAGAGAGAGAGAGAGAGAGAGAGAGAGAGAGAGAGAGAGAGAGAGAGAGAGAGAAGAGAGAATGACAATGACAATGACAATGACAATGACCCTTTATTTGACAACGGTAAAAGTTTTGGTAGTAACAACCATTTTTCGAACTTGCCGTTGCTAATCTACTGATTACAGAGTTATTATCGCACTAATTGTTTTCTACTACTGAAAAGGGAAAACAATTACATGACACAGCACAAGCCAAAAATGAAGAAGAAGAAAAAAAAATGTAAGGGGGAAGTGACATAGGAATTACCAACTTTACTGGTCGGGCATAATGACATGTTGTGAGGTTTAATTAAAATAATATAATAGAAATACACACAACCTAATATGCATACATATCGCATGCACATTTGAGCACGCCACTCTCTATCTCTAATATACACGTACGCACATGCACAATGCACACGCACACACACACACACACACACACACACACACACACACACACACACACACACACACACACACACACACACACACACACACACACACACACACGTGCACATACACGCTTACGCGGCTTGTAACGTTAAGCTAGTCAGTCATATGAGTAGCTGGCTACATACAAGCTGTACCGAATAAATATGAGTCATCAGTCAAAACCTGTGATACACACAATTAATAATCTAATGAGAAATAGTTTTTTTCAATATGTGCACAGTCACGGGGATGCTCCTGACAAAAGTAAGTACTTGGTGAGACTGACTTTAAACGAGGAGAAAGTAGCTGATGTCGTGACGTTTCTAGGCAAGGCATTCCAAAGACTAGAGCCAGAGAACGTCAAACTCGTTTTATAGAGATCAATTCTAGGTCGCGGCACAATAAGGGATTTTCTTGATCTGGAGTATGTTGATGACTGGACGGTAAATAGCGATGTGATATATCGGGGTAGCTTATCGTTTAATGCCTTGAACATAACCATTTCCTTATCGTAAATTAGATGATCTTTCAGGGGCAGAATTTTTAAGGCTGCCAATTTTGGGTCAGTAGTTAAGCTGGGATCAGGGAGTATTAGTTTGGCAGCTCTCCGATGTAGAGAGTTCAATCTTTTCAAATTGACATCGCTCGAACCATCCCACACAGTAGAAGTATAGTCTATATGCGATCTAATATGAGCATTGAAGAACAGTTGACGTGTCTCCATATCAGTAATGTGTTTAAGTTTTGCTAAGATGTACAGATTTCTGGAGACAATTTTACAAACATTACTGATGTGTGGCTGCCACCTAAGCTGGTTGTCCACCGTGACTCCTAGCAGGCGATGGTTAGTAACTTGGCTGATGGTTTTGCCTTTGAGGGACAGACTGAGTGAGAGAGAGCCAAGCTGGTGTTTTTGGCGGGTGCTAATTACCATGCTCTCCGTTTTTACCGGGTTTAAAATCATAATATTATGACTGCACCATTCATCAATATCTTGCACTGTGTTTTGCAGTCGTGAATTGATGTTTGATATATCCTTATCTGGCGTGTGTACTGCAACATCATCTGCAAACATATCACACGTAACGCTTTCATTTTTTATCGCAAGAGGAAGATCATTTATGAACAAGCAGAATAAAAGGGGACCAAGAATAGAGCCTTGTGGTACGCCATGCTTCACTAACTCTTGATTCGAGTATGAGCCATTTAGTAATACCTTTTGTTTTCTACCTTCGAGGTAGGATTTGAGAAACGACGCCGAGTTGTTGGTATACATGGATACTTTCTTGATCAGTATTTCGTGGTTTACTAGATCAAAGGCTTTACGAAAATCTAAAAACATGATTCCTGTAAGTTTTGAGTTGTTGATGGAAGATAACCAGGTGTCTATCATCCGTATCAGCGCAGTGTGACATGAGTGTTCTGATCTGAAGCCCGACTGCAATGAATAGATTAATTTTCGGCTTTCCAGGTATAGATAGATAGATGCTTATGACTATATGCCGTTCTAAGGGCTTGGACAGAACAGGTAGAAGTGATATGGGCCTAAAATTATTAATTTCACTAAGATCTTTAGATTTAGGTAGAGGTATTACTTTCGCGTCTTTAAATGCGCCTGGAAAACAATTACAATTAATACAGAGGTTGTAGATATAAGTGATAATCTCTACAATGTAAGGGAGGGATATCTTGAGGATTTTCGCACTAATCTCATCCAGTCCTGATGATTTTTTTATTTTCCAAGGATGTAATTAATTTACCAACTTCTTGGACCGCTATAGTGGGTATGATGAAAGGTTTTGTGCCGGCAGTTCTCTGCTTGCAGAAATCGACTACGTTGTCCGGGCATACATAGTCATGCGACTCAGTTCCCGGCGGGAGTAATGATTCTGCTACGGAGACGAAGTGGCTGTTGAAGCTGTTTGCTGTGAGATGCGGCGGTAAAGGAGTTGTGCTTTTATTCGTGCCTCTAGTAACTAAATTTATCGCACGCCATATTGTGGCACAGTCTTTACTTTCGTGAATAACTTTATCGAAAAGTAATTTCTTTTGCTTCAGAACCATAGATTTTATTCGATAACGTTCTTTCTTGTAATCGGTGAAACGCTTCTCTCTTCTCAGCTCGTCCCTGTGCTCCATGGCCTCGATAAGATCTGCAGTCAGCCAGGGTGGTAAAGTGGCGTATTTAACTCTTTGTTGTCTCAAGGGCGAGAGAGAGAGAGAGAGAGAGAGAGAGAGAGAGAGAGAGAGAGAGAGAGAGAGAGAGAGAGAGAGAGAGAGAGAGAGAGAGAGAGAGAGAGAGAGAGAGAGAGAGAGAGAGAGAGAGAGAGAGAGAGAGAGAGAGAGAGAGAGAGAGAGAGAGAGAGAGAGAGAGAGGATAATCTATATTTGAACTATCTTCTTTAAAAAAAATGCTATGGAATAATTGTGTTTTATTGTTCCACTGACGCCGTGTTTTCTCAGAAAACGTCCAAAGTAGTATTACACTGAGTGTGTGCTGGTTTGTGATTTTGGACCTTACGGCTTTCAGATTTCAATCGTAAGGTCCAAACATCACAGGCCAGCGCGCATGTAGACGACGCATCCGCTGCACCGCCAGAGAAAATAGTGACGTGAAATGCTTAATGAAATGTTGACAAACCTTTTCTGATCCATTGTTCTTAGAACGCATCTGATTGGTTGGAGCAAACATTGACATGAACTCCTCTGACTGAATGTGCTTGCTGACATAACATTTCAAATCAATCGTTCAAACGAAAAAACAATATTTACCTAGCATTGCTGACGGTTTGTTTAGAACAGCTGCTTCCATCAAATTGGATTGTGTGTGTGTGTGTGTGTGTGTGTGTGTCTGTGTGCGTGCGTTTGTGTGTCTGTGTGTGTGTGTCTGTGTTTGTGTGTATATGTGTGTGTATGTGTATGTGTATGTGTGTGCGTGTGCGTGTGTGTGTGTGTGTGTGTGCGCGCGCCTGTGTGTGTGCATGCGTGCGCGTGTGTGTGTGTGTGCGTGTGTGTGTGTGCGCGTGCCTGTGTGTGTGTGCGCGCCTGTGTGTGTGTGTGTGTGTGTGCGCGCGCGTGCGTGCGTGCGTGCGTGCGTGTGTGTGTGTGTGTGCGTGTGTGTGCGAGTGCCTGTGTGTGTGTGTGTGCGCGCCTGTGTGTGTGTGTGTGCGCGCGTGCGTGTATGTATGAATGTGCGTGCGTGCGTGCGTAGGTTTGTTTGTGTGTGTGATAGAGATTGATTTGGAACGCGTCACAATAAGACATTTACCTGAAATGCTGATTTAATCAAAGTCCTATGGCTTCTTGTACTGTATGACTGTTGGGACTGTAAAGTTGTTGTGCGTGTGAAAATATCCCTTTCTAGTTTGGCATCTCTGTGCAAATAGTTACGAGGTGTTTATATCAAGTCGTTTTCTGAAAGAATGTATTGAATTTTGAAATGTACAAAGTGATGAGTCATTTTCTCTCCAACTTTTATGTACTATGTAAGACACTAAATTAACTCATTCTACCCCGGACACACCACAGCAAGATAAGGATCGACCATGATAGTTCAAGGGTGATGCCAGAATAGCTTGGCGCCTATGGGCGTGTTACGATTGTGGTTGTGTTGTCCTGTGAGAGCATGCATGTGTTAATCGTAGGAAACGATCCGATATTTATTTGAGCTATCATGGTTACGTATCAGGTACCTTTTCAGTGAGATTTTTTATCGTTCGTCCATGATAGCGGTTTTGGCTTTGTTATGATACGTTAATTTTAGTCCAGAAGCTTCTAGAAAAGTCGCACGCCGGAGAATAGCGGTCGATCTTTGTTTTGCATAGATTCGCGGAGTATAGATTAGAACCTTCGAGCAGGTCGCGCTGTTTTGTGACCGCGTACGTGTGTCGTCAGAAGAGTAAGAAACATTTCGCTACTTTGTTTTATAGACGAGTCATAGTTGTTTACTGTTCGCGTGAAGTCAGTACGGTTTTTGAAAGATCGTGAAAGTTCTGGAAGATTCCGACTAGGTCGTGAACTGTCTACCGTACTTTTGAGAGACGTCATTTTACATTGGGATTTGGGGCTGAAATGAGCAGTCGAATTTTCATAGCCTATTGTAGTTATTCCAGAAAATTCTTTCTTTATTAATATTTGTGAGTTTCAGTTACGGGTTCCATTCTGATTGGTTGCGTTGAATGATTTTCTTGGATTATTCTGGAAATTGGTTATACTATAAAAGATTGGTGCTGGGAAGCATATACGTACATTGTCTTGCATTGTCAGTTGTAGAGACACACAGTTTATTGTATGTACGTGGCCCGACTACAGGGTGTACATTGTGAGAGACGCAGCGTAACGGTGGTGTACGTTGTATGAGAAACATTGTGTCGCCAGTGTGGACATTTGCAGAAGAGACATTGTATCAGTGTTGGTGCATTTGGAAATGCATTTTGTGGAGATCGCATCGCTGAATTAAAATATTGTTGGAACTGTTACTCCAGTATTGTCTACATCCTTAAGCCACGTGTGTGACGGGTTGCAGCTGAATGAAGTTTATTTAAAAGAACCTTACGTGCGTGCGTCTGGTGTGTTTATCATACTACGACTACGACCCCACCACGTAACAGGGCGCCAAGCTATTCTGGCATCACCCTTGAACTATCATGGTCGATCCGTGTCCTGCACTGCACTGCAGTCTTCAGAGGACAACGGCAAAATTTGGGGATTTCGTTCTTGGGGTACAAGGAGTTAATTAGGCACACTCCTTGAACTACCATGGTCGATTAATGTCTCCAAGCGATCACAATCGATACACTACCCTTTTGATTGTCGGGAGCGTTTTTTTTTTTTTTTTTTTTTTTTTTTTATCGCGATGATTCAAAACGCTACCCATATCCAAAGTATTTATTAGTCACTCTCTTGAGCTATCACGCAAGGGCGATGCCAGACGCGGCCATGCCAGTCAGGCACTACCTTTGAACTATCGCGGCCTATCCACCTTCCGCGTCAGTGTCAGTACGCCGACAGAACTGAAACGGTTAATCTGTGTGACAACGACCCTCGGGCAAGGAAGATCCAGCCAGGTTTAGACATTTAAATCGCCCCTTTTGATGATGGCTTAGCGAGCTCTCCTCAACACTCAGCCGTCTGCAAAACATAGATCCTCATGAGCCCCTCCAGCCACAGGGGCTGATGAGGGTCTATGTGACTTGCTGGTGGACATCCAGCACCAGGTGCCGGATGTTAAGTTACATTTGCGATTGTTAATTCGGAACAGCTACATTGACGTCATCACGATTTAATACGCAGTTGTTAAACGTGCAGTACTCATCATTTTCACGATGAATTTCAGATAGTAAAAGTTTTCTTTTTTTCCAGTTATGATAAGAGACATCCAAAGCAGAGTGTTACCCGAATCATTGTGTTTGTGTCTTTGGAATGAGAGCAAAAGGGCCCTAAGATTTGTACAGGGTACACTAGGTTGCATGCGTAACTGTGATTTTTGAGTCGAGATCTTTGATTCTTGTACCATACAACGCTAAGCGGAAAGTTAAAAATTATTGACTGGCATACCTCATTTTTGTCCTGTTGTTTCATATGAGACTGTCTCATTGGCATACACAGCACACGATTCAACACAAAAACCCAACAGATTCAACAGACAGACACCAAACTGAATTATGTCAAAACTGAACCTGTTTCTGCTTTAACAGCAGATTAAAAGCCTCGGACAAATGGTATGGTGTCTCGGAGGCGCACATATCCATCTAATTAAAGATGCTCAAGGCGCGGTAGGGATGGATGCTGAAGCTTTGAAAGCCTGCTGCTACTAAGCGCTACTTTATGTGCAAACCTCCACCCTACTATTAACTTCGGTGCATGTGATACATTTCTGTTTCCATTTCACCGGCCCTACCGGGCCTTCTCTTTTCGAATAATGGTAATGGGATTTTTAACGTGCGCACTTGATGATTATGCGTGCTGTACACACGAAGGCGAGACAGGCAACCGTAAGCCGATGGGAATGATGAAAAGTCCACATCCCATTCCTGTCCACCAGGGGATTCGAACCCGGGATCTTACGACTGCCAGCGCAGTCCACTAAGCTACGTCCGCATGCGGGGATTTAACCCGTTCAGTGCCGAGAAAATAGATACACCAGCCAGCTGCAAGAGGTATAGATCCTCATGAGCCCCCGCGACTGCGGGGGGCTCATGAGGATCTATACCTCTTGCTGACACCACTTTGCGTCATGTTCCTGGGAAAGCGAGGACATTTCGGTGTTGAGTTAACTCATTCTAGCCCAGACACACCACAGCAAGATATGGATCGACCATGATAGTTCAAGGGTGATGCCAGAATAGCTTGGCGCCTATGGGCGCCAAGCTATTCTGGCATCACCCTTGAACTATCATGGTCGATCTGTGTCCTGCACTAGAGTGCAGTCTTCAGAGGACAGCGGCAACATTTGGGGATTTCGGTCTTGGGGTAGAACGAATTAACTGAGAATACAGAAAGACAGTCAGTCTGAGTCAGCTGGCACTGCACGGGAGAAATCCACTGTTTTTCTCCAGACGTCTGCAATTTTTCACATTCTTCGGTTTTCCCAACAATGTTATGTTTTAGTATTGATCATCTGTTATCGGTTTGTGAGTGTGTCGTGTCGAGGTCTGTCGCTTTAAACTAGCACTTATGAAAGAACAATTTGAGTGTCGTGGTCGCTTAGCAACGTAAGGGGGTCACAGACGCTATTATCTTTCCTTTTTTAACAATTACAGTTGATGCATATTTTCAAATTTTAGTACGTGTGTGTGTGTGTGTGTGTGTGTGTGTGTGTGTGTGTGTGTGTCTCTGTTGTGTTTTGTGTGTGTTGTGTTGTGTGTGTGTGTGTGTGTGTGTGTGTGTGTGTGTGTGTGTGTGTGTGTATGTGTGTGTGTGTGCGTGCGCGCGCGCGCGGCTGCTGTTATTCTGTTGATTTGGCTACTGCTGAGCATGTATATCATTTTTACCTTTAATGAGAGAGAGAGAGAGAGAGAGAGAGAGAGAGAGAGAGAGAGAGAGAGAGAGAGAGAGAGAGAGAGCGAGAGAGAGAGAGAGAGAGTCAGCTTATCCCGTCCATGTCACGGGCAAAACTAGTCAGCGTTTTTACAAGGAACAAGCCGTGTCCCCAAAACCTGAGCAATTTAACCGCCTTGGTGTGTACCAGTATGGGTGGCAATGCCTGCGTGCACAACAGGGTTAACCCCTTGTCTGCAGCTGATGATACCCTTCGGCGGAAAAGACGCGTAGTGACGTGGTTCGCTAGTGACGTAGTTAGCTAGTGACGTAGTTAGCTAATGACGTAGTTAGCTAGTGACGTAGTTAGCAAATGACGTAGTTAGCTAGTGACGTAGTTAGCTAATGACGTAGTTAGCTAATGACGTGGTTAGCTAGTGACGTAGTTAGCGAATGACGTAGTTAGCGAATGACGTAGTTAGCGAATGACGTAGTTAGCTAGTGACGTAGTTAGCGAATGACGTAGTTAACGAATGACGTAGTTAGCTAGTGACGTAGTTAGCGAATGATGTAGTTCGCTAGTGACCTTCTTAGCTATTGACGTAGTTCGCTGGTGACGTAGTTAGCTAGTGACGTAGTTACGCGTCTTTTTTTCCCCCGTGCGGTATCATTAGCTGTCAAGGTTTTGACGTCACCTTAACCCTTCACCGCCTAGAAAAAGTGAACACGATCCAACTGCAAGAGACATAGATCCTCATGAGCCCCCGCGACAGCGGGGGCTCATGAGGATCTATGCCTCTTGCTGAGACCAATTGCCATAGGTCGATATTTCTTCTTCGACGGGTTTGGATTTGGCTCCGTGAACGAAGAAAGATTTCAGAAACAAAAGCGTACGTACAGCGGCAGGGGATGGGGTTGATCTCCGGGTGTCGTTTTCTGCCAGTCTATTTCTGTGTCGTTTTCTGCCAGTCTATTTCTGTGTCGTTTTCTGCCAGTTTATTTCTCTATCCCTTTCTGCCGGTCTATTTCTGTGTCTCTTTCTGCCGGTCTATTTTTGTTGACCTTTTCTGCCAGTCTATTCTGTGTCCCTTTCTGCCAGTCTGTTTCGGTGTCCCTTTCTGCCAGTCTATTTCTGTGTCCCAGTCTATTTCTGTGTCCCTTTCTGCCAGTCTATTTCTGTGTCCCAGTCTATTTCTGTGTCCCTTTCTGCCAGTCTATTTCTCTGTCCCTTTCTGCCGGTCTATTTCTGTGTCTCTTTCTGCCGGTCTATTTCGGTGTACCTTTCCGCCAGTCTATTTCTTTGTCAATTTCTGCCAGTCTACTTCGGTGTCCCTTTCCGCCAGTCTATTTCTGTGTCCCTTTCTGTCAGTCTATTTCGGTGTCCCTTTATGTCTATTTCGGTGTCCCTTTCCAACAGTCTATTTCTGTGTCCCTTTCTGTCAGTCTATTTCGGTGTCCCTTTCTGCCAGTCTATTCTGTGTCCCTTTCTGCCAGTCTATTTCGGTGTCCCTTTCTGCCAGTCTATTTCTGTGTCCCAGTCTATTTCTGTCCGGTCTATTTCTGTGTCCCTTTCTGCCGGGCTATTTTTGTTGACCCTTTCTGCCAGTCTATTTCAGTGTCCCTTGGTGGTGTCTCATCCATTGGCGTCCACACCACATCTGGTCGCATCCAGGCACAGCGCGAGACTGGCGGTCATAACCGCTATAGCCAACCCCACGCATCTCTAGGAGGCATAGATCCTCATAAGCCCCAACAACTGTGTGGGGCGGATGAGGATCTATACCTCTTTGGTCTGGTCACTGTAGTGTTTTAATCGTAGGAAGAAGGGGGGGGGGGGGGACAGAGGCGAAAGTCAACTATTGTGATGTTATTCTGTCTGTCTGTCTGTCGATGTGTGGCAGTGTTATCACGGATCACCAAACGCACGTTCAATATGAAAGCCCTGCCAACTTCAAGAGAGCCATAGATCCTCATCAGCCCTTGCAGGTTAGAGGGGGCTTATGCAATTCTACCTCTCTTGCGTGAAATTCCAAGCTTGATTTAGCTCTGTATTGTCCGTACCTAAAGTCACTGGGTTTCGTTCTGTGAGTGAAGAAAGGGCAGTCCGGACTTCGTTGAGTTGTCTGACCTTTCTTGATTATTTCCCTTTGTTGTCACGTGATGTTTGAGAGTCGTGCCTCTTCCTGTCGCAAGGGAAGCCACTCTGCACTGCTGCCAGAAAATTATCGTGGAACTCTCCCGCGGGAGAGAGCGTGAAGCTCTCTTCGCGCAGACCTAATGGATTAGTTTGGGGATGACTGCAGACAACGCGAAACTCATCATAAAGCTCACGGGCTCTCGCTTCCTCGGGTTTACACCTATGGCTATCACCCCTTCAATGCAAAGCAAACGGAAGCAACTAAATGCAAAAATGTTTCCCGTGTTAACAGCTATTGAGGTGGGCCCGTATGGTGTGGTATGGTATGGTATAGTATGGTGTCTCCGATTCGCACATATCCATCTATTTAAAGATGCTCAAGGCGCCGTAGGGATGGAAGCTGGAGCTTTGAAATCCTGCTGCTACTAAGCGCTACTTTATGTTCAAACCTCCACCCTACTATTAACTTCAGTGCATGTGACTATATTTCTGTTTCCATTTCACCGGCCCTACCGGGCCTTCTCTTTTCAAATAGTGGTAATGGGATTTTTAACGTGCGCATTTGATGATTATGCGTGCGGTACACACGAAGGCGAGACAGGCAACCGTACGCCGAGTCTGTACGTAAATTTGTCTCGATGGGAATGAGGAAAAGTCGACATCCCATTCCTGTGCAGCAGGGGATTCGAACCCGGGATCTCACGACTGTCAGCGCAGTGTCTTATCCACTAAGCTAGATCCCCAAGCTACGGCCGGCCATGAGCATTCAAGAGTGGTGCCAGATTAGCTTGGCGCCTAAAGGCGCCAAGCTAATCTGTGACCACCCTTGAACTACCATCTCCCACTGTCATAAGGACGAACGCGTTGACGCGGCTCAAGGGGTAGAGTTCGGCAGGAAACGGTTTTCAAAGATGTACATGTAAAGCATTCGAATTTATTGGTACCGCCATGAACGTATGACGACTACATATATACAACAACAACAACAACACCTATTACTACTACTACAACTACTATGAGGCGATTTAACCGATTCTGTAAATCGACTGAAAGCACCGTGAACTGAACTCTATAAAGCTCACGTGAAACGCACACGCATTCATACTGCCGGAAGACAAACACAGTATTAGACAAACACAGTACAAGACAAACACAGGACATTCACGTGGTGCGAAGGGTCAGCTCAGTCACTGAAATTGGTTTCGGAGATTTTTGTCTTTGGAAATGTTTTATGTGGCCTTAAACGGTACTTAAGTGGAGGGGGGAGGAAGAGCCGGAATAACCGGGGGAAAAATCCCGACGGTCCACCCGAATTAACCCCTTAACTGAGGAGGCCAGGTGAACGCTACCCATCTGCAAGAGATATAAACCCTCATGACGCCGCCCCCCCCCCCCTCTGCAGTCGCACTAACTTACCACAGTCGCACTAACTTACCACAGGCGCACTAACTTACCACAGTCGCACTAACTTACCGCAGTCGCACTAACTTACCGCAGTCGCACTAACTTACCGCAGTCGCACTAACTTAAAACAGTCGCAATTACTTACCGCAGTGGCACTAACTTACCGCAGTGGCACTAACTTACCGCAGTAGCACTAACTTACTGCATTCGCACTAACTTACCGAAGTGGCAATAACTTACTGAAGTCGCACTAACTTACCGCAGTGGCACTAACTTACCGCAGTGGCACTAACTTACCGCAGTAGCAGTAACTTACAGCAGGCGCACTAACTTACTGCATTCGCACTAACTTACCGCAGTCGCACTAACTTACCGCAGTCGCACTAACTTACCGCAGTGGCAATAACTTACTGAAGTCGCACTAACTTACAGCAGTTGCAATACCATACCGCTGGTTTCAGACGTGAAATTCGTTACCTGACTGGTTTCAGACGTAGAATTCGTGACCTGACTGGTTTCATACGTAAAATTCGTGACCTGACTGGTTTCAGACGTAAAGTTCGTGACCTGACTGGTTTCAGACGTGAAGTTCGTGACCTGACTGGTTTCAGACGTGAAGTTCGTGACCTGACTGGTTTCAGACGTGAAGTTCGTGACCTGACTGGTTTCAGACGTAAAGTTCGTGACCTTACTGGTTTCAGACGTGAAGTTCGTGACCTGACGTTCGTGACCTGACTGGTTTCAGGCGTGAAGTTCGTGACCTGACTGGTTTCAGACGTAAAGTTCGTGACCTGACTGGTTTCAGACGTGAAGTTCGTGACCTGACTGGTTTCAGATGTGAAGTTCGTGACCTGACTGGTTTCAGACGTGAAGTTCGTGACCTGACTGGGGGTTAACGCTGACATTACTAGAGGAGTCCGACGCCAGAACCAGGTATCGAACCTCGCACCTTTTGCCTTGGTGGCAGACCCTTTACTATCGGCTGCGCCACGGACCGCCCCTGTTTGTAGAGTACTGTTTGATTGTAGCGTGCATTCCGGGAGAATGCCACGCTGTTGCCTTGAGTCGTAAAGTCCAAAATCACAGAACAGCACACATTGATAGGTTGATTTTTTTATATTTATTTGGGGCTGGTGTAACGTCGTCCGCTTAACAATTAACCATCTACATGTGACATCGACCGCGTCATCTACAGTGATGTCCCACTCCCGCTTTGTTTTCTTTTGTTGTTTTTTGCTCCTTGCAAATCAATGTATGTTTGTTGTTTTGTTGTCGTTGTATGTGTTTGTTTTTTATTTTGCTTTGCGTTTCATTACTGTGATTGTAAAGCGCCTAGAGCACCTTGGTGATTAGGCGCTATACAAATTACCTTAATTGTTATTATTATTAAACCCGACAAAGCACGTGCATAATTATGTAATGGTCGATGCAAGATAAACATGCACGATTAGTAGGTCGTGTTTGCAAATCTTTACAGCAGAGTGGCCGCCTTCGTGTGCGTACACGTTGAAACAACGCTTCTAGCTGGCGCTGTTCTGTGGCGGAGAATATGCTGGCGGTACTATATCACGTGACGATACCTGCGATCTCCATCACAGAACAGGAGTCAACAGAGGAATGTGAGGATACAATGCTTTCAGTGGCGGAGGATACGCTAAGTGATAATCGCGGGAATCTTCTGTACAGCTTTGTACTACCGAGCTTGCTCTAGAAACAGGACATGACCGCTTGGCGGCGCCACGGAGGGAAACGGCGGCTATACTAAAGTCAATTATTAATTTGTCGCGATGCGTTTCTCGTGTAACAGGTGTTATCAGTCGCGTTAGGCGGCTGTTTTTCAGCCGGTTCTGAATCACACACGCCTAGGACCGATATCAGCCTAGGCCCATTTAGCATAGGTCCTCGTGCCGGCGTCGGCTGCAGAGGGCCCGCGCACGACAGTGCGCGGGCCCTCTGCGTCCGACGCCGGGCCTCGTGTCTTTTGCTTACTTGGGGTGTGGCTAGAGTAAGCCTCTTGTGCATGCAGCCTCAGGTGGCGCTGACAGTCCCTGAGGCCGGCTGCAATAAGTGCATTACAAGGTTAACTCATTTGTCCTTGAGACCAGCGGCGGGAGACCCCAGCTGGTACACAGTGGTAATTCGGGCGCCTCCTAATGTTGCGTAAATCATCTCTATGTGTCAATGAATGAGTTAAATTTGATAACCGCGATGACTCATTGGTTCTGTCGCACCGAGAAGGCGTCATAACAGGAGTGCGTTGTGTTTATTAATGCATCAGTGTCAATCAATCAACAGTATAGGGTTCGGGAAGCTGACGTCATCACGCCAGTCGTGGCGGCCATCTTGTGAGGATACGGGACTAAGGCGCTCATAGGGAAATCGCTGTCAGGACAATGTCAGGAAAGTCCTGACGTGCTATAGGCAATAACAGCGAGTCTTGCCATCACCGTAGGAAACCGCTCACCAGAATCTGTATTTGTTTGTTTCCAAAGAGGAAGAAACGTGAAGAGAAACGTGTTGAAACACTATTTCGCTACTATCTGAAGCCTAGCCAATCCTGTTAAGAGGACGGCTGACGCACCGATGCTCCTAGGCAACGCGGGGGAACTTCCCGAGCCCTATAATTATGCCCCGGCGGGCAAGAAGACTCTGGGCCGAGGCCGTCAAAAGGCAAGCAAAGGTCCGCGGGTCCGAAGACGTTCTGCTCCTGGGGGCCATGAAGATCTTTCCAGGAAGCCTAACAAAATACAAAGTGGGTATATTTATTTTCCTACTTTGAATATGTCAAGCATTTTCAGCTTTTGCTCTCAACGCAGACTTTTGAAAAGTCGAAGTACACAGCGCATTCGTCTCCTTGTCCGCCCACCGTCCCCAAAGGACTAACATTTCAGCAGTCCGGACACTTCCGGAAATAGCCGGAATCTGCCGAACCATTCGGCTGTTCCATCAAATTGATTCCCGCACCCTCTCCTTTGTTTCCCACGAGGGCTGAACTTCGCCGAAGGATCACTTGTTCCAACTAATTCACAACTGCAAGAGGCATAGATCTTCATGAGCCCCCGCTGATCGCGGGGGCTCATAAAGATCTATGCCTCTTGCCAGCACGATTTAGGTCTGTTTTCTGCGTTCAGAGCACGTTATTTGGTGTTCGGAAACAAAGACAAGCCGGTCTTCCAACAAATGGATTTCCCAACTGTCCTTGCCGCAAAAGCGAGGAGCGGCCTGGCGCGGCACGTCCGAACGTTGTGCGGGGATAACCATCCATCTTTGTTCTTGCATCCTGGGATTGGTCATAGGCTGAACCCCGCCACCTCCTGCTCATAGGAATAAAGACGTACACTAAAATAACCGTAGTCAGCACTATTGCTTTGTTTTTCACCGAGACTCAATAAAAGCACAATCAGCACTAATCACTAAGTACCTTCATAAAAACAACAAACTACGGAAACTTTTTCTTATTTTTATTTATGGCGATTTTTGCAGCACGGAACAACATATTTTTTCACAAAACGGGAGGTCCTAATTATGTCATTAAGGAACACTATACTTAGAAGACAAGATCGCGTTCAATAGGGCTCGGGAAGCTGATGTCATCACGCTAGTCGTGGCGGCCATCTTGATAGGATACGCGACTCATGCGCTCATCGGGAAATCACTGTCCAGGAAAGTCCTAACGTGTTATAGGCAATAACAGCAAGTCTGGCCATCACCGTAGGAAACCGCTCACCAGAATCTGTTTTTGTTTGTTTCCAAAGAGGAAGAAACATGAAGAAAAACGTGTTGAAACACTACTTGGCTACTACCTGAAGTCTGTCGCAGGCCAGCGTGTCCTCTCAAAATGGCGGCTGCCGCACCGACGCTGCTAGGCAACGCGGGGAACTTCCCTGAACCCTATAACGATTGTTTGGTATTATCATGTTTCCGGCGGCCAAAATCAGCATTGACACAGTCTTGACAGCGACGTCTACGGAAGGACTTTTTAGAGGTTAGGTGGATTGGACCGCATATTGGCTTTTCTTGCGTGCACACCGTCTAGAAACTCGATTAACCCCTTTGCGTGTCGGGAGCGGGTTTAGTCGCGATGATTCCGATAGGAATCATCGCGACTAAAACCGCTGCCGACACGCAAAGGGGTTAAGTGAAATGATAATATCAAAAACAGCAGAAAACTTAGTTTTGCTTGTAAAAAAGGCAAAGGCGGCTGACGTCTGCATCTCTTGGAGTCCGTCGAGTCCTGTGGACTGCACTGGTCAATGGCAATCTGTTCCTCTTCCGCAGATGGAGGGGAAGTTCATTCATGGACTGGTACTATATTGTCTCCCCTGTTTGTGCCGGGACTTAGCACGATCGTCGTGTTGCCTCCCTTTCCAGAAAACAGATTGATTCTTCCACAGAGGCAGCCGCGGGCTTCAAGGCGCTCGAATCGTACTCCGGCGAAGGAACACACCTGCATGAAAAAACGCCGGCAGGAGACATATATCCTCATGAGCCCCCGCAGACTGCGGGGGCTCATGCGGATCTATTTCTCTTGCAAAAGGAGGTTGTTGAACTGAATAATTCTCTTCAACCAACGATAACCCTACTTCCCCTAAGAAACACTTAATACAGATAATCCCCGAAGGAAGCATACAGCTTAATGAGAGCCTACAAAATTCAAGTGCACATAAGGATCTATGTCTCGCGAGGAATGGTGCTGTTTAGCAAAGCAGTTATCCTGAGTCGTTCACTAATATCTTCTCAGCGAAATGTGCGGATTAAAGTGGCTGTGCAGGAATTTCAGAGAATTGTTGGAAAGTCAACTGGATTTCTAATGGCATCTTGATTTAACAGACTGAACTTTTTTTCCCCCCATTACACCAAACGGTAAATGGTTGAGTCATGACAGTTTAAGGTAGTGGCATATGGATAACCATGATAGCTCAGATTAGCTTGGCGCCTTCCCAGGCGCCAAGCTAACCTGAGCTATCATGGTTATCCATCTTCCACAGCTGGTAAAACGTCTTAATACTATACTGTATTCGACGTATCCCTAAGTTGTGACAGTGTGTAGTGGGTATGACTGACGGAGTGACACCTGAACATATTATAAAAAATTAAATAATGATAATAAGGATAGTACTTTATTAAAAAAAAATCACCATCATAATCATAATCATCATCATCATCAGCAGCAGCAGCATAAACCATAATAATAAACTGTACTGATAGAGTGCATATGGTCAGGCTCAAAGTAATAATGATGATAATAATTATAATCATCATCATCATCATGATCATCATCATCATCATCATCATCATCATCATCATGATCATCATCATCATCATGATCATCATCAGTAGTAGTGGTGGTAGTAGTAAGATAAGATAAGAAAAATATTAGATCAGATCAGATATCCGTTATTGTCCACAAAGTTGGAAAAATGGTTGCACGGGTTTATCACATTACGAAAAAGCAGAAACATATCGCAGTTAAAATGTCACGCAATCACGCACACACATCCCTTCCTACAAACACTCGCAACCATGACTAGAAACAGAGGACACTGTTGTAGTAGTATATAGCGTTTGTATTTCAGCTTGGAACTAAACGCTTTACAAACTGAACAGACACAAATAAACATAATTGAAGTTAACGATCACAAAAATGCATAAGATCATGTAGGCATATAGATACAAACTTCGAAAAACGTCAACTGACGTCACATCATTACGCAGCGCAAAAAAAGAAACACATGCGTCAACTGACGTCACATCATTACGCAGCGCAAAGAAAGGAACACATGCGTCAACTGACGTCACATCGTTAGCAGTGCAAAAAAGGAACACATGCGTCAACTGACGTCACATCATTACTCAGTGCAAAAAAAGGAACACATGCGTCAACTGACGTCACATTAAGCAGCGCAAAAAAAGGAACACATGCGTAAATTGCAACCTAACCACAATCCTTAACACCTTCGCTGCTGAGAGAAAGTAAATACGATCCAACCTTAAGAGGCAAAGATCCTCATGAGGATCTGTGCCTCTTGCTGGGACCAGATTGTAAGCGTGTTTCTCGGACGGTTTTGGCTTTTGGTCGTTGAATGAACCAGGATTTCAGAAACATCAACGTACGTGGGGACGTAGCTTAGTGGATAAGACACTGCGCTGGCAGTCGTGAGATCCCGGGTTCGAATCCCCTGGTGGGCTGGAATGGGATGTGGACTTTTCCTCATTCCCATCGAGTCAAATTTACGTACAGACTCGGCGTACGGTTGCCTGTTTCGCCTTCGTGTGTACAGCACGCATAATTATCAAGTGCGCAGGTTAAAAATCCCATTTACCACTATTCGAAAAGAGAAGGCCCGGTAGGGCCGGTGAAATGGAAACAGAAATATATCACATGCACCGAAGTTAATAGTAGGGTGGAGGCTTGCCCATAAAGTATCGCTTAGTAGCAGCAAGCTTTCAAAGCTCCAGCTTCCATCCCTACGGCGCCTTGAGCATCTTTAATTAGATGGATATGTGCGCCTCGGAGATACCATACCATACCATACCATACCATACCATACGGTACCGTACCGTACCGTACCATACCATACCAAATACAAACGATTTTGAATTTCCAAAAACTACAGTAGCTCGCTTGAGCTTGCCCTTAGCACCACGTGAATGTTCTGTGTTTATGTACAGTGTGTGAGTGAATGCGCGTGATTCACGTGAGCGTGCTTGTTGGGTTCAGTTCGCGGCGGCGCTTTGAGCCGATTTTCAATTGGGATAAAGCGCCTATTTAATGCGCTTATTATTATTATTATTATTATTATACCGTACCATACCATACCGTACGTACAGTGACCGGGACTGGGTTAGCAATATCAATGGAGCCGACAGATGGCGATTTGCTCCAACGGTTCAGACCAGGATGAAAGAAGAGAACCCGGCCATTGGACGGTTATAGGTTTCATAAGGTCCAAACTCACAGACCAGCGCACGAAATTAATATGAAAAAAAAAAACCCCCAAACAGGTGACAAATAAAAACAGCGAGCAATGACGCACAACCTGGTGCGGCGGAATAATAGATCATTTGAAAATCAAGCGCCACCTGCTGCCGCTGACGGCAATCTACTCCTGAGACACTGACACAAAATGTTAGATCGTAAGCACGTAATTGAGACCACACAGCGGTCGTCTCGGTGTGGGGAACACGAGTCGGTTGCACGAGGGAACGGCCTGCGCCAGTCACTAAGCAAGGCGAAGTCAGCGGCCTTTTTTATCACCGTCAACCCCTATCATCGTGAGGCTAAAAGTTTCACATCTGTGCACTGCCGTATGCAGGCTACATTATAGTGCTTACAGATAAGGATGTAGATCAATGGCTTTAGTTCAACCCCTATCATCCTGAGGCTAAAAGCTTCACATCTGTGCACTGCCGTATGCAGGCTACATTATAGTGCTTACAGATAAGGATGTAGACCAATGGCTTTAGTTCAACCCCTATCATACTGAGGCTAAAAGCTTCAAATTTGTACACTGCCACATCCAAGCTACATTATAGTACTTACAGATAAGGATGTAGACCAATGGCTTTAGTTCCAGAGTAGCGCCAGAATAGCTTGGCGCCTGGAGGCGCCAAGCTATTCTGGCACTACCCTTGAACTATTTTAGTCAAACGTATGTCACACACTAGTGTATTCCGAATGATAAGGTTTACACTGTCGACGTAACTGTTCAAAGATACACTTCTTTAACAGTTATTTAGTTATAAATGAAAAAAGGGGAGACTGCCAGTGCTAATATTTGAGGAAGATTACAAAGTAAAGTAGGTAAAAGCACTGTCAGGGGAGAGAATTGTGCAGTATCGACCAATGATCATAGATCAAGTTTGATCGAAGCACACACACACACAAAAGACAGGAAAGATGGGTGCGCTATGTAAGTGACTGGAAGTAGTGAATATGAAAGCCCCCCCCCCCCCCCCCCCCCCCACAAAAGAAGGCGTATCGCATAATATTGACTAGATTTCCAGCCCCTTGATGCATGGAAATTTAGATCTAGGTCTCCCAAAATCTTCCAGTTATTTAGTTACTTGGGTTTAACGCCGAGCAGCTGACTAAAGCCATATTAGGGCGGCTTCTGTAACAGATGGTTACGAAACGCTATACACAGGTCTAGATATGGTTCATTTAGACACAGGATAATCCAGTTCAGCACGCGTCGTCTATGTCACTATCAAGTAACCTGACAAAGACTCCACTCTGTTCTAGAAATACGACGCTTTCCGTACGAGAAACAGCTAAAAATAGATTGACACGCTAAGGGCTGAGCAGAATAAATAAGTGCGATTGCGCGCGTGTTTTTTTTTTTTGCTGCGTGTTCAAAGTTTGCTGTTAAAGTTCATTAGGTGTGTTGACAAGGCATAACAGAGACAAATGGCGCTGAAATGTGTCTTCAGTTTTATCCGTCATGGAATTTTAATGTAAAGCGTGGCATAAACTTTTATAATCAGATATTGAGATCTATTAACTTTTTACTGACTGGAGCAGGCCTAGTTTACCTCTTGACTTTCGAGAAAAAGGGAACATGATTCAAGTGCAAGAGGCATAGATCCTCATGAGCCCCCGCAATTGCGGGGGCTCATGAGGATCTATGCCTCTTGCTGAGACCAATTTGTATCCACGCTTCTTGGACGATTGTGGCTTTCGGTCGTTGAATGAACAAAGGGGGGATCAGACACAACAGATACGTCCGCAGGCAGGGCAGGGGGTAAGCACGTAGAAACAAACAAACAAACAAACAAACAAACAAACAAACAAACAAACAAACAAACAAACAAACAAACAAACAAACAAACCAAAAACAAACAAACAAACCAAAAACAAACAAAGAAACAAACAAACCAAAACCAAACAAACAAACAAACAAACCAAAACCAACCAAACAAACAAACAAACCAAAAACAAACAAACAAACAAACAAACAAACAAACAAACAAACAAACCGAAAACAAACAAACAAACAAACAAACAAACAAACCAAAAACAAACAAACAAACCAAAAACAAACAAACAAACAAACAAACCAAAACCAAACAAACAAACAAACCAAAACCAACCAACCAAACAAACAAACCAAAAACAAACAAACAAACAAACAAACAAACAAACAAACCAAAAACAAACAAACAAACAAACAAACAAACCAAAAACAAACAAACAAACCAAAAACAAACAAACAAACAAACAAATAAACAACAAACAAACAATAACCAAAAACAACAACAACAACAAAAAAGCAGTTATCATAAGGTGATATAATACATTTAGCAACTTGAAATGTATTCTCTTGTTGTTGTTATTTATTTTACTTTTTGGGTCGCAAAGTTTCCCGCAAAACCGCAGAAGTGGTCTGAATGACTTTTGTAATAAAATCACACAGTGTTCGTCTCCCTAAAAATACAACGAAAACTAAATAAACACCACTGCTATTCTATTGCTGTATCTGTTACAACGATCAATCATTTCTTCAAACTCCAGCTGCCAACCGCATTGCTGGGGCTCATGGGAATCTAATGCCTCTTGCTGAATTAGTTTCAATTGATTCCCTTACAGCGGAAACATCCTGGTAGCTTAATAACTGATTTAAAAAAAAAATTGTTTTTTTTTTTTTTACAGCTTCATCCGTTTAGAAACGTTTTCTTGATTCAAACAAGCCTCAAATTTCACCCTGTACCATGCACTGGCGAGCAACAGAAATGCAGCGGTTTAAAAAAAACAAACTGGGACACATTTAGGGATGTTAACTCATTCAGCCCGACGGCCGTATTTCCCACATTTTGGAGGCGTCATCTAACGACTATGCACATGTTGCAGAAGATGGGTCGACCGTGATAATTCAAGGGTAGTGCCGGATTAGCTTGGCGCCGACAGGCGCCAAGCTAATCCGGCACTACCCTTGAATTATCATGGTCGATCCATCTCCTGCTGTGGTGCGTCAGGGTTGAATGGGTTAAATCTGTTTCGTGACGAAAAATCCGAATTTTTGTACAACTGCACAGCAGAAATGACACATTGTTCAAGCGTCTTGAAAGTAAATAGTATTAGGTCAACTGTCACTAAAATGATATTGGTTAATAATAATAATAAAACAATAATAATAATAATAATAATAATAAACAATAACAATAATATAATAATGATAATAATAATAATACAATAATAATAATAATAATAATAATAATAATAATAATAATAATAATAATAATAATGTACATTTATATAGCGCTTAACCTCCAAATGAATGGTGGTCTAAGCGCTCTACAAGATCAAAAATCACGGGAAAAAAGTACAAGAAAGGAAACGCTACAATAAATGTTACAAAAACTAAAGTGACACGTATCAAAAGCTCACACTCACACATACACACACACCGTTACAAGTACAGTTACGGATAAAGATTGCTAACACACTGAAAATGCATCTAACTGTATAATAACTATTTGTTCAAAGAGTGATATACAATGGGTAGACCATCGAAGCCGATGATGTCGTCATTGTGCATGACTTCTATTTGTGGGTGCGGGTGTGGCTGGCCAAGCCAATCCTGGAGCCACACCTGCGAGGGCAATGGGGGCACCTGGAACGTAGCTGTGGGGAGAGTCGACGCTGTCTTTCTGCGAGCTCTGGCACTGGTGATCCGTTCGCGCCGATTTTGTTCAAACAGCGTGCAGGCTTTCCTGGTGGCGGCAAGCCAGCCAGACCTGTCTTGTGCTTGTGCTTCAAGTTCCTTTACCGGGAAGACGCAGTACTTGAGGCTGTCTCTTATGCAGTCTTTGAAGCGTTTCTTTGGCCGTCCTTGCTTCCTGTGGCCTTTTGAGAGTGCACCATACAGGAGTTGGCGTGGCATACGAAAATCCTCCATGCATATGACATGACCTGCCGAGCGAAGTTGTGTCTTTAAGATCAAGGCTTCAACACTCACTAAGCCAGCATTGTCCAGGACTTCCAGGTCTGTCACCTTGTCTTGCCATTTGATGCCCATGAGTGAGCGCAGAGATCTCATGTGGAAACGTTCAAGCTGCTTGAGGTGCTTTCTGTACAGCGTCCATGACTCACAGCCGTAGAGGAGGCTGGGGAGGACTTCTGCCTTGTAGACTTTGATCTTGGTGGAGAGCTTGATGTTGTTGTTATTCAACACACGAGTGCGCAGATGACCCAGGGCTTGGCTGGCTTTGCTGATGCGAGCTGCGAGTTCCTTGTCGATAGTACCGTCAGAAGAGATGATGCTCCCCAGGTACCTGAACTGGTCGACAGTCTTCAGCTCGGTGCCTTCGATATACACTTTGGGTGGGGGGAGGGGGGCTCTTGTGCCTGGCGCTGGTTGGTGCAGGACCTCGGTCTTGTTGAGACTGATGGTGAGGCCAAATAGTCGAGAGGCTTTCGAGAACCTGTTGACGATGGCCTGGAGGTCAGACTCCGTGTGCGCCATTAGCGCACAGTCATCGGCAAACAGCGCCTCAAGGATCAGTCTCTCTATGGTCTTGGTCCTGGCGTTTAGTCGACGGAGGTCGAAGAGAGAGCCGTGTAGTCTGTATTTCAGGTACACTCCCTTCTCAAGGTCGCGTACTCCATGGGTCAGGACATACGTGAAGATGTTGAACATCACGGGGGCAAGAACACAACCTTGTTTCACACCGTTGGAAATGTCGAAGGGTGCGGATGTGTCGCCGTTTGACTGGACAACTCTTACCATTCCATCATGGAAGAGGCGGATGATGTTGGTGAATTTCCTGGGGCAGCCGAGCTTTGCGAGGATGACCCAAAGCGCTTCTCTGTTCACGGTGTCGAATGCTTTAGTCAGATCTATGAAGACAGCGTAGAGGTCCATGTGCTGCTCAATGCATTTCTCCTGGACCTATCTCACAGAGAAGACCACGTCGACTGTGCTGCGGCCGGGTCTGAAACCACACTGAGCCTCTGGGAGTGCTTCCTCAGATACAGAGGTGATCAGGCGGTCGAGGATGACTCTCGCGAGGATCTTGCCAGCAATCTCTCTTGTGAGATCCCTCGGTAATTGGCACAGTCTGCTTTGCTGCCCTTGTTCTTGAACAGGGAGACGATTGTAGTATCTCTAAATTCCTGTGGCATATTCTCCTCTGCCCAGATGCATGTCAGAATGTTGAGGAAGGCGTCAAGGGTCTCAGGTCCAGCTGCTTTGAAGAGCTCTGCGGGGATGCCATCCATGCCTGCAGCCTTGCCGGAGCTAGTCTGGTTGATCGCTTTCTTGACCTCGTCCAGGGTAGGCGGGAGGTCAAGATCATCCAGTGGCTTCTGGGGAATCATGTTCAGGGCCGCGGGGTCGACAGTGGAAGGCATGTTCAACAGATTTGAGAAGTGTTCTCTCCAGCGCTCAGTGATGCTGCCTTTGTCCTTCAGCAAGGTGAAGCCGTCGGAAGAATAGAGAGAGGTTGTGCTGGGTCTGGCAGGGCCGTCGACAGCTTTCATAGTGCTGAAAACCTCCTTGGAGTTGTTGGATTCAGCAAAGTGTTGAAGTTCTTTTGCCTTGCTGTCCCACCAGGTGTCCTGCATGTTGCGGAGCTCTCTTTGGGCTTTTCTCTGGAGGTGTTTGAAGCAGTCTTTCGTGGACATGGAGTTGATGTCATTCTGCCACTCAATGAAGGCACTGCGCTTTTGCTCCAATAGCTTGTTGATCTCTTCATTGTTCTCATCGAACCAATCCTGGTGTACTCTCTGCTTGGGTCCAAGCACATCTTTGGCAGACTCCGTCACCATCCCCTTGAACTGGTTCCACATTTCAGTTGGGTTGCCAGTCAACGGTCCATGGGCAGTTAGCAGGTCATCAAGGTGGGACTGAAAGTTTTCCTTGATGTCAGGGCGCTTAAGCTTGGCCAGGTTGAATGAAGGTCGGGTGAGCTTCGGCCTCTTCCTGTGTGCTGGTACAATATGCAGGTTGAGGACAGACCGCACCAGTCGATGGTCGGTCCAGCACTCAGCTCCTCTCATGGCTCTGGTGATTCTGACATCACGAGTATCCCGCTGGCGGACAATGACATAGTCTATGAGATGCCACTACTTGGACCTGGGATGCATCCATGTTGTCTTGTACTTACTAGCCAGCCTGAAGAGGGTGTTGGTGATGGCGAGTCCATTGTCAGCGCACAATGTCAGCAGCAGCAGGCCATTGCTGTTCATCTTGCCCAATCCGTGTGGGCCCATCACTCCTTCCCAGCAGTCACATTCGCGCCCAACTCGAGCATTGAAGTCACCAAGCACGATGAGTTTGTCACTTGCAGGAGTGGACTTCAGGAAGGAGTCGAGGCTCTCATAGAACGCCTCCTTGTCGTCATCGGCGCTGGTTAGTGTCGGAGCATAGGCACTGATGATAGTGATATGTCGGGTGTGAGAGATGGGGAAACGGAGCTTCATCATTTGTTCGCTGATGCCAGTGGGAAGAGAAGGCAGCTGTCGGAGAAGCGTGGTGCGGATGGCGAAGCCAACCCCGTGTATCCTGTCCTCGTTCTCAGCTTTGCCCTTCCAGAAAAAGGTGTACCCACCCTCAAGTTCACAGATCGAGCCCTCGTCAGCAAATATGGTTTCACTAAGAGCCGCAATGTCGATCTTGTATCTCGCCAGCTCCCTGGCTATGAGGGCTGTTCTTCTGTCCAGCAGGGTTCGTACATTCCATGTACCGAGAATAAGTTTCTTTCTTTGTTTTTCTTTTCGACCGCATATAAGAGTTAAACCGCCAGCCGCGGTAAGCGGTCCGGTTTGTGTAGGGCAGGCAATGTTTGGAACACCTTTTCTAGTTCCCTCCCTTACTAGGGTGAGCAGTGTTGTCCTGAAGAGGGCTGCTCAGTCACCTGGGATGCTGCCGAACTTCCCTGCTACCCCTGGTACAGGGGAAGAGCGACCACTGGTCCACAGGCCGCCTACGTGCAGGTTCGGAGCTACGACTCCCAGTAGTAACCTCTACCTGAGGTAGAAGAGTGATATAGAAAACATCTAACTGTATAATAACTATTTGTTCTAAGAGTGATATAGAAAAGTGGTTCCTTGCGGAGGTATATGCACAACAAAAAAACAACAACCCCAAACAAACAAACAAACAAACAAACAAAACAACAACAACAACCGTTGTGAGCTCCGATGTCAAACGGCCTGTACTATGTCTTACAATCATGCTAGACAACAGGGCTGAATTAAATTATATGATTTAAATGTCGTGAAATTAAAAACTTTTCTGCTTATTATATATTTCTCATACTACTTAAATGAAGTAACAATATTGCCTTGCAAGGCAACAATTTTGCTTCATTTAAGCAGTGACATATTATACTGACGAGCAAAAGAAATGCGACATTTTTGGAATCATCGGAAACACTTAAGTGTTTCCGATGATTCCAAAATTGTCGCATTTCTTTTGCTCGTCAGTAAACCTTACTTGCCTATGTGCAGGAATATAGCAAATTAACACATAAGCCACCAGAGTCGGAGGTTAATGGGCGATGATAGTTCAAGGGTAGTGTCAGATGGTATATTGGGGTGTGGGTGAAGGAAACGGTTGTTGAAGTTCACAGGAAATTGCGTTCTAAATTGCGGTAAATTGTTGTTTAAATTGCGGTAAATTGTTGTCTACATTGCGGTAAATTATTGTCTAAATTGCTGTGCCCTCTCAGTTAACGGTGTTGACATTGGCAGGCCATAAAGAACAGGACGATATCTCATTTAATTGTACTTGTATGACTTTTTATTCTTCATAATTGTACACAATGTTATGCGTTCGTGCCAAGCAATGCATATACATCTCTCTGTCTCTCTCTCTCTCTTTCACACACACACACACACACACACACACACACACACACACACACACACACACACACACACACACACACACACACACACACACACACACCAAACACACACACACACACACACACACACACACACACACACACACACACACACACACACTCGCATGCGCGCAATGTTTACATAGACACAGGAATACAAATTCCATGCTAGCAGACAAAATACTGATGAATACAGCGCGAACAAATTAAGAAATGTATTAAGAAACATAAAAAAAGAAAAAAAGAAAATCCAAAATACAAATTGCATAAATCGCGCACATAGTGTGCGCGTGTTTGCGCGAATGCGTGCGTGTGCACGCGTACGCGTGTGCAATCTGCCATATTATGACAGACCACGCACACACGCACACGATCACACACCCACACGCACGAACGCACATACACAGACGCACGCACACACACACACACACACGATCACACACCATACGCACGAATGCATACACAGACACACACACGCACACACACACACACACACACACACACACACACACACACACACACACACACACACACACAGACACACACTCAAGCATACGCATACCAGTACATCAAAGCAGGTATTACTTGTCAGACATGGAGTCAATGCACATGCCCATATATGTACACTGAGAACATGCAGTTTCCGAATGTAAAGCTGGATTATTTTAGATATTTGAAGAGGCCGTCTTTAAAGGCGGGCAGGGACATACTTCTAAGGTTACATGGAATCAAGTTCCAGAGGGTACTACCTGAGTATGTTAAGCTAGATTTAAAGATGTCAATGCGAGGCCGCGGAACCTGATAGTGCCGCCCTAGTCTGGGATGTCGTGAGGAAATCACCGAAATAAATGGGACAAGATAACGGGGCCCTTTTTGTTTACACAGCTTATCCCATGTCACACTGAGGCTAAAAGCGTCAAATTTGTACACTGCCATAATTATGCAAGCTACACTATAGTACTTACAGATAACTGTAAATCTGGGTTTTTCGTTGCATGTGCTTACACTGTTGCTACCAAAACCACGTTTCTAATTTTTTGCTCCGCCATGTTTGTTCTGTTGCATACTAATCAAATTGGTTCGACTTTCACTTAACTGATGCACAAACACATGCAGTTTTGAAAAGTACTTTTAATGCTCTTTCCAATGATACCCAATTAATCTATGGTTGTTACCTTCTACCCCAAAAATGTACGTCACCAGGGAACAGACGTCCTTTTTCCTGCTACGTCGGCAGGGAACTGACTCCCTGAAAATATTACGTAGGGAAAGAGGATATAGACCAATGGCTTTAGTTCAAGGGTGGTGCCAGAATAGCTTGGCGCCTCTAGGCGCCAAGCTATTCTGGCACTACCCTTGAACTATTTTAGTCAAACTTATTTGACATACGGGTGTATTTCGAATGATAAGGGGTAAACGTGTTGGGGGAAGCATACCAAGAACTTCGAGTTTCTTTTCCGGTGCAATTCGAGGATCTGGTAGAATAAGTTTAGCAGCCCTCCTGTGTAAAGTATTCAGCTTCTTTAAATGCACTTCACCTGACCCATCCCACACTTTTGTTCAATAGCATGTCCGTTGAAAGGTCCTGGTAAATCAAAGTGGCACAGTTGGAGTGCGCCTGAGTTGATCAGTGTTCAGGTCGTACTCCATAGGCAATAGATTTCCCTGTCCCCCATAACCCGCCCGTCAGGGCCGTCCATGATCACCTCGGTGCTGTGGACGTTAATGTTGATGCGTGGTCTATCTGCGTCATTACGTGGTCGTTATAGAAAATTGTACGCGTCTCTATATCGGCAATGAATTTCAACTTTGATAGCATATAAAGGTTTTTTTGAGACACGTTTACATACGCTGTTGATGTGAGTTTTCCACTTAAGTTGATCATCTACCGTGACCCCAAGGAGACGGTGTTGAGATACCTGTTGGATTTTTTTTTTGCCGTTTACCGTTCGATTAAGAGAAAGTGGGTGCAGCTGATATCTTTGATGCATTTTGTTTTAGATGGATTAAGAACCATTGAATTAGAATCGCACCAATGAGAAAGAGAGATGATGATGATGATGATGATGAAACTTTTTTATTTAGGATAAAGTTTTAGGCATGTAAATGCCTCTCTTACAAACTGTCCTGCTACTCTACACACATAAATATACATCTAGCAACAGTAACATATTTAAATTCAAACAAGCAAACAAACATAGTGTCAAGAACATTCAAGAGTACGAAAAAGCATACAAAGCGGAAAAAAACCAAGATGGAATGAACAATAACCCACAAAGTCGCTTCTATATGAGAGCTGTCCTCGCTGTCAATGGTCTCTACCTTTTGTCTTTGACCTGATTCTGATGTTGAATTGAGAGAGAGAGAGAGAGAGAGAGAGAGAGAGAGAGAGAGAGAGAGAGAGAGAGAGAGAGAGAGAGAGAGAGAGAGAAGAGAGAGAGAGAGAGAGAGAGAGAGAGAGAGAGAGAGAGAGAGAGAGAGAGAGAATCAATGAATCAATGAATCTTTATTTTACAACGGTGAAGATATTAACACAGTCAGTGACTATGTCATTTTTCGTACTTGCCGTTGCTAAAACTACGACTAACTAAGTACAAAATATACATAAAACAGGGACATCAAAGCACAGTGATACAAAATATACAGTCCACTAAATACAAGCACACGCATGCACGCACAAACGCACACACGCGTGCGCGTGTGCACACACACACACACATGCATACACACACATACATACACGCGCACATACACATGACAGTTAGAATACCTCGTACATTCGTGTGTCTACGTTTGACTAGATATTATTACTTAAATTATGTCAGGTATCTATAAGACTTGTCTTGAAACGAGATAATAGAGATGATGATGATGATGATGAAACTTTACTTATCAACGGTAAAAAGTTTTGACAGAAACAAATCGTCATTTTACAAACTTGCCGTTGCTAACATCTATAACATAAAATAAATTAAATAATAATAATAATAATAAAGACATTATATTTACGCACATTATTTCATGCAACAATAATTTAAAAGAAATAGAAACAAAATAATAATAAAAACAATATTAAAGAGAGAGAGAGAGAGATTGATTGATTGATTGTACATTGCTTAACGTCCCGACAGCAACAAGGCTTTCTCAGGACGTGCCTGCACTGCTTGTGAAAAAACTAAACAGAACATTGAATGTATGTCGCTAGCCGGTCAAATACGTTAAATAAACCTAACACATGGGGCCTAAATAAAGCTAAGACCATTTAGCAACACACATCCAATATCAAGAGCTACAGGCAGTGCAGACAGTAGGGAGAGTTTTAAAAAGGCAAATACAGGTGAATGGACAAAGGGTAGACAGAAACACATGCCCCAGAATAGAGAGAAAAACCCACCCTGTGGGGCTGACCAGGGTGACCCTGGGAACTAAAAAATACCTAACCCCACCCAAGTCCCCCAGGGCAGACCCGGGTGGGGGAAAGAGAGAGAGAGAGAGAGAGAGAGAGAGAGAGAGAGAGAGAGAGAGAGAGAGAGAGAGAGAGAGAGAGAGAGAGAGAGAGAGCGAGAGAGAGAGAGAGAGAGAGAGAGAGAGAGAGAGAGAGAGAGAGAGAGAGAGAGAGAGAGATACTGGGGCGCGCGGGAATGGGGGGGGGGGGGGGAGGGGGGAGGGGGAGGGAGGAAGAAAACAAATATGAATATAAACATGAGAATACAAAGAGAGGATATAAAGTCAGTGCGTCACTTCCCTTAGGCAGTGCAGGGAAAAGAATGACACAACTACCCGATAAGCACCAGGCACTTCAGTGCGCGGGCCAACAGCGGCCGAAGTCGGCCCGAGGACCTGGTGCAGACGGGTTAGAGACTGTGCTGCTGCTTTTCTTGATTGAATGCGTGACGTCACACACCTAGCGTCGTTACGCGCGTCGTCTGCAGTCGGCCATTTTGTGCAGTAGACACAGTGAACACCAGTAATAACGAAGTTAGAACTCGGCGAAAGTCAGTGTGCCTGGACGCGCAATTCTCGGATGTGGTGACATGCCAGAGAAACAAAGATAATGTCCCCGAAGGTGTAATAGTGAGGGTTCCCCCCCCCCCCCGTACATCTACACTCCGTTTAACTCATTCTACCCCAGACACACCACAGCAAGATAAGGATCGACCACGATAGTTCAAGGGTGATGCCAGAATAGCTTGGCTCCCATGGGCGCCAAGCTATTCTGGCATCACCCTTGAACTATCATGGTCGATCTGTGTCCTGCACTGCAATGCAGTCTTCAGAAGACAACGGCAAAATTTAAGGAGTTCGGTGTTGGGATAGAATAAGTTAAGGGAAGGAGAGGAAAGTTGAGCGAAGAGAGAAGACGACAATCGAAAAGATATCCGGCATTACAGGGAAAACGTGGGCAGCCTAGATGTGCCACACTGACCACCGTCTTGTCCGCCGCAAACTCAGGCTCCACGTCAAGCCAAAACCCAAGAAATGGGGGCCCCCCAAGAAAAAGCCTGATGTTGCCAGCCTTCAGCGTGACGACGTGAAAGCTGCCTTTCAGACAGATTTACAGCGCAGGCTCAAAGACACAGCGGACCCAGCAGACTCCTTCCCTGAAACACTTTGGGAACAACTTAAAACTGCTATTGCAAAATCCTCTGCAGAAGTCCTGGGTTTCGCTAGAAAGAAGAACAAAGACTGGTTTGACGAGAACGATGTAGAGATCCAGGAACACATAGCAAAAAAAAAGAGCCGCCCATGAGGCCCACCTAGCCCAGCCTTCATGCCCTGTGAAGAAGTTTGCCTTCCGCCTCGTCTGCAGCAGTCTCCAGCGCAAGCTCAGAGATCTCCAGAATGAGTGGTGGACCAGACTTGCACAGAGGACCCAGCTTTGCGCTGACAATGGTGACTACAGGAGCTTCTACGAAGCACTGAAAGCAGTGTATGGCCCCAGACACCTGGTACAAAGTCCCCGGCGAAGCGCGAATGGCCAGGCACTCCTCACAGATAATACCTCCATCTTGAACCGCTGGTCGGAGTACTTTCAGAGCCTCTTCAGCGCTGAGCGCACTGTTCAAGAAGCAGTCGTCCTACAAATCCCACAACTCCCAGTAAAGGTTGAATTGGACGAACCGCCCACCGCTGAAGAGACCCTCACAGCCATCCACCAGCTCAAGAGTGACAAAGCAGCAGGCATTGATGGAATACCACCAGAGATCTGGAAACATGGAGGCACAGCACTGCACAACAAGCTCCATGACCTCTTTCTCTGCTGCTGGGAGGAAGGAACACTACCAAAGGATCTCCGTGATGCTGTCGTTATCACCCTGTACAAGAACAAAGGCGAGAAGTCAGACTGTTCCAACTATCGGGGAATTACCCTGCTGTCCATTGCTGGGAAAATTCTTGCAAGGCTGCTCCTGAATCGGCTGGTACCTGCCATCGCTGAAGACCACCTCCCAGAGGGCCAGTGTGGCTTCAGAGCAAACAGGAGCACCACCGATATGGTCTTTGTGCTGAGACAGCTTCAGGAGAAGTGCCGCGAGCAGAACAAAGGGCTGTACGTAACGTTTGTCGACCTAACAAAAGCGTTCGACACTGTGAGCAGGCAAGGCATGTGGCAGATCCTGGAGCGACTTGGTTGTCCCCCAAAGTTCCTTAGCATGATTGTCCAGCTACACGAGGACCAGCAAGGCCAGGTCAGACTCAACAATGTTCTCTCAGAACCATTCCCTATTCTCAACGGCGTAAAGCAGGGCTGCGTGCTGGCACCGACCCTCTTCACCATCTTTTTTAGCATGATGTTGAAGCAGGCCACAGTAGACCTCGATGATGACGATGCAGTGTACATCAGGTATCGTCTCGATGGCAGCCTGTTCAACCTCAGACGACTGCAGGCCCACACGAAAACCCTAGACCAACTGATTCGTGAGCTACTTTTTGCTGATGACGCTGCCCTCGTTGCACAAACAGAGAGAGCCCTGCAGCGCATCACGTCCTGCTTCGCAGACGCTGCCCAGCTCTTTGGACTCGAGGTCAGTCTGAAAAAGACAGAGGTCCTCCATCAGCCGGCACCCAAGACAGTGTATCGCCCCCCTCACATCACCATTGGCGAGTCTGAACTAAAGTCAGTGCACCAGTTTACTTACCTTGGCTGCATTATCACGTCGGACGCCAAGCTGGACAGGGAGCTTGACAGCAGGCTGACAAAAGCGAACAGCGCTTTCGGGCGACTTTTTAAGCGGGTGTGGCACAATCAACAGCTGAAAACACGCACCAAGATCAGCGTGTACAGAGCTGTGGTCCTCACCACCCTGCTGAATGGTTCCGAGTCCTGGGCCCTCTACCACAGCCAACTACGACTCCTCGAACGTTTCCACCAGCGCTGCCTGCGTACCATCCTGGGCATTCACTGGAGTGACTATGTCACCAACGTCGAGGTCCTTGAACAGGCTGAAACTTCTGAGCATCGAGGCCTTGCTGCTGCGGACACAGCTCCGCTGGGCGGGGCATGTCTCCAGGATGGAGGATCATCGCCTACCAAAGATCACCCTGTTCGGCGAGCTTGCTACTAGACACCGTGACAGAGGGGCACCAAAGAAGTCACTTAGTGCCTGCCAAATCGACCACCACCAGTGGTCCTCGCTTGCTGTGGACCGTGACACCTGGCGCTCCACCATTTACAAGGCAGCTGTCTCCTTTGAGGACTCTCGCAGAGCTAGCCTTAAGGACAAGCGGCTCAGGAGAAAAAACAGAGATGCCGCAACTCAGAACCCTGGCCATACCTTCCCCTGCCGCCACTGCGGTCGAACCTGCCTGTCCCGGATTGGCCTCCGCAGCCACGAACAAGCCTGCAGACGTCGTTGGCAACTCCTATAAAATCTTCGTTCGCGAAGTCAAGCCAAGAGAGAACATAAAAAAATGTTCTAGATAAAAGATGCTTTAGAACATTTTCAAAACTGCGTCACGACACGACTGCGGCTTATTAAAAAAAAAACAACAGAACATTGTTATTTAACCCTCCTACCGCTCTACGGCATCGATTTATAAATAGATTGGAGAGGGGGGTTCCCCAACGCTTCATTTCGCAAAGAAACATCCTTATAAATAAAAAAAAGTTTGGCAAAAGTTGAGAACACTGAATTGTTGTCTTAAAATAATGTCTAGGTGTCAGTGGAAAAGATAATCAGACATGGACCGCAAACGTTCTCCCAGTGGGAATTCATGATGATTATTTTTAACATATAGAAAAAAAACGTAGGAAAGAATAAGATCGCCAACAATCTAAAGACCAGTACCACGAGCAGAAAAACAAAACAAACAGCAAGAACAACACGATAAATGTTTAAAGAAATAAGGTTTAAACAAAACCAACAAAATAAACAAATAAATAATAAATAAATAACACGGCGGGAGAAAGGGTGGGGGTTGAAAACGCGTCAGTGACGGCATCAGTCAAATCCTGCGTGTGATTTAAATCTGCGTGCAATACCTACTGAGCTAAGGGGAAATAGGAATAAACTGAGCTCATTATAACTATATGCAAATCACGATGTTGTTAGTGTCTATCGGCTATCATCGCTTTGGACTGGTGCAATGATTTAGCGTCTGAGGACGGATTCCTTCATAACTGTGTACTCAGTATGTATTTTCTCCAAATCACTTGTTCTGTCGGAGTCACGTAGATCGCCTCAGTTTCGCCGACATTAAATTCAGGGTGACCTCCGATCTCCTCAACACTGCAGTGGTTGTAGTTATAGTTATTTTTGTTCTTTGACCTCTATATCTTGTAAAAACCGTCAACGTTCACGATCGCTACTTTGCACCTTGGCCATCTGCTGCACAAAATGGCGGCTGTAGCAGACGAACCCAGTTCCGTATCACTGCCACAGTGAACACTATTATTTTATCTCCATTCAGACGTGACGTCACATTAGAGCAAATAAAGAAGGCAAGTCGAAATAAACAAATCAGGTTTCATGGCAAAAATTTGACCAAATTGCTTTTTACCAGGGTGACGTCAGAGTGATGTACGTCACCAGCAGGGGTGGATCAGTTACCTCGGGGGGAGGGGGGGGGGGTCCAACTTTTTGTTTGGGACCTTGAACCTGATACAAAAGACCTCCGCGACGCTGCGCATTGCTTCCAGGGGCCGAAAAATCGAAAAGCGGAAAAAAGGGGTGGGGGGGGGGGGGGGGGGGGGGTGGGGGGGGGAGGGGGGATAAAGGAAGAGAGAGAATCCGAGTGTATGTTAAGACTCACCACTTGCCAAAATATCAAACAACGGAAGGGGAAAAGGGGGGGGGGGGGGTAGGACGAGAGAGAAGCCGCGTGTGTGTTAAGACTCACCAGGTCAAAATATCAACAACAACAACATTATTAAGAAAAAAAAAAGGGGGGGGGGGGTGGTTCCAAGCACCTCAAAAAGGGACTTTGTTATAGCATTTTAAAGAATTTTGGGTCCGAGGGTGAGAGGGGGTCCGGAACCCAGGGAACCTCCCCCCCACCCCCCCACACCCCCCACCCCCCCCCCCATCCCCGCAGATCCGCCCCTGACCAGACAGATTTGTCTCTCTTTGTGAATACGTCAGACCAGTGAACGTTTGAAAGGTTTAGGCTTTGATCTCGTCAGTTTAAAGTGTCTTCCACGTGTTCTCTACTTTGATACAAGTTTGCCACTTCGCCTCTGTGAGATGGTGTCCGCGCAGCCTGGGCCTAGCAGGTAAGTGCGCTTAGGATTTTCCAATTGCAGAATGGGCCCTCAGTCGCGTTTTCAACTTGCAGAATGGGCCCTCAGTCGCGTTTTCAACTTGCAGAATGGGCCCTCAGTCGCGTTTTCAACTTGCAGAATGGGCGCTCAGTCGCGTTTTCAACTTGCAGAATGGGCCCCAGTAGCCAAACGTCTTCAGGCCCACTGCGGCCGTCGTGGGCCCGAGGACCATCGCTTACTGGGGGTACCCTTGCAGAGTAGACTAAAGATCTATTCGTTATGATGGCTTTTGGTCACATTTCGATGGGTATGAACACACCCATAGCTATAACCGCTCTAATGTATGCTGATGACGTCTCGCTGTGATCAAAAGGGCATCATTTGGTCGCTGATCTAAATAACTAATAATAATCCTAATAACATTATTTAGGCCAAAACGACAACAGCAGCTTGCGTTCCTTATGAAATGTCCCTCAGTCTTGCGCAACATCTTGAGATGAGTAACCCTTCTAGCTCCAAGCTCCCGTTTCTCACATTTTCGAGGTGTTGCCTAATGACTATGTACCAGTTGCAGGAGATGGATTCAGTGACCATGATCATTCAAGGGTAGTGCCAGATTAGCTTTGAGGCGCCAAGCTAATCTGGCATTACCCTTGAATTATCATGGTCAATCCATCTCCTGCTGTAGGGACTCGGGGCTGAATGGGTTAACCTACATCGCAAGCCACGCTGACCACAAAGGGTGTGTGTGAGAGAGAGAGAGAGAGAGAGAGAGAGAGAGAGAGAGAGAGAGAGAGAGAGAGAGAGAGAGAGAGAGAGAGAGAGAGAGAGAGAGAGAGAGAGTTGTGACAATGAGATTCACAGCCAGACAAATAAGCGTCAGACAGACACCAGATGGGCGATGTTACGACAGGACGTGCAATGGACGCCATTTTGGAGCGGTCATTTGTCCCGTGGAGATGACAGTTGGTGCCAGACGTCAGCAGTTACTGCAGGAAGTGTTTGCTTTGATATTGTATGCATTTCTTCAAACACTATGCACTAGTCTGTAACTCTAAATGCACAACATTATAAGTCCACACGAGTTGAGTCCCCTGAAAGCGTTGGTGAGCGAATGAGTGAGTGAGTGAGTGATTTCGAGTGTGCTTTCGTTCGTTCCTTCCTTCGTGCCTTTGTGCGTTTGCCGGTTCGTGAGTTTCTGAATTCCTTCATTCCTGCGACTGTTCGTGAGTTCTTCTTTGCGTGCATTCCGTGGGCTTGTTGTTTGCATTCTTGTTTCATTAACTCCCTTACTGCTGCTGAAGATACCGCTCGGCGAAAAACACGCGTCGTTACGTAGTTAGGTCATGTAGTCGTTACGTAGTTAGATCATGACGTCGTTACGTAGTTAGGTCATGACGTCGTTGCGTCATGACGTCGTTACGTAGTTATTTCATGACGTCGATACGTAGTTAGGTCATGACGTCGTTACTTAGTTAGGTCATGACGTGTTTACGTAGTTAGGTCACGACGTATTTACGAATTATAAGTCATGACTTCGTTACGTAGTTAGGTCATGACGTCGTTACGTAGTTAGGTCATGACGTCTTTACGTAGTTAAGTCATGACGTCGTTACGTTGTTAGGTCATGACGTCGTTATGTAGTTAGGTCATGACGTCGTTACGTAGTTAGGTCATGACGTCGTTACGTAGTTAGGTCATGACGTCGTTACGCGTCTTTTCCGCCGGGCGGCATCGTCTGCAACAGTCTAGGGTCCGCCTCCGGAGCCGGCACGTCTCGAATGAGTTAACGAGTTGTCTTTATGTTGACGTGTGGCCAGGAGAGAGTTACAAAAGGCAGGGATGCCCACTTAAAGAGTTTAACAGACGATATTCAAAGATGTACATTTATATTGTAACTGGTTCAACGTAACACTCGCTGCAAGCCTAGGCTTGTGAGAACAGAGAAGACACTAAGGAATAGCGTGGAGAGGACTGGGGGGGAGGGGAGGGGAGGTGTAGGGACGGGAGGAAGGGAGGGGAGGGGGTGGGGCATGAAAGAACGCGCGTGCCGGCTTTTCTTGTATCATTGTGTCGCACAGTGTCCTGTGATACGGGTTGCTTGTGTACGAGCGCGCTTTTTTTCTCTCTCCCTCTCTCTATCGCTGACATGTCTTAACTGTGCCGAACTTTGCTGCGTGTGATGCTGCGCTGTGTAGTGGTACCATTCAAGACGCATGTGTGCAGGTCTGTAACTTTAGACCTTACGGCCCGTGGCCGTAAGGTCTAAAATTACAGACCTGCACACACATGATTACTTCAGGCAGTGATTGTACACGTAACGATCTGAAGAACTCTTTACGACCGATCTTTATCTTCATCATTTGTGTGAAAGCAATTTTACCAAAGCCAAAGTGTCTGTGTTAGTGTGTGGTTTTAGGTCTGTGACTACACGGGTTCAGTCTACATTCTTGGACAGAGGAGAGCATGAGGGATGGAGTGTGTGACTAAAGTTTTCATCGATTTGTAACAGCACGTTTTTTTTTTTTTTTCTGGTGACATTTTGTACGTCTGTGCACATACACATACGGCAAATTTAACCGACATTACGGACGTGTGCGCTCCAACGCGCGAGCGTACACATACGCCGCGAGCAGCCGTGCGCACACGCACATGCGAACACACGCCTTGGTGCCGAGTATCAAGCACTACCACTGAATCGCCACTGTCGGTCCATCCATCGCCCGCAACTGACGGAATGACATAGAGTGCTTCGTACAAGGAAGTGACACACGAAACAGTAACAACTATTCTGGTTAACCGCTTCTCCGCCGGGGCGCGAGTATCGACTTCCAAGGACAAGAGGCATAGATCCTCATGAGCCCCCGCAATTGCGGGGGCTCATGAGGATCTATGCCTCTTGCTGGTCGCGTTCACGTCTGTGTACCTGGGTAAGGGGAGGTCGCCAGGACGTGATGCTATGACAGTTCCGACATGATGTAATAGGTTTCACGATGGTGCGCACTTTTTAGGATGACACTTTATTTAGACCCCGGTGTTGAGGGGGTTACACTGCGCGTGAATCATCAAACCGTTTTCGCGGAAGCTCACTTATTATTTATGACTGTGACGCGATTTGAAACATACATCCGCCGAACGTGCAGAGGAGGGGGGGGGGGGGATAGTGTGACGGAAGACCACAAAAAGCAGCTGAGTAGATGTGTGTGTGTGTGTGTGTGTGTGTGTGTGTGTGTGTGTGTGTGTGTGTGTGTGTGTGTGTGTGTGTGTTGTTGTTGGTTAGTTAGGGGTCCAACGTTCACGGCACCGAAGTGATAATGGTCGGCCCTAAAGGATTGAATATGGGGGACAGGTTGTTACTGGTAATTGCCTGTGGGTTACGACCTGAACACTGATTAATTTAAGCACACTACGACTGTGCCACTTTGATGTATCAGGACCTTTCAAGCTATTGAACAAGCCCGTCCTTTTTCCCTGGATTGCGAGTCCAGCTACCGGGGCCGGGACATGGACTCGAACCCAAGACCCGGCGATTTCCTTCGCTCTCCGATCTTCGCTCTGACGCTTAACCACCTGAGCTATTGCGGACTCTGCGTTACCCAATTCAGCCCTGACGCACTACACAGGGAGATGGGTCGACCATGATAATTCAAGGGTAGTGCCAGTTTGGGCCTATCGGCGCCAAGCTAATCTGGCACTGCCCTTGAATTATCATGGTCGATCCATCTCCTGCAACAGGTGCATAGTCATTAGATGACGCCTCCAAAATTTGGGAAATACGGCCGTCGGGCTGAATGAGTTAATCTGTGTGTGTGTGTGTGTGTGTGTGTGTGTGTGTGTGTGTGTGTGTGTGTGTGTGCGTGTGTGTCTGCGTGCGTGCGTGCGTATCAAACGAAGCGCTTGCACTTGCGTTCGGCTTCTATATTATCTTGTCCCATGTGCCGTGTCTCGTGTGTGCATGTGCCGCGTGCCAGCTTGCGTGTCAGCATTCGTGGAAACTGCCGTTATTTAGCGACTGAATTCCACAGGTAACTCGCAATTAGATCGATGGAAATTCGTGTGACACACATTAAACCCTAATATCTCCTCCATCCAACGATACACATTTAACCGATCTCTGCCAGTAAGAGGCGCAGATTCGCATTAGTCCCTGCAGCTTCAGCTCATGAGAATCTACGCCTCTTTCAAACGTTAGACGCCTGGATCTAACACGTATAGTTAGTTTACCTGATCGGAAAAGGCAACAGCACGCTACATAGAGATTTATAAACAGATACCTCAGATCAGTGTGAGCAGGAGACCAGCGAGGACTTCTGATCTGAACTTCTGATGGGTGGGGTGCAGAGCGTATGGGCCTTTCTGAGATCTCATCTTGACCGAACTGAACTGAACTGAACTGAACCAGAAAATTCCGGCGCGTTGAGTACAGTCACGTCTTTCGACTGCTACCGCTCAGGGACTTGTGTGTGGACCGTGACAAGACACACAGTTACTGTCCAGTGTTTTTTCTCTCCACGGTTCTGTGTCGACTCAGATGGACGAAGCCGGACTGACCGGAAGACGACAGTTAATGTATTTCGGGACAGGCTGTGGACTCTGTAGGAAAAGGTAACAGCACCGACCTAATTAGAGGTGTGTGTCTGCAAACTGGATACATCATCTTCCTAGCAGTCTCAGCTGATATGTGAATTTGTATCTAGCGGCGTCAAAACGTGAGCTGGTCTGTGATTTTGGTCCTAACGCCTTCAAACTGGCGCTGTAAGCCGTACGGCCTAAAATCACAGATTAAGGCACATTAATTGCCAGTGGACGTAGATCGTGCCTTTAAAGTCATTTCAGTTCATCGTCACAGAGCCCACCCCGCCATAGAAAGCACAGAGCCCACCCCGCCATAGAAAGCTGGACACAAAGTGGTTTCAGCAAGACGCATAGATCCTCATGAGCTCCCGCAAATGCGGGGACTCATGAGGATCTATACGTCTTGCTGCTGTGTGGTGTTTTTACTTTTCCGGCGGTGATAGCGTTAGGAAATGAAAAAATCAACACAGTAACGACACAACAGAAGGCTGTCCTCATTGCAAAGGAATTAGGACACCATTGTGCTGCTTATTCTATATATAGAGAATGTCACTGGAACGTCACTGGAACGTCACTGGAACGTCACTGGAACGTCACTGGAACTCTGATGAAAAGCTTTAACTCCGTCACTGCCAGCTGCTGGAACATGTCTTTCAAAGAAAAAAACAACAACAAACAAACAAACATCGCAGATTCATCGGTATATGATGATGATCATCATCAGTATCATCATCATCATCATCATCATCATCATCATCATCATCATCATCATCATCATCATCATCATCATCATCATCATCATCATCGTCACTCATGGAATGTAGACGAGCTCCGCGCTCAATGCATGCCCACCTAGCTTGTCACAGACGCAGAGTGACCAATAAAAACAGCTAGAAACATAGGTCCTCAGGAGCCCCCCCCCCCCCCAGCTAACGCGGCGACTCATGAGGATCTATGCCTCTTGTAGTTGGGTCTTAGTTTCTTCGGCCATGCAGTGAAAGGATTAAGAGAATCTTTTGAGCCGGTGAGTGCCAGCGCGTGGATTTCCATCCCAGTATCGATCGGAGTTTCAGCGGCGAGAGATTCCTATTGTTGTTCGCGGAATAGTGGATTCAAAATATCCGTCAACCGGTGCCCTGCGACAGACGGCCTCTCCATCACCTTCTCTGTGGGGGGAAAAAACACAGGTGCAAATAGCCTCAGCAAGAGGCGTAGATCCTCATCAGCCCCCGCAACCTGCGGGGGCTGATGAGGATCTACCCCTCTTGCAGATATTCCGCGTTCGCTGGATAATTTCGTTCGCGAGACACAGCGCCAGAAATAAGCTGGAGTTCTGTGAAATTTAATTGGGTTCACAGTTTTTCAGGTAACGTTGTGTTCGTCTCTTCGGCAGTCTGCAGAGAACGCCAGTCGAAAGCTAAATAAACGAGTATTTTCAACACTGAAATTTCACGACCGGTGAAATCGCAGTTGTACAGCGAAGAGTAAGACTGCATATTGTGTGGCGGATTGTGTGATGTAATTACACAAAATCTGTGTGACAATACATACAATTCGCGACTGCATTTTTGTGTGTTTTGTTTTGTTGCTAAAAGACGGGTTTTAAAATGTTATCATGATAATCATCAGACGACAGAACGGTTAGACGGTCAGGACTGCGTTCTGTGATGTCATTGGCTGTGTGTGAGAAGACATTGCCCAGTTTTGGACGTTATTCTCGCGCCGAAAGGACGGTTGTAAATGTGTCCTCACCTTCTTCCGCTGACAAAAAAAAAAAAAAAAGTGGAACACGATCCAACTGCAAGAGGCATACATCCTCATGAGCCCCCCCCCCCCGCCCCCGCCCCTGCAGATGCGGGGGTTCATGAGAATCTATGCCTCTTGCTGACGTTAATTTCTGTCCACGTTCCCTGCGCGGCTGGTGTTTTCTTAGCGTTGGGCTGACAACAATTTCGAACAGTCTGTTCACTGGCAGTGAAGGAGTTAACAATCATCACTCTAGTTAACCCATTCAGCCCCACGGCCGTATTTCCCAGATTTTAGAGGCGTCATCTAACGACTATGCACCAGTTGCAGGAGATGGATCGTCCATGATCATTCAAGGGTAGTGCCAGATTAGCTTGGCGCCTGTCGGCGCCAAGCTAATCTGGCACTACCCTTGAATGATCATGGTCGACCCATCTCCTGCTGCAGTGCGTCAGGGCTGAATGGGTTAACACTTTCAGTGTAGGTTGTAGACGTCGTTTTGTGTGTTTGTCTGAAGATTTACGCCTCGCGGGAAACGCTTGAAAAAAACAACAAAAAAGACACAACACGAATCAGACAAAAAATACATAGTGTCATAACGACAGATGCACGTTTGGGTTCAGGTCTGTGATTTTCTACTCTATGGCTCTAGTTCTAAGTTTCGGGTTGACGGATCGCTCTTTGAATGGGATTGTAGATGACGACACAGAGCGTAGAAGCTGTGCGGCTGTGACGCAGCGCGAGTTCTGTCGTGAGTGCAACCTCTGTCGGCGAAGATAACTACTGATGTGCTGTGTGCCTTTTTTTGTTGTTGACCTTATTGTCACCAGTCGAAAAGTCTAAAAACACCGAGCGCCACACAGTGTCGACCGAATTGATACCATCTCAGAAATACGCCCATGACTCTGGCCAGCTTGGATGACGACAAAACGTCCACAAAATGCTCACAAACCAGATAGGTGAGGCTAGCGCTGGCAGAAAAATCAAACAAATGTGTGCTTTAAGGCGTAAGGTCCACAAAATGGCTTGACAAGAAAATGAGAGAGAGAGAAAAAAAAAGTAGCAGTCGAGAGCGATCGTTTATGCCTGCTCGGTTCAGTCAAGCGAGACAGAGTTAAAAATCAAACAAATGTGTGCTTTAAGGCGTAAGGTCCCAAAATCACAGACCAGCACACAAATTTCGAAAACTCGCTCGTCTCGGAGTGTGGACAGATCCGCTGAAATATGCTGGGGACAATTTCCGCACTAGATTTCGGAGGTGGAAAGTTCAATGGAAGCACTGCGATTCATCAAGTGTAGATCTCGCGCAAGCGTTGATGAATGAAGTCAGGGATCTTGAAGAAACAGTAACCAGCTGGAAAATCAGGAAGGGCGTGAGGCAGAGTGCAGGGCCATCCATCTCCCTAGCAATAACTCCGGCCCGCCGCAGTCCAGGGCGTGGCCGGCCCATTCCATTCTTCAAAAGACAGAGTTTTGTCTGTGACCGATAGTCGGAAACTCCTGCTGTGTGGCCGGTCTGAGGATGTTTAGGCGTATCTCTGCCAGCGAGAGCCGTACACTGTAGGCGTATCTCTGCCAGCGAGAGTCGTACACTGTAGATTCTGTGGAGCCACTGCAGTCAGAGTGAGGAAGGAAATTGGGGGCAAGAGATGGGCACCAAGAGTCAAGCGATTCCCAGGAGCACATTCACTCAAATTTGTGAATGGAAAATAGAGGCCGAGCTATCTTTGCTAACAAGACCTGTAGATTCGCATGAGCCCCTCCATCCGATCTCTCTCTCTCTCTCTCTCTCTCTCTCTCTCTCTCTCCATATATATATATATATATATATATATATATTATATATATATATATATATATATATATATATATATATATATATATATATATATATATATATATATATATATATATAATAATACACGAGCTAAAGAAATGCGGTATTTTTTTTTATTCCCAAAAAATGTCGCATTTCTTTGGCTCGTCAGTATAACTGGTCCCGTTAATTACCAGCAAAAGCTGAAGATTCTCATGAACCCCATACTCTCAATTTGAGGATAAAAATGGCAGCCAGTCTTTCCCAATGCGCAAAAGGTCATCGGGCCCACGTCGGCCCCGTAGGCTTTGCTTCTTAGGTATTGACGTTCCAAAACCACTTGCTTGTTGAAAGCAATGACGCTAATACAATGACGCAGGTATTGACGTTCCAAAACCACTTGCTTGTTGAAAGCAATGACGCTAATACAATGACGCAGGTATTGACGTTCCAAAACCACTTGCTTGTTGAAAGCAATGACGCTAATACAATGACGCAGGTATTGACGTTCCAAAACCACTTGCTTGTTGAAAGCAATGACGCTAATACAATGACGCAGGTATTGACGTTCCAAAACCACTTGCTTGTTGAAAGCAATGACGCTAATACAATGACGCAGGTATTGACTTTCCAAAACCACTTGCTTGTTGAAAGCAATGACGCTAATACAATGACGCAGGTATTGACGTTCCAAAACCACTTGCTTGTTGAAAGCAATGACGCTAATACAATGACGCAGGTATTGACGTTCCAAAACCACTTGCTTGTTGAAAGCAATGACGCTAATACAATGACTCAGGTAAGTTCTGTGGTCCGATCCTGGAAAGCTGAGTGCCCCAAGTGTTAGAGTGTTCGACTCTCGTCTAAAGTGTCGTGGGTGGGAGACCAGCTGGGGTCCAAATTTGTACAGATGTCGTTTCGGTGCCGCGTCTATGACGTCACGTTCGTGGTGAAGAAAAGACGATACGCTCTGAACGCCGACCTCTTGTTTGGCTCAGGTGTTTGGCTCAGGTGTTTGAGCGTTTGGCTCTCGCCCTGACGGTTACGGGTTCTAGTCCAGCTGGGGTCAAAATTTGTTCAGACCCTATTCCGTGCCCCGTCTTTGCAATCACCTTCGTGGTGGACAAAGGTCGTTAAGCCCTAAACGTTTAACGTTTAACGTGTCCGTTCACATAGCAAGAATCTGTCGCAGTGGCTTATGAAAAGGTACTTTTCCCGCTGGCATAGATATACATAAACAATATTTATCTCTTTAGATCGAGGAAGGTAGGGCTCAGACTGATTCCAGCGTTTTGTCTCCCTCGCCGCCCAGTGTTAAATCATCCTTGAGAAACCAACTTTCAGTCAAGCGTAAAGGGGAAAAAGTCGATTGAACCAGTCGAAAGTAAAGGCCAGGAAAATGTCTAGGAAGTCCCGGACTAGCTCCAGTAGTGGCGACTCTCTCAAATCCTGCCGAAAGGCATCGCCACCTTCTCCTTCCGGCGCCTGCGCGCGCAGGCTGTCCCGACCGGAAGCCGAGGAAAGCGACCAGCGGGACAAAATGGCGTCGATGTGTCGCAGCAAGTCACAGACTTCAGAGGGGACACAACTCACCACGGAAACGAATGCTGAGGTATAGTTTGCCTTGAGCGGGTCACGCTCTGGTGTGTGCTGCTCTGTGATTTTTTTACCTTACGGCTTCAAGCCGTAAGGTCCAAAATCACAGACCATCACACGTGTTAACTGTATGTATTAACCTTCTAATTTATTATTATTATTATTATTATTATTATTATTATTATTATTTTAATGCTTTGCTATCTCTCTGCTCTCATCTTCATGGGTTAGGAGGTAACTTACCAGCATTTAGACTTGGAAGTTACTGCGCTCACTGGTCTAGTCTGAGATTTTGCAGTTTACAGCTCCAAGTTGCAAGGTGTGCATAATCTTTCCAGCACACGATGCAAATTAATCATTGGGTGATAAAATTAAAAACCACGTGACAAGGTCAGATAAAGAAAGAAACGTCGTATATATTAACACTTTATCGGAGGTCCTTACGCCGCTCTTTCTGTGTAAACTACTTCCCTTAACTGCTTGTACCCCAAGACCGAAATTCCCGAATGTTGCCGCTGTTCTCTGATGACTGCAGTGCAGTGCAGGACACAGATCGACCACGATAGTTCAAGGGTGATGCCAGAATAGCTTGGCGCCCATAGGCAAATCGCAGCGCATGTGAGTACTTGCACATTAAAACATCATCATCATCATCATCATCATCATCATCATCATCATCATCATCTCTCTCTCTCTCTCTCTCCCTCTCTGCCCGCGAACGCCGGAGGAAGCGGTCGACTTTTCCGTTCTCTCCGCTGTACAGTCAAGCGGACAAGATATCAGTTTGATGGATTGTATTGTGTTCTACTATTCTACGTTACTCGGACGTTTTGTTTTCTAATCGTGCACATTACTTTGTGATCTCTTTGCATATCTGGATATATTTTGTGACTTCATATTCAGTGGTGAATTACTGACTCGTGTGATGTGGTTCATTATACGTGCTTTTTACTGCAACTAAATTCCTTTTCCTGGACTTCAAACGCCTACTGTGACGGAGAGTGGACTTGCATACTGTCTCACCAAACTGTGTTCATAGTGAGTAACAAAACAAACAAAACATGTTTTTTTACGTTCCTTCAGCCTGTACGCTGCATGTTCACCATACTATGACGGCTGACTTTGCCACGAAACTGGTGCCAGATGTGTTTACACAAGGCGCCGCTCTCGGCGCTGCAATCTATCCGTCGGGTTATCATGCCTGACCGCCCGTGTAAACATTTCCAGCCTTATCTTCCCTCCCCCCCTCCCGCGCCGTGTTCCTGGCACTTCCTCCACCCTACCCACCCTCTGCGCGCCCTCCCTCCCCTGCCTACCCACCCTCCATTCCCCCCCCCCCACTCTACTTACGCCTACACCCATCCCTACCCCCGCCCCATTTTCCTGGCGCCTCCACCTCCCCTACCCACCCTCTGCCTCTGCACGCTCTCCCTCTGTTGCAACCCACCCTCCATTCCCCCCCCCCCTCGGCCCACTCTACTCACGCCCACACCTATCCCTACCCACGCTCCATTTTCCTGGCGTCTCCTCCCCCCTCCCCCCCCCCACTACCCACCCTCTGCCTCTGCACGTCCTCCCTCTCCTGCATAGCCACCCTCCACTCAGTGTCCCCCCCCCCCCCCACCCCACCATAAACCACATTTCCGTCAGTGACACCTGCCTACCCATCCTCCGTTCTCGCACCACTCTAAATCACATGTTCGTCCCTACTGATCTGAAACCATGACAACTATAGCCATTGTACACCAACCCCTTGCCACTCCCACCATCCCCCGTGACCCAGTACTGAGAGATACTCTAGACAATCTCCAAACACGATTTGAAAGTAAAGGTGCTAATGCCCTCAACATTCTTAAAGCATGGAGGAATGCCATGTATGTGAGATACATGCAGCTTCTGCCCAAACACACTGCAGGAGTACACAATGTGTTATGGGAAGACTTCACCTATGACAATGAAACTGTCGCCCTTGATGGCTACCTCTCTCCCCACACCCCGGTCCCTGATCACCTGGCCAAGACAATAGTCAAGATCTATGAAGGGCCGGTACACACAGACGATAACAAACTTATCGTCATCACTGTGCACTTCAGGAAGAGACGGACAACCGGTGGCACCTGCATGATTCAGGGGAAGAGAAAGGGTCTGTGGGTGAGATCGGAGTACCGGGCCCTTTGTGATTATGTACAACAGCTCCTGGCCGGTACAGCGGACCCTACAGAAAATGTCCCCGTCACCAGCAACCATCTTGCAACTGCCCCCGATTTTACAGAAAGTACCGTCACTTCACCCGCCACCCCTCCCAACTCTTCACGGGGCCTGCTGTTGGCTGTCTCCCTAGCAGACACCCCCATCACCCCTACCCTCTCCACCCCCTCGGACAATAAAGAAGTCTCTCTTCTTGTGCAGCCGGCGGAGTCGTCAATCACAAGGGATTATCAGCCGACAGCCCTTCTACCCGACCACTCATCCCTGCCTAATCCCATCCCCGCATCTACTGGCCAGCCACTTCAGAACGCCCGCACTGATTTATCCCTTGTTGCGGCAACAGTTGATGGTGTAATGTCCACTGCCACGCCCCTTCCCCCAACCCGACCAAACACGAACTACAGTCCCCAGTCCCTGGGACTGGGATTACATAATACAGAGGTCGCACCCCCCACGGCCCGCGGGACTAGCTGTCCTGATGAGGACACCACTGACCCTGATACTCTGCGAGCGCAACTCAAAAGTGCTTGTAACCTCATCACGGACCTTCGCGCTGACGTCAGTACACTGTTCAAAGGACTTTCAACAGCACTAGCCAGGATTGATCAGCTCGAGAGTCAGCTCCGTGATGAGGCGGTCAAGAGAGCCAGAGACCTGCAGGTTACAGAGAAAAGTGTGGGCGAGTTGTTGTCCGATCTGGATGACAGGATAACTGGTGTGGAGACAGCTCAACACGTCACAGACGGCACTGTCAACCAGCTATCATCCGCCAAACAGAGCCACAAGCAGCGCCTGAGGGAAATTCAAAAACAGTTGAAAAAGAAGTCACCCCCTTCGTCCAACAGCTCAGACGCTGCCATGAGTGGTAAGATTCAAACTGACATGTTTCCCAATGTTGACAGCTGTGCGTCTCCGCGCCAGGTAACGGGCAATGCAATCGCTGCTCCCTGTCACCCCTTCCCTCCAGCCGTTATGCAAGAACTGGCCGCGGTACAGGCTGTGAGGGCAGCCGAGAAGAGCCCAGAGCGCCTCATACCAGTGCGGATTACTGGCGGCCTGCCTGAGGCCAACAACTGGCCTGACCACGCCAGCAGCCAGCAGCAGCGTAACAACAGAGTGTCTCCAGAGGAGCAACTACTGCGACACACAGTGCAGAGTGACACCACCACGCTGGTCATTGGAGACTCTGTTGTTCGCAACATCAAAGCCGAGAAGATGCGCACCTACCCTAGAGAGAAAGTAGAGGTATTATCTGTCTCCGGCATGCGGACTGCCCACCTGCTCAACTGGCTCCAGCGACAACACGCGTCCCACACAGCACTGGTGACCTTCCACGTGGGGGTCAACGACTGCAAACAAAAGGAAGTGACCAGCGCTGTGTGGGAACAACTCGTCCGGGAATGCAAGCGGGTATTTCCCGACGCTCGTCTGCAGGCATCCTCCATCCTGCCGACCGACAGTAGACACCAGCTGTACAGGGTCATCACCGCCTCCAACAGTAACCTGTTCCATGTGTGCAGAAAGCTGGGTGTCACACTGATAGATAACACTCAGGTCTTCACTGCTGTTGATGGGTTCCCGCGTAGAAAATTCTACAGGCGCGGTGACCCCATCCATCCTAGTCGCCAGGGCACCATCAGTATGGCCCTCAACATAAAGAGAGGCGGGCCAACTACTGACGTCTCCCCACCCAACAACCAGACTGCAGGTGGTGGCCGTGACCGACGTCAGCGACGTGAAGGACACGCTGGCACCACCAACACTTACGCTGATGTCGCAGCCGGCAGACAGTCAGTGTCCGCGGCAGCACCCAACCTGGAATCACTCTGTGGTGCATCCAGCTTCGGTGCTGCAACGGAAAGTCAAGGTGGACTGTCGGTGTCCTCTGCTGTAGCACCAAATCTGGAATCACAGTACAGCGAATCCAGGTTTGGTGGTGCAGTAGAGAGTCAATGTAGCTATCAGCAACAAATGCCGGGCCAGTATCCAATGTGGCAGCAACCACCGCTACCACCATACAGTGCCGCGTTTCCTCAGTATCGCGAGGCGGGTCCATGGGGACACTTCAGCATGACGCAATCAGCGTATCCTTACAGCGTCCCCCCGCTCACATACACGCCATACGCACAGCAGGAACTGTGGGCACAGTACAGCCACCCCGTGCGTGTGTATTAGACTCATTTCCAGAACATTCAGTTACTCTTCCTTACATAACTTTGTGCTTTGCTATCACTGAACAGCATCGAATTGATTTACTTGCGTGCTATTTCTCATTTTGTGTTTGCGCAGAGACGTAATCATTTGTTTTTAACTTCAACAACCACTGCAAGTGGTCCAATATTAACATTGTCATCCTTTTGACTTCTGCCGACAGTACTCGTGACTACCGATCTACTCATTCTGTGCGATTTGTGACGCTTATAGCACTAGTACTTGTGCACCGTGACACTTTCTGTACTAGTGTTCTACGTATATTCACACAACGATCATATCTGTCCTTTCGCAGCGCTGACGGACTTATTTCCCCTATCGCGCAGCGGGGTCGTTTAGCTTTGACTGTTGAAGTGTCCTGAAGGGATTAGTCCCTCTTAGTGAACGTTGTGACGTATTTTCTGGTCGCAAGGTAGTGAGATCTATGTTAGTTATTTCACTTGCCTCCCACATTTTGTGTGTTAGAGTGGACTGATTTTTTTAAAATTTTTTAATTTTTTTTTTTTTAATTTTTACTTGTTTGACGATTTCAGTTCTTATTTGCCGTTGTATCATTTATAAGCTTTTTCATTAGTACTCTTTAGTACTGACATACATTAGCAAGCATGGCGTATGATCGCCAGTTACATATTGGCCATTTAAATGTTTATCATTTAACTAACAAAGTTCCCGATCTGTGTGTCCTCTTGAGTCAGCCCAATCCATTTCACTTATTTGGTGTAACGGAATCGCGTCTCAATCGTAACATCAGCGATGAAGCCGTTTCTATCCAGGACTTCACTGTACTGCGCCGCGATGCTGAATGCCCGGGACAAACGGGTATTGCAGTATACATTCATAATTCAATTAGCGGTATTACTCGCAGGCGAGGGGACCTGGAGTCAAAAACCGTGGAATGCATTTGGGTTGAGTTAAGGGCAAACAAATCAAGCCCCGTGCTGGTCGGGTACATTTACAGGAACCCAGCATCAACATTTCAATGGTTCGACGACTTTATCGTCATGATGGATAAGGTCAGACAGTGCAGCTCTGAAATTTTGATCCTAGGCGATTTCAACATTAACATGTTTTTGAACAACCCAGCTTGGGAGTGCACCATGTCTATGTTTGGTTTAAAGCAGCTAGTTAAAACAGCAACTCGTGTTAGTCCAACTTCCTCCACCCTTATAGACCACATATATACAACTACTCAATCAAGGGTGATGGCAGTAGACGTGCCTCAGGTAGGGATTAGCGATCACTACCCGGTGTGCTGTTGCTGGGCATTAAAAGCGGATAAGTCATTCCGAAAACATCAGCACACGACTATTAGATACAGATCACTTAAACACTTCAACAAGGACACATTTCTTTGTGATTTAAGTATTGCACCCTTTGATACAGTGTACTACCATAATGACCCCAACGATGCTTTGTCTGAGTGGTACGGATTGTTCCTTGGTGTTCTCGATAAACACGCTCCATTCAGAGAGAAACGGGTGAAGAACCCCCAGCTTCCCGCCTGGTTAAGTAAGGAAATCAAGGATGCCATGCAGCTCCGAGATGACTATAAAAGAAAGAAGGATTTTGTAGCTTATCGAAGGCAAAGAAACCATGTTAAACATTTAGTGAGGAAAGCTCAAAGGTCACTTTTTCACCGTCTTATGAAGGGAAAGAAAGATGTCGTATCTGTGTGGCGAGCGATCAATGCTTTTACGAGGTCCAAAAATACCGCACAATGTACACAGTTATCAGCTGATATCTTGAATCAGCATTTCCTCTCGGCTGCCAGTACGTTGCTAAAAAATACATATTCTGGTCAGTCTTCAGCTGTGTCCGAAAAGCTAAAGACGTTTTGTGCAGAACGGCTGGACCCTGATACGTCATTCAGCATTCCCCTGTTAACGATATACGACGTGGGAAAATCCATCTCGTACTTGGAGAACAAACGTACGTCTGGCCATGATGGTATTAGCAGCTCAGTTCTGAAAATGGCCCTACCGTATATTGTAGATACCTTGACATATATATACAACCTTTGCATAAAGCAGGGGATATTTCCATCTTCTCTAAAAACAGCCAAAGTGATCCCACTACCTAAAACGAAAGACCTTGCCGACCCTAACAAGTTCAGGCCCATTTCGCTACTGTCAACACTGTCGAAACCGATAGAAAGACACATTCACACACACTTACAACATTTTCTAGAAAAACACAAACTCATACATCCATTACAATCTGGCTTTCGGCGGAAACACTCCTGTCACACAGCATTGGTACACCTAGTTGACAGATGGCTTACTGCCATAAATAGCAGTCAAATGACTGGAGCAGTATTTTTGGACCTTTCAAAAGCATTTGACCTAGTCAATCATAAAACTTTAGTTCAAAAACTTAATGTCTATCAACTAAGCGCAGACACACTTGCCTTCCTTACGTCATATCTGCATGGGCGTACGCAGTATGTCTACCTGAATGGTAAAAAACTCACCCGAAGGGGTGATAGAGCACGGAGTACCACAGGGATCGATTCTTGGTCCATTATTGTTCTCTGTCTTCATAAACGACCTTCCATTACATATATCTGACTCCAGTGTAACTTGCAGTCTTTTTGCAGACGATGGAACACTGGACGTTTCGTCATCAGACGTAACATGTATGGTGAAGATTCTCCAAGACAGTTTAAATGAGGTATCTGAATGGTGCAGAAATAACGCCATGATACCTAATCCCACTAAAACCAAATGCATGCTGATTACCACACGGCAAAAGCATCAGTTGAACCCCCCTCCTCTTCAACTAACACTTAACGGCCAGCCAGTGGAGCAAGTCAGAGAACAACGCGTGCTTGGAATCAACTTAGACGACAAGTTGTGCTGGCAAGGCCACATTACTAAACTGTGTAAAAAAGTATCTAAAAATGTATTCCTACTGTCGAAATTGAGACATTTCGCTGATGAGCCAACAAGGAAACTCTTCTACTATGCCCATATTCAGTCACATTTGGATTATGCCTCATCTATTTGGGACGGTAGTAGCGATGCTAATTTAAAAAGTCTGAACTCGCTCCACAGAAGAGCCATTAAACTCATTGTTGACAGATCCTCAGAAGTCATTAGTACTGACAATAAGTTCAAGCTGTTAGACATTTTGCCACTTGAAAAACAGTTTAAGTATAATAAGTTGGTGCTCATGCGCAAAATCACCCTCTCAGAAACACCAGCCTATCTCAAAAGTTTGTTCCACTTTGCTCATACGAGGTCCAGTCGAACACCAGGGAACAATCTTGTTGTACCGATGCCTCGACTGGACATTTATAGGTCGTCATTGTCCTATTCTGGTGCAAAGTTATGGAACTCCATTCCTGCGGATGTTAGAGCCGCGCCATCGCTTAAAACTTACAAGACCAAGCTGCTCAAATATCTAGACAAAACTTAATTTTTCCTTTTATTTTTTATTTTTTTTTCTTTTTTAAATGTCCATGCCGCTTTATGCGGCATTTCACGGATAGTCTGCATTTTCTTCTAACATTTATGAACGCATGTAATATACCGCTGGCATTCCAGCAAGCCGCATTATGTAATATCCATGACCCCATGGACTCGGCTGGCCAGACGGGATGCCGTCGATAGGCACAACATTGGGCGCTCGCACCGCGTGGCAGTGCTGTGGTTTCTTCGCGTCGACCCCATAGAGCGTATATATTATATACGCTCTATGGTCGACCCGCGCGCGCGGTGGTTGCGGGATCGCTATACATTACTTTGACTGCTGTGCGCGGTTTAGTGGCGTGGGGAGGCCGCTATCGCGTGTGTGTGCGGGTGTGTGTTTATCTGTGTGTGTGCAAGTGTATGTGTGTGCACGCGCGCATCACTACGTGCTTGCGCACGCGCGCGCGCGCGCGTGTGTGTTTGCCAGTGTGTGTGTGTGTGTGTGTGTGTGTGTGTGTGTGTGTGTGTGTGTGTGTGTGTGTGTGTGTGTGCCTGTTGCATGTTTGTTGGAGTGACTGCCGGGTTGATTTTTATGATGACTCGGAACAATAGCGGTTTTATGTACAAAATCCTTTATACTATGCTTTTTATATTTGCTGTAGTATAGTTTTAAGTAATAGAATGTATGTGTACATGATATACTGATGTGTGTGTGTGTGTGTGTGTGTGTGTGTGTGTGTGTGTGTGTGTGTGTGTGTGTCCGTGTGTGTGTGTGTGGAGGGTTGTGCAGGCTTGGCCTGGCGCCTATAGGCTACAAGCTAATCTGGCACAAACCTGTGCACGCGGCAATTGCACACCGGCGCGTGTGTGTGTGTGTGTGTGTGTGTGTGTAAGAGAGTGATTTTATGTACGTTATTTTGTTTTGTAGTGTGTAGCAAGGACAAGAATGAAAACAGGTCTGCGCACCTATTCTTTTATCCTTGGAAAATAAAGTTTCATTTCATTTCATTTCATTTCATTTCATTTCATTTCATTTCATTTCTCTCTCTCTCTCTCTCTCTCTCTCTCTCTCTCTCTCTCTCTCTCTCTCTCTCTCTCTCTCTCTCTCTCTCTCTCTCTCTCTCTCTCCCCCCCCCCCCCGCCCCAGTCTCT
>BTPG01000001.1:132559127-132569127 GCA_036245525.1 Semisulcospira habei | reverse complement strand
GGCGGCACGTGTCGAATGAGTTTTAAAAAATAACTTCGGGTGCGACATCAAAAATTTAACGATTTGTTTTACTCGTAGTTTACTGATGCTTTCTGAAGCGTGTTTTTCTTTTTGCAGTTATTTTTGTAAAATTGCTTTGTTCTCGCTATTCCGAAGCGCGTTTCTTTCGACGATGCTTCTTTTTAATCTACGTTGTCCTGGTTTGTATTATTCATACATTTAGTTTTCTTATGTCGTTTACTTGCAGTGTACGCGACAGGAGGTCGCTATTTTTGTCTGGGTTTCGTAGATGCGTGCTGGTCTATCATTTTTTAACCTTACGCCTTGAAGCAGTAAGGTGGAGAGTCAGAGACCATCCCACAGTGTTGTCAGGATTCCAAAGACAGAAGTCTCGTCCAGTGTCCCTCGTTGCGCGCCGCGCGGTTCTACGCGGTATTGATTTTCAAGGTGCCCGTGTCCTCGAGTGTCAGTATTTCTGCGTCTTCGCACCTCTCTGGAGTCGCAGGGCGAACACCCGCCACCTCTCCACTTTGAGGAGCAGGCGCGAGTGCACGAGACTGATGTCTGTGATCATTTAACCCCTGAACTGCCGGGGCCTGGCGACGGCTACCTATCCGCAAGAGACATAAGCCCTCATGAGTCCCCGCAGTCGCGGGGACTCATGAGGGCTTACGCCTCTTGTTAGTTGTGTGTTCATTAGTTATATTTACATCTGTGTTTTCCACGGGACTGGTGTCAAACGCGCAGTGCGTCGGGACCAGCAGTGAAAAGGTTAGGGCTTCTGTCAAACGCGCAGTGCGTCATGACCAGCAGTGAAAAGGTTAGGGCTTCTGTCAAACGCGCAGTGCGTCATGACCAGTAGTGAAAAGGTTAGGGCTTCTGTCAAACGCGCAGTGCGTCATGACCAGCAGTGAAAAGGTTAGGGCTTCTGTCAAACGCGCAGTGCGTCATGACCAGCACTGAAAAGGTTAGGGCTTCTGTCAAACGCGCAGTGCGTCATGACCAGCAGTGAAAAGGTTAGGGCTTCTGTCAAACGCGCAGTGCGTCATGACCAGCACTGAAAAGGTTAGGGCTTCTGTCAAACGCGCAGTGCGTCATGACCAGCAGTGAAAAGGTTAGGGCTTCTGTCAAACGCGCAGTGCGTCATGACCAGCACTGAAAAGGTTAGGGCTTCTGTCAAACGTGCAGTGCGTCATGACCAGCACTGAAAAGGTTAGGGCTTCTGTCAAACGTGCAGTGCGTCATGACCAGCACTGAAAAGGTTAGGGCTTCACGCGTAATGTCACTGTGACAACGAACGTACATTGGAAGTTTAACTGAGTTGCCAGGGATGGAAGCTTTTTTTTTAAAATAAAAAAAAACAACCTCATTCAGCACTGACGCACTACAGCAGGAGATGGGTCAACCATGATAATTCAAGGGTAGTGCCAGATTAGCTTGGCGCCTGTCGGCCGACTTCAGCTCGATGAAACTCGCTAACTGGGTACACTTTTCTTCCAGATGCGATGATTTTTTAAAAGTGTTGCAAGCTAATCTGGCACTGCCCTTGAATTATCATGGTCGATCCATCTCCTGCATCTGGCGCATAGTCATTAGATGACGCCTCCAAATTTTGTGAAATACGGCCGTCGGGCTGAATGAGTTAAAATTGTGTGCTGATATGTATTGTTAGACCATACGGCTTCGCGCTGTAAGGTCGCAACTCACCAGACAGCACAGTGTCAGTGTTTCCTAAATTGGCTCTTCTAGTAGAAAAAGCGGTCGGACAGATTGTCAGGATGTAATGACGTCAGGATCATGTCTGATGACGTCAAACTCCTTCACTGCCGATAAAACGTGAACACGATCCCAATGCAAGAGACATAGATCCTCATGAGCCTCCGCTACTGCGGTAAGTTAGTGCGACTGCGGGGGCTGATGAGGATCTATGTTTCTTGTGAGTATCCGATACACTTTCCCTTAGCCTTGATAATTGCAAATACTAATTATCGGTTACTCATTTGCAGCGAGCATGAGCGCTGCACGTGACTATCTGTAAATAATCCATTATCCATACCCCTTGATAAAATCCGAAATAGTAATTATTGGTTACTCATACGCGGCGCGCACGCGCGTTGCTTATGACTATCTGATAATTATGTAATGTTAGTTGTGTGCACGCGAAGAGACGTTAACCGCGTTACATATGGAAGTTTGAACGGTGCCTTTATCTCAGATTACAACTCGACACTTGATCATAGTTTGTGACTATCATCAGACTTTTCCTATCGGAACATTTCATTTTGCCTTTTTATGTCGTTAGTGTGTGTGCACGGTCGTGTCTCTTGACAAGATTAGAAAGTTGGCCAGTGGTGACTGTTGCAGGCTGTGTTGCTAGTGACATTGTCCACAGGTTTTGGTGTACAAGGCAACAACACTGCACTATCCATATGATAAAGCCACATAGCTTGTGGACTAAAGTTACTTACTTACTTACTTACTTACGCCTGTCACCCCTCCCCGGGTATAGGCCGTCGACGAGAGACCTCCAGCGACTCCTGTCCTGTGCTTCTCCTTCGATTTTACTCCAGGTGGTTCCCAGTCTCTTGATGTCTGCTTAGAGGTCTCGACGCCAGGTGTTTTTCGGCCTGCCTCTTTTCCTCTTTCCCTGGGGGTTCCATGACAATGCCTGCCTAGTGATACTGGAAGCTGGCTTTCTCAGACTGTGACCAATCCATCCCCATCTTCTTCGCCCAATTTCATTCTCTGCTGTTATCTGCTCTGTTCTCTCCCAGAGTCTGACGTTGCTGATCTTCTCTGGCCAGTGGATTTTCAAAATTCTTCTAAGGCAACTGTTTATGAAGATCTGTACTCTGTTGAAGGTGGTTTTTGTCAATCTCCAAGTCTCTGCTCCATATAGGAGAACTGCTTTTACGTTGGAGTTGAAAATCCGGACTTTGGTGTGTTGTGACAGCTCTCTGGAACTCCACACTTTTTTCAACTGGAGAAAGACTGCTCTGGCTTTACCGATTCGTGCTCTGACATCTGCATCAGTGCCGCCTTTTTTGTCTATGATGCTCCCGAGATAGGTGAAGGACTCCATCTCCTCCAACGGGGGGTGCCAGCAAGCAAGACTGGTTCTTCCCTGGTTGCGTTCAGTCTCATTGTCTTTGTTTTCTGTTTGTGGACGGTGTGGCCCACTTGGGACGAGATGTCAGCAAGCCTCGTGGTCTTGTCCTGCATTTGTTGATGAGTGTGGGACAGTAAAGCCAAGTCGTCTGCAAAATCGAGGTCGTCAAGCTGTGTCCACAGTGTCCACTGTATTCCACTTCGTCTGTGCTCTGTGGTCCTCTTCATGACCCAGTCTATGGCCAGTAGGAAGAAGAACGGAGACAGCAAACACCCCTGCCTGACACCGGTTCTGACCTGGAGCTCCCTGGTGAACTGCCCTTCGTGGATCACGCGACATGTCATGCCATCGTAGCTGCACTTGATCAGGCGGACGAGCTTTGTGGGTACACCGTGGTGTCGTAGGAGTTTCCACAGAGTCTCTCGGTCCACGCTGTCAAATGCTTTCTCGTAATCCACAAAGCTGACGTACAGCGGGGAGCTCCACTCCAGAGACTGTTCCACGATGATGCGGAGAGTGGCGATCTGGTCTGCACATGATCGGTTTTTCCTGAATCCTGCTTGCTGGTCTCTCAGCTGGGGGTCAACGAAGCTCTTCATTCTCTTCAGGATGATCATGTTGAAGACATTTCCTGGTACTGACAGCAAGGTGATTCCTCTGTAGTTGGAACACTTGCTGAGGTCGCCTTTCTTGGGAAGCTTGATTAGGTACCCCTCCTTCCAGTCAGCCGGCATCACTTCCTCTTCCCAGATCTTTCCAAACAGTGGGTACAGCATCTCCACTGTTGTCTCTAGGTCTGCTTTCAGAGATTCCGCTGGGATGCCATCTGGCCCTGCTGCTTTGCCGTTCTTCAAAAATGCCACTGCTCTTCTGATCTCATCCATGCTGGGTCTGTCACAGCTGATGGGTAGGTCGGTCTCTGCTGGCTGGATGTCTGGGGGGTCGGGTGGGCTGGTTCTGTTCAGTAACTCTTCAAAATACTCGGCCCATCTGTCGAGTTGGTCTGCTCTGTCTGCAATAGGCTTGCCTTCTTTGTCTTTTACTGGTCTTTCTGCATGGCCATACTTGCCCGACAATCTTCTGGTAATGTCGTAAAGCTGTTTCATGTTGCCGCTGCCAGCTGCCTTTTCTGCCTCTGCTGCCAGGCTGTCTGTGTAGGCCCTCTTGTCTGCCCTGATACTCCTCTTTGTGGACTAACGTGATTGCGACTTAATTGTTGAAAAGCGCAACGCGTGACTTAGTTTGTGCGCTGTGCCACATCTATATACGCACCAGAGGTCACTTAAAACCTCTGCACTCAAACCGCTGGGCAAGTGGAAAAATAGTCTTTTCCGCTGGCTCTGTGGTATTGCCTGTGCAGCCTCGTTGCTTGACATTATCAGCGCAAAACTGGACATTAATAATAAAATAATAATTACGGTATTTATAATGCGCTTATCTTATAATAATTATAACTCTAAGCGCGCACTCACAAGTCGCACACGCATGCGCACGCTTTAGACAATGACTCACGTAACACAAAAAGTGAAAAAACATTACGACGGTCAGCTTGGGGTGGGGAGTGTGGTTATATAGTGCTAGAACTTTTGAAAGAGGTGAGTTTTGAGGGCTGACTGGAAGGAGGAGAGCGAGTGATTCTGACGGAGAGAGAGTGGGAGAGTGTTCCAGGTGGATGGACCGTATACTGAGAAGGAGCGGGGGCCGAAAGTGCTGAGTTTGGTGCGGGGGATGGGGAGGCGGAGAGGGTCGGAGGCGGAGCGGAGGGAGCGGGGAGGAGTGTAGGGGTGAAGTAAGTTGGAGAGATAGGCAGGAGCGTAGTTGTTCAGGGATTTGTAGCAGAGAGACAGAATCTTGTATTGGATGCGTTGGGGGATGGGGAGCCAGTGAAGGAGCTTGAGCAGGGGAGTGATGTTTGCAGTGAAAACGCGCTATTGCTTTAATTTGATTTCTGGCACTGTCAGTTTATCAAATTATTTTGTGTAGTTCTGTTCGACGGTTCACCTTTACCTGTCCGGTTTGCACTGTGTGTATGATTGTTGCGTTTGTGTGTGTGTGTGTGTTTCTTTTGTGTTGTGAAACAGTTTACATTCTTTTTGTGTTATAGTCTTTTTTGCCTGTTGCTAGCCTCAATGGCGAAAGCGAGCATAAGGGAATGTACCTTACGTGTAGGTCATCTTAACGTGTTTCATCTTTACAATAAGATACCTGACTTAGCTTGTTTTCTTAACAATCCCACACCGTCACTGTTTCAACTTTTTGGCGTCACTGAGACACGCTTGAGCTCGAACATCAGTGATGAAGCCATTAGTATCCCTAACTTTTCTGTAATTAGAAGAGATCCTTTCTCCCCAGGCCAAACAGGCATTGCCGCCTACATCCACCAGTCTATTCAACACTTAGTCCGTAGACGGCAAGATCTAGAAGCCGCAGATGTTGAGTGCGTGTGGATTGAAGTAAAACGTCCTTTTTTGGCTCCATCATATGTAGGCTTCTTGTACCGTAACCCGGCGGCTGACTTTAGTTGGTACGACGATTTCACCTGTAACTTAGATAAAGTTTATAAAGTAAACTCCGACATCGTTCTAATGGGTGATTTCAATATCAATTTACTGAAACCCCACACCGCATGGGAAACAACATCTTCCTTATTTGGACTGGTGCAGCTGGTGCAGTCACCTACTAGGATTACTGCTGCATCGTCCACTCTCATAGACCATATTTATACCAATAACCCGAAATCTGTGACTGACGTTTCTGTTCCCGACTTGAGCATTAGCAATCATTTCCCTGTAGTGTGTAACTGGGCTGCGCAAATTCCAAAGTCTAAAAAGAAAGATCATATCACAGTAACATATCGCTCTTTTAAACATATTAACCAAAACGCATTTTTAAATGATCTTAGTAATGCGTGCTTTGACTCAGTAACCGAGTCCAACGACCCAGTTGTTGCGCTATCTGCATGGTACAACATTTTCCTTGGGGTACTCAACAAACACGCACCCCTCAAGGAGAGGCGTGTCAAAAGCGCGGTACTACCTCATGGATTACAAAAGAACTGATGCAGGCCATGCAGCTTAGGAACACCCTCAGGAGAGAAAAGAAGTTTTACGAGTTTAAAAAGCAGCGTAATCGCGTCAAGTATATGTTACGCGAAGCGAGAAAAGCCTTTGTAAGAAATACTATTAAGAACAACAAAGACGGGTCAGCTATTTGGCGCGTCCTGAATTCCCTTACCCGAGGCTCTAGTGCATCCACGGTAATCCCTAGTGATCTATCCGCTGACATGTTTAATAATCACTTCCTATCTGTTGCTGAAGTTTTCTCAACACAAGGAAGTGTCAATGATAAGTGTTTCGATATTTTAATTAACTACTGCAATCAGAAAACTGTGACTCCTTTTAGCATTCCATCGATTGCAATACATGAAGTAGGTAAATTCATAAGTAGTCTCGCGAACAAGAAGTCATCAGGCCCTGATGACGTAAATCCTAAAGTTCTGAAACTATCTCTACCTTACATTGATGAATCGCTGACATACATTTACAACCTATATCTAAATCAGTGTGTATTTCCTACACAGCTTAACTTGCAAAAGTAATTCCACTACCGAAATCCAAGGACAGGGGAAATCTGAATAATTATAGACCGATTTCGTTACTGTCCGTTTTAAGCAAACTTCTGGAGCGACATGTACACAAACATTTGTCTCAGTATTTAGAGACAAATAATATGCTTCATCCCTTCCAGTCTGGGTTTCGTCCGAAGTATTCCTGTCATACAGCGCTAAGCAGACTTACAGATAAGTGGTTATCTAACGTAAACAATTCTCAACTGACGGGTGTTATTTACCTTGACTTTAAGAAGGCGTTTGACCTGGTTAACCACGACACTCTGATAAGCAAACTTAGGCATTAATTTAAATTAAAGTCTCAGCAGTTTCTTTCTTTAGTTCATATCTAAAGAGAAGAAAGCAAAAGGTTGTAGTTAATGAATCACACTCTGAAGTGAAGAAGGTTAAGTTTGGAGTACCTCAAGGGTCAGTGTTAGGGCCTCTTCTATTTTGTTTATACATCAACGATCTGCCTCTTCACCTAACGTCCGAATCTGTCGAATGCGACTTGTTTGCTGACGATACTTCAATCCACACGACAAATAAAAACCTTAATGTGGTTGCAGAAAACCTACAACAGAGCCTTGATGAGGTGCCCGCCTGGTGTGAACGTAACTCAATGAGTTTCCATCCAGCAAAAAATAAGTCAATGATAATTGCGACACGCCAAAAACACCAACTAAGCCCCCTTTCACTTGATTTGTCCTTCGAAGGCAATTCTATTGAGCAAGTGTCTGAACACCACCTCCTTGGAATTATCATAGATGATCAGCTCAAATGGCAGGCACACACACATAAAGTGTGTAAAACTGTTTCAAGAAACATTTTCAAGCTGTTCAAACTGAAGCCCTTGACGGACTTTGAAACCAGAAAATTACTTTATTATGCACATATTCAGTCCCATATTAATTATGCTTCGACGGTGTGGGATGGCTGAAGAGATGTATATTTAAAAAGACACAGACAGCCTTACACAGACGAGCAGCGAAATTAATTTTACCTGATCCTACTTTGACAATGGATGATAGGATTCACAAAGCGGGACTTCTTTCTCTCAAGAATCAGTTTGCATTCAACAATTTCAAGATTCGGAATGACAACACGCCGGAATATGTAACCCAGCTGCTAGTCCGATCGCAGTCCCGCTATGGCGATAGAAAAAGCCTGTATGTAGTACCCAAAACCAGAATAGACTTTTAAAAAACCAGTCTAGCATTCTCGGGGGCGACTTTGTAGAATTCGCTTCCATCCCACACGAAGACCACTCCAATGGTATCATGTTTCAAGAAAAGTCTTTTTAAACATTTATCTTCGCAGCCATAACTATCTGCAAGCTTTGCTTTCTATACTTAGATATCATTGTTAGTAATGTACCCATTCTGCTGCTGTGTATGTATAGTGCTGCTGTGTTGTCGTTGTTGTTGTTTTTCTTTCTTTCTTCCTTACCATTGCTCCCCCTCCCCCAACACACTCGTAGTCGTTGGTCCTATACATGTATTAATGTAATGTAATTGTTGTGTTTGTAGATGTAGCAACGGCAGATTTGAAAAATGGCACTGCCTCTGACATTGTTAATATCTTCACCATTGCAAAATAAAGATTAATTGATTAATTGATTCATTCATTGATTTTCTCTCTCTCTCTCTCTCTCTCTCTCTCTCTCTCTCTCTCTCTCTCTCTCTCTCTCTCTCTCTCTCTCTCTCTCTTTCTCTCTCACGCAGAAAGTACTGCTAAATGGCAAATAATGCTCTGAAAGGATAGTAACTTGCGGTGTTCCACAGGGGTCTATTCTAGGGCCCTTATTATTTAATCTATTTATTAATGATCTGCCATTGCGCATATCTCATTTAGACGCAAACTGCGATCTGTTCGCAGATGACACGACCATACACACATCTGATAAAGATATCGCAACTATTAATAAGGTACTCCAACAAAGTCTTGATGAAGTAGCATTCTGGAGCAGTGATAATCACATGTTTATTAGTATTCCAAAGACAAAGAGCATGTTAGTTACTACACGTCAGAAACACCAGCATGCCCTACCACCTTTAACACTCTCCTTAGATAGCCAGCCTGTAGAAAAAGTAAATAGGCATCGCTTATTAGTGTTATCGTGGACAACCAATTAAGATGGGAGCCGCATACTGACTCTGTATGCAAAACAATCTCCAAAAATCTGTTTCTGTTATTAAAACTACGCCATATAGTTAATACTGATATCCGTAAACTCTTTTTCCATGCGCATATTAAAACACATTGTGACTACAGTTGTACCGTCTGGGAGTTCATCTGAAAAAAGTTAATTCCTTGTATCGTCGGGGCATTAAATTAATACTTTCCGGTCCTACTTCGACTGACGAGAAATTAAAATCTCTCAAGTTACTAACATTGAATATGTACCGGTGGACCAAGTCATACCTGCACAATCGCAGAGCCCGTGTGACAGTGGATGGGTACTGTGGCCAAAAAGTGCTGTTGCGTCAGGGGGTGCCACAGGGGGGAGTCCTGTCACCGACACTGTTCATACTTTTCATCAACGACCTTGTGCCAGAGCTACCAAAAGGAGTACACGCAGCCCTGTACGCAGACGACCTGGTACTCTGGTGCACAGAAGAGTATGCAACAACTGCTACATACAGGATGCAGCAAGCCCTGGGCAGGCTGACAGACTGGACCAACAACTGGTGTGTGACCATCAACACAGAAAAATCATCAGCCACACTCTTCTCTCTCTCCAACAAGGCAAAGGCTGGCAACCTAACACTGGGCAACACCCCGCTGCGGTATGAAGACCAACAGACATACCTGGGAGTCACCCTTGACAAGAGGCTGACGTGGAAGCCGCACATTTGGAATGCAGAAGCGAAAGCTAGAAGAAAGCTGAACATCATGAGAAAACTGGCTGGAACACAATGGGGAGCCAATGAAAAGATCCTCAAAAATGTATATCAAGGCACAGTGAGACCACACCTTGAGTACGGATCTAATGCATGGTTGACGGCAGCCCAGTCACACCAGCAGACCATTGACAGAGTTCAGAACCAGGCACTGCGTATCATCACCGGCGCAATGAGATCCACACCAATTGAAAAGATGGAAGAGACAACAGGCATCCCACCCCTGCGCATGAGAAGAGATTGCAAAGCCTTGATACGGTCCACAAAGGTCAAGTCTTCCAAAGATCATCCTATGAACGCTAGGATGAAACAACCAACCTCAGGGAGACTGAAAAGATCAAGCTTTGTGAAGGAGACGAGAGCACTGCAGAGAAAACACCA